>JAJGQD010000006.1:600000-1012500 GCA_020882685.1 Aphelinus atriplicis | reverse complement strand
TTTAGAAATTCTGAGTTTATCGTAGTCGAATTCGCGGAAAACCCTTAGGGGGTGGCGCATTGGCTGCAGTTACCTTATATTTATTATTATTGGATTATGATCATTCTTTTCTATAGTCGACCAATGACTTATTGCGAATTCATATTGGATTGTTGCGAATGTATATGGTGTAAGTTATTATATATTGTAACGAGTAGCGCTCATACTCGTAATGAGCCTCGCGCCGAAAAACCGTATTTAGCCGGCAATAGTGGCTTGCTCGGCATAAGCCACGCGAGCGCCCGAGCCCCGCATATCGAGAGCGAGTGAGCGGGGCCCGCGCGATACATGATACGCCGTGCGTGACTCGCGGCCGCGCACAGGCCGTCCAATTCGAACGCTACCGGCTAGCGACCCGCGCTACGTACCACGCTTTTCTTGGACTTTCGTGACCTCTCGTCTCGGAGAGCCCCGAGAATCGCGCGTGCACTTTGTGTGGTACCTTTGTGCGAGCCCGCTGGCCAGCGACCCGCCGCCCAAACCCAAGCTTCTCCGAGAAGCAAGCGTGCGCCCGCCGCCTTAGCACGAGGAAGCCTCCTCAACCCAGCCGCCGTCCACGAGTGCAAAGCATCCGGACAGCGTCGTAGCCGCGCAGTACAGCCCTACTATTGTACGCCCAAGCTTTCGCGTGTAATAACTTACACCAGGAGGGTACCCCCTTGCTTGCTCCGCTCACCAACCCTCCAGTGTGTTCTTTGAAAATCAATAATTTCAATAATAAGTGTAGTTATAATTGAATAAAAATTACATTTAAAACAATAAAACTTGAAATTTCGATTTTGTTCGATTAAAAAGAGAACTAAACGAACGATTTGAATCACAATAAAAGCTTAATTTCAGCTTCTATGTTTATGTTGAACGTTTGTTTATTTAGTTTCAGGTTAATAGTGACATGTGTTAGATCAAATTTTTTCGGCTTAGGTTTTTCGCGTGTTCCATTTCAAATTTTCGGCAGCAGATTTCGAGAAAGATTGCAACGGTTGCTAGACACGTAAAAAATGGTCGCTATGGGTAAAACGGAAATTTTGTATCCTGTGCAGTTAAAAATACTGGAAACGACACTCACGTGAATTTTTCTTCCCCTTAGCAATGGCTGCTAGGGCGGTAAACAATGGTTGCTGAGGAGCTGATTGGGAAGATTTTGTGTCCTTTGCCGTCGAAAACGATGGAAATATATATATATATATACATACATATATTGCCGAGTGCTACTACTGAGTTCGCATTTGGTAGGTATCCTATGACGAGCGCAATAATCATACGACGGATTCGCTTTAGTTTATTTATTAAGACTAAAAATTACTTATTCTATCCTACTTACAGAGGAGCTTGTAGGTTTTTAGACGCTGATAAAAGGGCACACACTGCCACTGTGTTCATTCACACTTGTCGATGACACTTAAACTACACTTAACTGTCTCTACACTTATATTCATATATTCTTAAGAGCTAGAATGGAGGTTTTCGTAGTCGTCCACTTGACGCCGCTCCCAACAACGGGCAACCAGAGCTTCTGCTTCTCCAAACAGGAGACGGCCGTACAGATAGTTAGTGCCTCGGGCCCGGCTTAGGGGCCCGTGTTTAATGGCTCGGCTACCGTTTGCGGGAAGAAGTCGCCCGACTGGCCCGGCCCGTTGCAGGTGTTAGGTAGCAGCACGCGTCAAGGTGGTGACCGCGAGTACCCCGTCCGCACATTCCGGCGCTATATTCAGGTGAGGCAACAGAACGCTGACTCGTCGCTTTCAGGCGCGTGGCTTCGGTGCACTTATACTTCTATTCATTTAGCCAGTAATTATAGACTACTAGGGGGGGTACCCCCCCTGCTCGCTTCGCTCGCCAACCCCCGGATTAGGATTTCTTGGTAGCATAAATACTTTGATAAAATCTTTCTATCAGAAAATTAATTTGAAAATAGGAGATCAATTTTGAAATGGTTACTGATCTTAATATATAAAACGACCAATTAAGTAGTACAAATGGTTAAAAAAAAATTAATTAAGTGGTATTTTATAATCTTACGGTGAAAATATTTATAATGAGCATTTTCAAATATCGAACGATTCGAGATACGAAAAAGAACGTAATTGAAAAGATGAAGAGTTTTCATCTTTTCTACTGAAAATTGGTAACGGTGAAATTAATAATTTTCAAATTCCTACTGAATGGATAACTTTAGACATATGCGAACAAATATACGGTTCTTCTATAAAAAAATCTGACGACTTATCAACCAAAGTAATTTTAACCAGTCGTAATGATGATGTCCGAATAATTAATGAAAAAATCTTAAACAAAATTGACAATGAAAAAAAAATTTATTATAGCATCGATTATGCGAGGCATAAAGGAGCAGACCGAACGCAAAATGATGCTATAATGAATTACCCAATAGAATATCTAAATAAGATAAGAATTCCTGGATTTCCAGTTCATAAATTGGTTTTAAAGAAAGGATCTATTGTTATGCTCATTCGAAATTTATGTACAAAAGACGGATTATGTAATGGCACCAGATTAAAAATTTTAGATTTATATGAATATAATATAACGATTTCAGATTTTTAACACTAAACTATTCATCAAACCACAAAACACATGAAACTTGCAAATCAGACATCTTAACCTAACAGAGTTATCCTATCCGGCAACTGTTCAAAACTGAAAGGCAGCGTAAAATATCCACGTACCATCAATCAAATTCACATACCTACAATTATAGTTTTAAAAATAAATTGTCGAAAATTATGACAGCTTCATCAACGAAACTGGCTATCCTAACCCATAATATCATGTCATCGGCGACTCTCTCTGTCCATCTATACATCTCGCTCTATATCTATGGGGCGTTTCACGTCAACTCTCCAGAACCGGCGTGCGGACGCTAAAACCTCACGTTTTCGACGCTTGTTTTCGACTCTATATGCCCCATATCTAAATAATGTTGGATATGCTATCAATGTAGTTTTTTCTCAGCTTTCTGATGGTGAACTTAGTTTTCCAAATTTTTCACATTTTCACAGAAAAAAAACATAAAACAGGCCATATCTCAAAAACCTATTTTTTTTAATTTTTTTAAGTAGTCTAGATCGAAAGCTGAGGTTTTTTCACGTTGATATAGACCTTTTGAAAACATACTTTTTTTTTGTATCCGAGTAATTGAGTAGCGAACATGAGAAAATGCGCCGCGTCGGGCCGGGCCGCGCCGTGCTGCGCCGCGCTGCCTCCACGCGCTCGATTCAATATCCATACTAAGTAATTTGTGTCTGTTGAATAAAGGACTATCTCTCAATGTGTCCACCAGAAAGAAATAATCATAAATTATCTGAAGGAAGAATACAAACCAAAAAAAATTTATTATAGTGCCGATGGAGCTGGTCAACACTTCAAAAATCAGAAAAGTTTCTCTAATCTTCTTAATCATAAGAAAGATTTTGGCATTTTTGTGCGACCGCACACGGGAAGGGAGCATGCGATGGAATTGGAGCTAATGTGAAACGAGGTGCTAAACGAGCAAGTTTACAACGCTCTGCAAATAATCATATTTTAACCGCAGAAGGTTTATTTGAATGGGCAAGAAATTATTGTAAATAAACCATGCTATTTTATAGTAAGAAAGAAGATTATGAGCAAGCTAAACTGAAATTGAAAGAAAGATTTGATAAGTGTTTTGCTATACAAGGTACTCTGCAATTTCATGCGTTCATACCAACTTCCGATGACAGACTGATGGTCAAAAAAATTTCATCTGCTGAGGAATATGAAATTTTTCCTAGATCAAAACGAACTGAAAAAGTAGTTCAGTTAAAACATAGTATGGCAAAGTCTTCAATATCAAAGCCATAACAGAGGTCAAAGAATGTGAAATGAAATAATATCCATATCTCAGTCCATAACCCAAATGAGTACATGATCTACGCTAGATAGTAGTTTATCCAACAGATAAAGACTTGTATGGATATTAAATATATTCCGATTTCGGCACTCGTGTAAGCAGAATACTTGAGCTGGAGCGTGTATGGAGTCAGCGCGGCGCGGCACGGCACGGCCCGGCCCGACGCGGCGCATTTTCTCATGTTGGCTACTCAATTACTCAAATACAAAAAAAAGTATGTTTTCAAAAGGTCTATATCAACGTAAAAAAACCTCAGCTTTCGATCTAGACTACTTAAAAAAATTAAAAAAAATAGGTTTTCGAGATATGGCCTGTTTTATGTTTTTTTTTCAGTGAAAATGTGAAAAATTTGGAAAACTAAATTCAGCATCGGAAAGCTGAGAAAAAACTACATTGATAGCATATCCAACATTATTTAGATATGGGTCATATAGAGTCGAAAACAAGCGTCGAAAACGTCAGGTTTTAGCGTCCGCGCGCCGGCTCTGGAGCGTTGACGTAAGACGCCCCCTATATACATTTCACTACAAACCACGTGGTTAGGTGACTTTTCATATGAGGATAACATTATCAACATGACTCAACAACCGAAGATTTTTTTTATCGAATTTCCATATAAAATTCTTATAACAAACGCTTAACTTGAATAATCAACAAAAACTAAGTCTTACAGTACAGAATATCTCTCCCGGTATATATCCAACATCACAATCATTACGAAACAATTAAATCAGTTTATCTTCAATTTTTCTTTTTTTTGACAAAGATTTTCGAGAGGTGACCTTTATTGACACAGCTCTTTCTTTATGGCCAGTACTCATCTGTATTTGCTGCTACTTTTCATACACTGTCGCTAAAAACTATTGGGTTGTCTCCGGAATATGACTGAAAATGATATGAGACATGTGCGCCAAACTGAAAAGTATGGCTTGTTGTTATTATTTATGAGAATGTAGAAAAAACTTACATTTTTTCTTTTAATTTAGAGTTAGTATGAAAACTATCAATCCTAGAGTAAAATAGAAGAGGAAAAAAAGTTTTGTTATAAAATTTTGCATGAGGATTGAGTATGCTGAAACATTAATCTGGATGGAATGAAGATTGTTGTTGCAAAATAGATGGAAAGGGAAAAATGACACCAAAAAGCAAGCCATTTTTTGTGATTTTTTTCAAGGTTCCAAATCATACCTACGATAATGAGATTGTAATTCAGAGTACCTTATACAGTGAGTGAAAATACAAACAATATTTCATCTCGATATTTCTAATAGTTTTCGCACAATCTATTTGTTAAGTAAGCCAATTTCAAAATCTTGCTAAATTTTACAATTGTAATTCAATCTTCCATGAGCGTCTCCGAAACCTGCCAATATTTTTACGTACTCTCATTGATAGTAACTATCGATCCCCCGCAGAAAAATATCGGTTCCTGGTCGCTTGAACATTGTTCTACTTAAGTATCATGTATTATCCACGTGAGTAGTATTCTTGATACTCAATAGTCGATTGGAAGGTTGATGGAAATTATTGGAACGCAGCAATTATGGTACAGAGGCAGTGGCGGGCAGTGGAGGGGGTAGGGAAAAAGACGCGACGAATAGTCAAACGCTCAAAAATCAATTGTCAAATCCATTGTTGATGACTTATATTGTTAACAATTATTCATTGAAACCACGGAAACAGTAGCTAACAATTATTTGACTACTGTTTCCGTGGTTCCAATGAATAATTGTTAACAATATAAGACAACAACAATGGATTACATCCAATATACATGTATTTAGAATAATAAATAATTCTCAATTACTCAATTGTGAATGTAATGTCAAATAAACGTCATATCATATATCATTTGACTGTGCTGTCTTATTCAAAACCTTCACAAAATATATTTATTAAATAATGTAATTATAAAACATTTTTGTTCAATGTATTAGTCAGCGTGAGGTACATTTTTATAATGAAAATTGAAAAATATGATTTGAACTGCTCTACAAATATTAATTATAATATTTTGCGTATATAGGTCATCACCAATAATTTTCACGGTACTTTAATCTACAAAATTTTATAACAAAACTTTTCTTCCTCTTCTATTCTACTCTAAAATTGATAGTTTTCATACTAACTCTAAATTAAAAGAAAAAATGTAAGTTTTTTCAATATTCTCATAAATAATAACAACAAGCCATACTTTTCAGTTTGACGCACATGTCTCATATCATTTCCAGTCATATTCCGGAGACAACCCCAATAGTTTTTAGCAACAGTGTATGAATAGTAGCAGCAAATACAGATGAGTACTGGCCATAAAGAAAGAGCTGTGTCAATAAAGGTCACCTCTCGATAATCCTTGTCGAAAAAAAGAAAAATTGAAGATAAACTGATTTAATTGTTTCGTAATGATTGTGATGTTGGATACTCCGACGCCCCCAGCGACTCTCATTTTAAACAAAAGGCAACTAGGCAAGCTGATTCTATGCTGCGCGGCAGTTAGCCAATGGCGTACGCTTTGCTTTCGTTTAAAGTCGCTGGGAGCTTCAGAGTGTGAAAGCGAACGGTGGGGCGCTCACAGCACAATTTTTCGTTTATCTTTCATATCTCAGTAATTTATTGATGGATTTATTTGAAATTTTGTAGAAAACTGACTTGATTATTATCGATCAACTTTGTCGCTGGAAGTTTTTTGTGGCTCGACTTTCCTCACACTTTTTTTTCGCAAACTTCGGTAATTGTGGAGGAAATTTTTTTTCTATCAAGTGATCAATAATGTTCAACAAATAGACTTTTTCAATAACTGACGTGGTCCTGTTATGGCCCGACCAGTGGGAAGGGACTTATTTAAATTTTGCGGTGGGGGAACTAGTTCAATTTATGTGGCGGCGAATCGCTATTCGAGATTGATATTCCGAACTTACTCCGATGTGCGCTGCAAATGCACGGAGCGCGCGGTAGTTACGGCCCTAGCAGCGTGCATCGCCAAGCGAGGCGCGTGGACCGTGATGTGTGCGGGCTCCGGCAAGAGCGCGTTGGTGGGAGCGAGAGTGCTGCTTGGGCGCTGCGCGTCGCGACTGCGGAGGGGAGGGGCGGATACCCGTCTCTCGCTTCTGGATACTCCTAAAACGCTGGTATCCGATTACGGCCTACCAGTTCGGCTTCGGCTGCAGGCGCGCTCCTTCGGCTCGGCAGCTCGCTGGCAAGCGATCACGTCCTATGTGATCGCCTCGTGGGTAGGAGGTGTAACAAAACTACTCACAACACCCTTTCTTGCTATATCACTGATCTTTTTTAACTATTAGCACTAATAATATTACGAATGGTCTTCAAACTAATGCGACACGCCCGGGAATTCCGTAACTAATTGTCTGTGAGCGGTACGCGTAGCGAACATCTGTTGCTTTCGGTGGCGGGTGGAATTCTGCTGCGGCCGGCCGCAGCTCGCTCTCTTATCCTCTTCGTGACGTCACACTGATAGGGTCGCGGAAAGCTCCTCGAAGGTGCCGCGACACTATCCGAGTGGTCGAACAGCTCCTTATATGGTCATGGCTTCGGATGAGGCGCGGAGTAACACCGTGGCGTCAGGGACTACATTTCTTAATTCTACTGCGCAATAAAATCCTCACGCATATATAGATATATATTATGTATAACTTGGCGTTACATGATTGACTTATTTCTAATAACAATTGACAAATATGCGTATTTGTATGCGTGCCCGCGAGACTCACTCGATAAAGGATAATTCTACTTTATTATTACATTGTTCCTATTATTTAGGAATGTACACATAATGATCTCGAGTCATGAGCTCTCGATCGATGGCGTATGCTGCCTGATTGTAGGGCAGGTCGCTTTATTAGTAATGCAAAATGTTTATATGTACATATGATATCAATGAATTGGTTATTTCTCAGTATAATGTTATACTGAATGGATATAAAATGAATAAGTCGTTGTGAACACGTTGCATCGGTCATGATCGTACGCTGAGTTACTTTGCTTTGGAATCGCGGGAAGTATATGTATACCGAATTTGTTTGATTAATTGTGAATTTGATCAAGGCCGTTGCAGAATGATCGTGCAACTTCTTATGCCTGAAGGCTAACTTGTTATCAGATTTCTTATCAACTAGCCTAGCCCGCTCATTGTAAACTTCTAGGATAAAACATAAATTTGAAAACTTATTATGTAATATGCCACGCCCTGGCCATACTTCACTCTCGAGATGCACGACGGAGGGTAATGAAATCATCGCCTGCAGATGATAACGCAGCGCGTCTTGATTACCGTGCGCCGTGTCTCTCTCACTCGTATACTCATTCATACAATTATCGTCTCTACACTGGCAAACAGCTGAGCTGCTCGCGTCGTCGTAGGACTCGTGTGGGGCAGAGAGCATGATGATAGCTGGATCTTTGTTGAGATCGGGGAAATCGGTGGAAAAAAAACAAAAATAATTTGGGCGGGGCAAGGCTGGGCCATAACAGTCCATTAGAATCAAGAATGTTGTCTCATAGTACATGGAAAATTTGAACTCATTACATGCTTTTCCGGCTATGTACTGATGAGTTGAAGTCAAAAAAATAATTATTTTCAAGTGTGATGAAAATTTCAGAAACTGTCAATGTAAAACATGTGTGCCTAAATGAGAAAAATCCGATGGTATGTTAAAAATTTTGAATTTTTTACTTTCAATTTTTAGTTTGCAATATCCCCTCTTCCGACCGCCACACATGGGTTTGAGCGTAGTGCGAGTTATTCGATCGGGACCCTCAATTAATAACCATCTGTGAATTTATATTCCCACCCTTAATATTAATTTCGTTAAATGATTACTACATATTTTTGGAAGGCTGTCTGCAAACACCATGTGGATGAAATGATAAACAGTGTCATTTTTACTCACTTTGTTATGTATAATTTCAAATTAAAGTAGTTCTGGAGTTGTGCCTATTAAAGGAAAAAACAACACATGGAGAGCTAAAAGTTAAAAGTTCTGAGGATTTACTCATATAAAACTTAACGTTATATGATGTAATTAATCATAATGATAATTAATATATGTATGCCCGAAAGATGTGTTGGACAAAGGGTTGTTCTGCACCATGACTGACGATTCCCTATTATTTTGGAATTCATAATTCATCAACTAAAATTATCTCGAGTCATGAGATCTCGAGCGATGGTATATGTTGCCTGATCATAAAGGCAGGTCGATTTTATCAGTAAAATGATAAGCAACGTGTAACAACAATAAATGAGTTACTTCTAAACTCAATGTCATACTAATAGGTATAAAGAATGAATAAGCCGCCGTGAACATTTTACATCGGTCAGGATCGTACGCTATGTTATTTTGCTTCGGAATTCTGGAAAAAAAAAAATATATATATCGTCGCTTGGGAGGAAGAACGTTCCATTTCAGAAACTTGCTATAAAAAGTTCCATTTCAGAAACTTTCTATAAACAGTGCCGTTTCAGATTGACAAGTATAAAAATTGCCATTTCAGAAAAAATCTATAAAAAGTGCCATTTCGGAAAATTTCTATAAAAAGTGCCGTTTCAGGAGAAATTTTTTCCCTCGGAGTTTTTCTGACTTCGGGGATGATGTCGTATGCATGTGTCTGTATGTACATATGTGTATGTGTGTGTACACGTCTGAAAATGACAACTTGATCCCACGTCGAGACGTGATACTCTGAAAGTAAACTATTTACATTACATATTTTCTTCAACGATGGATTTGGATGAAAATTGGTATCTATACGTTTTTGAGGTCGCTGATTACGAATCCGACCTTAGATTTTAAAAATTCGAATTAGAGCCTCTAAGATCACCTAAAAAAAATTTGAAAAGGTACTGTATTATACTGTTTTAACCATTGATTGATTCCCAAAAAACCCTCATATAATAATTTTCATCAAGACCCAGTGTATTTTCTCGAATGGTCTATATTGGATCTTGGAAATCTGAGGCCGGATTCGTAATCAGCGGCCTCAAAAACCCATGGATTCCATTTTTTATTAAAATCCAGTACCTTACCAAATTTTCGGTAGGCAATATTAGAGGCTAAATTCGAATTTTTAGAATCTGAGGCCGGATTCGTAATCAGCGGCCTCGAAATCCCATATATACTAATTTTCAATAAAGTTCCATTTTTTTTCCAAGTCCTAATTTGAATTTTCAAAATCTGAGGCTGGATTCGTAATCAGTGACCCCAAAAACCCACGTATAATAATTTTCATCAAAATCCAGTATCTTTTCAAATTATTGTCAGGTGATCTCAGAGGCTCTTATTTTAATTTTTAATATTTGATGCCGGATTCGTCATCAGCGACGTCGAAATCCCATGTATACTAACTTTCAACAAAATTCCATTTTCTTCCAAATTTTTGTCAGGTGATCTTAGAGGCTAAATTCGAATTTTTAAAATCTAAGGCCAGATTCATAATCAGTGACCTCAAAAACTTGCATATACTAATTTTCATCAAAATCCAGTATCTTTTCAAATTTTTGTCAGGTGATCTTAGAGGCTCTAATTTTGATTTTTAAAATTTGATACCGGATTCGTAATCAGCGACCTCGAAATCCCATGTATACTAATTTTCAACAAAATTCCATTTTTTTCCAAATTTTTGTCAGGTGATCTTAGAGGCTCTAATTTTAATTTTTTAAATTTAATGTCAGATTCGTAATCAGCGACCTCGAAATCCTATGTATACTAATTTTCAACAAAATTCCATTTTTTTCCAAGTTTTTGTCAGGTGATCTTAGAGACTCTAATCTGAATTTCCAAAATTTGAGTTCAGATTCGTGATCAGCAAACTCAAAAACCCACGCATACCAATTTTCATCAAAATGCAGTACCTTTTCAAATTTTTTTTAGGTGATCTTAGAGGCTCTAATTCGAATTTTTAAAATCTAAGGTCGGATTCGTAATCAGCGACCTCAAAAACGTATAGATACCAATTTTCATCCAAATCCATCGTTGAAGAAAATATGTAATGTAAATAGTTTACTTTCAGAGTATCACGTCTCGACGTGGGATCAAGTTGTCATTTTCAGACGTGTACACACACATACACATATGTACATACAGACACATGCATACGACATCATCCCCGAAGTCAGAAAAACTCCGAGGGAAAAAATTTCTCCTGAAACGGCACTTTTTATAGAAATTTTCCGAAATGGCACTTTTTATAGATTTTTTCTGAAATGGCAATTTTTATACTTGTCAATCTGAAACGGCACTGTTTATAGAAAGTTTCTGAAATGGAACTTTTTATAGCAAGTTTCTGAAATGGAACGTTCTTCCTCCCAAGCGACGATATAACTCTGAAAATATTTCGGAGACTCTTTGGGGTCCCATGAGTCCCATGATGTCACCAGGGTTTTCTCAGATTTTTTCGGGCCCTATAACCCATGCTGCCAGAGACCCAAATTTGTTATTTTCCCAATATTTGTCATATCATAGCTATCTTCAAACATTATTTACACCCATTAAATGACTTCTGGGCAATAGAGTCATGATAACATTTTTCCCTGGTAATTACTTGAAGTTTTAAAAAAAATATGTTTAAGATCATAGGTGGTCATATGACGATCATGATAGTCACTCTAGTACTCAAAATTAAACAGCAGTTGTTTTCGATCACCCGGATCAGGTTCTCATACCCACCAAAAGTTAGCTTATTATGTTAACAAAGTATCCAGAGTAATTCCAGAGTGGACAGATTCCTTGATATCCCATAGTGAACCAATATATGCAAGAAAATTAGTAAATGTCAATATTTACCAGTCACACACACAGTAGTCGGTAAATGAATTTCCCATTATTTTTCTAATATTAACAAGAAAATGTTATAGTCCACTTTCTCGAGTATTATCCATGAATATTTACTCATCAAATCCACTTATATTGTATGAACTGCATGGCTTAGACACTACCAAAGAATAATTGAATTCATACATGATATATTTTTTCTCTATAAAGATAAATGTGTTTGTAGCATCAATTGTAGTTCGGTTCGTTTCTCGGATCGGTACTTCTGTTTGGTGGCCCCTGTTTCGGTTGGCACGCCGGGCAGTTCTTCTGTATTACATTCGGAGCGCCACACCCGTAGTAAGCGAACAGCTTACTTAGCGTCTGTCCTGATGAAGTTAAAAGCTCGTCCTGGTTTGAAGTTCTCAATAAGATTAAGGCCACTCCTAGACATCCTGTTAGCAGCTACAGGAGACTAAGTTCCAACGGACCTAAGTCCGTAAAAAGTGGGTGCCCCTCGAGAGAGATGCTGACCCTTCAAGCCAAGTCGAACGATCATGCTTTTCATCAAGAACAATACAATCGTAAATTTAGAATCAATAGAGAAGATAGTAGAGCTTTGATAAAGTATGGCACGTGAGAAGAGTATCATCACATTTCACGCCATCCATATGAATGAAATTCGCGAGCTGATCAGCGTTTGAAAACGAAGATTCGCGAGTTCTTGGGTTATGCGCGAATTATTCATTGAATCATCTTAATATTAATAATATTTCCTAAAAGTGTCTTATTTAATACTTGCTGAAGTTTCATTCGAATCGAACCACGAAGTTATTGCAAATAGAGTTTGGAAATGAAGTGTATTTCTCTATGATATTCAATTGGTTATTCGCGAACAAACCAATATTTTTAAGGTACGCAAAAAGTTCCGTTGAAAGTTAAAAAACCGCTGCCAAGTGCCTCAGCAGTATGCTTTCTCAAAGTATTGCAATTGAACCTCAATTTGCATTAATCACCACTCTTTGAGAAAGCAAAATGAACCTCTAACTTATTTCCTCCACTCCATAGTAACGGTTGCTATGGTAAATATCCGAGCTTCGGTGTTCTTTCTTCTTAGTCGTCAACAGTTCCGAAAATGGACCTCTAACTGACTTTTCCCACTCCATAGTAACGGTTGCTAAGGACGTAAACAACGGTTGCTATGGTAAATGTCGGAGCTTCGACGTTATTACTTCTTAGTCATCAACAGTTCCGAAAATGGACCTCCAACTGACTTTTCCCACTCCATAGTAACGGTTGCTAAGGACGTAAACAATGGTTGCTATGGTAAATGTCGGAGCTTCGATGTTCTTACTTCTTAGTCATCAACAGTTCCAAAAATGAACCTCCAACTGACTTTTCCCATTCCCTAGTTACGGTTGCAAGCGATATAAACACCGGTTGCTAGAGACATCAACAATGGTTTATACGGGAAAGGTCTCTTTGATTGTTATAGAATCCCATAAATATACAAACCCAAATGATCATTTATCATGAATTATATGGGAACTTATCGAAAACACGCTAGCAACGGTTGCCATGGAATCAAACAACGGATGTTGCTGAACACCGAACTCGGTTCACATCTTCCGGAGACCGACCTGTGTGCAAAATTTCAGGACGATCGGACTATTCCTTCGAAAGTTGTCGTACGACAAAAAAAAGTCAGTCTGAAGCTGAATTTTGTATCTCCATAGCAACGGTTGCTAAGAGAATAAACAATGGTTGTTCCAAAATGAATGTCTTATCGATTCTCATCGATCGTCGAAAGAATTGGAGACCCATCGTGCATTGATGATGATTTTTGGAACTTTTATCAAAAACACGTTAGCAACGGTTGCTAGAGAAATAAACAACGGAATTGGCTGAAAATTGAATTCGACCGAGATTTTGCGGCGACTAACCTATGTGCAAAATTTCAGGACGATCGGACAATTCCTTCGAGAGTCATCGTACGACAAAAAAGTGCACGTACGTACATACATACAGACATTTTCGGATTTCCATGTTTTTCGACCCGTAGATTACGAAAATCGAGGTCCCGAAGTCCGATTCGGTGGGTCGATTTTTACCCCGTTACAAAGCTTTCTCTTTGAGAAAGCAAAACGAAAAAAGATTCGGATGTGAAACCCTTATTATTTTTTAAAATGTCGATATTGATGATACGTGGGGAAATTTTCATAAAAACGCGTATTGCTTGTTAGATGAGTTACTCGATCGAATTGAAACTTTGACAGATTACTTATAGATTAAAACTACTCAAAATTATATGCATGAAAATAACGGGATGCGCTTGCATTACGTCATAAGCATGTCGAACTTGTTTGTTATAACAATATCCGCTTTCTACTTCTGCGAAAAATTTTCCAGCAGTTCGCTAAGCGAATCCTCATTCTTATGAATCAATAAGATATCCAATGTCGACGATTTCGCGTCAGTAACGTTCGCAAAGTATTTTATAGAAGAAATAACGAGACTGTTATTCTGTTTCACCTCGTGAAAACGACCTCCGGGATTTCTGCTGAAGAAGTCGGCAACGACTTGATCGATACCTCGATGAAATTCTACATCATATGTATATTGCTGCAACACTAGATTGTATCTAATTAAACGCATATTGTGATAAATTGTACTACTCAAAGAAGTTTAACTTTTGCAATCAGTAAGCAATTCAAAACGTTGTCCACTTAGAAAATTTCGAAACTTGCGTATACAATACACCTCGGCCAGAAGTTTTTTTTCTGTCGTAGTATAATGCAATTCACAACTTGACAAACATCTAATAGCTACTGATATCAATCCATGATCACACTCTTGATCAATTTGATATAAAATCTCACCAATTCCTAAATTACTGGCACCGGTTTGTACATGGAAAATAGAGCTTGATATAACATGACTTGAACAAACTGTTGGAATAAAATTGTCCTCTAATGCTCGGACTGCTATAGCATGATTTTCGGTTCATGTTGTATTTTGTTCCAAGAAATCACGTAAAGGTGTTACATAATTATTATGAAGTGCTAAACTTTCCATAATAGTTATAAATTCCCACGAACGACTGTGATTCGTTCGTTCAAATTTTTCGGCTCTTCGAATTCAACGATGTCTGAACTTGCTAAAATACCACGTGAGCACGATACAATACCCAAAAATGAAATCTCAGATTGAAAATACTTATTGATTCCGATCGAGAAATTTTACGTAACTAAATTACTGAAAACTTTGAAAAGAGCCTTAACGTATTGGGACGTCGGGTGTGAGCTATCGAGGTTCTGTTCGTCCGCATAAATATTTTTCTCTCGGCACCGGAGCAAAAAATAAAAATAAAATGGTCTCAAAGAAAATTGCAAATTCAATCCACAATACAATTCGAAATTCAATTTAACATTCCATTCGAAATTCAATTTAAAATTCAACTCAAAATATAATCCAAAATTCGACTCAAAATTCAATTCAAGAGTCAATTCAAAATACAATTCAAAAGTCAATCCAAAATACAATTCAAAAGTCAACTCAAAATTTATTTCAAAATCAATTCGAAATACAATTCAAAATTCAACTCAAAATCAAAATCAAGTTTCTTTCATAAACAATTTCCAATGCCGTATAGATATTGATTCCCGAAACAAAGGGTATAACTTTTTATCATTGTAATATTTTCCGCCTTGATTAATTCAATTTACGGGCTTGTGTATATAATTTTCCGTTCTTTATTTAAAAATAACTTGAAAGACGATTCGGTGTCTCGGTTTCACCGATTTCGGACACCGTCTCGTTTATAATAAAGGGTAATCACACCGCATTTGTGGTTCTATAACCCAGCCGTTACGATTACTACTACTAGTGATTATATTGCTTAGTCCGAATGAAGCTTAGGTCCCATACTGAGCGCAAAAATGAAATATGGGAGATAGAGAATGTAGGGAATAACTTACTTTTTGCTTTTCCTTTTTCCTTTTATCGAACTTTCTTGTCGAAGTCGGCGACGCAGGCCGATACAACTTGTAGTAGGTGGCTTGAAGAATCTAGCGGACACTCAGTCCCAAGACGGCGACTAAAGACCGAGTGTTGAAAGGCGACCAAGGCCTGGAGGTGACTAAGACCTAAATCAGTGGCATGTAGGCCAAGTGAGCAGAGAAGACCAAGTCGTCCTTCTCAGTCCCACTACCTTCGAGAGGCGCGTGACTGCGCTAACTCTCTCTGCTGCGCTGTCCTTTTTATATGGTTTTGGGACCATAAGGATCCATAAGAGTAAGAGAAAACACACTATCGGATCTCTTACTTACTCCAACGCAAAGCATATGTCGTTTGCATGTGAGCGAGAAAGAGAGAGAGAGAGAGAGAGCATGTTATGAATGTTATAAGTTCTTGTATGGTACACATGCGTGTTGAACAAACTTATCCAAAGTAAATTGCAGGATTCGTATAGGACATTCATATTCTCGTGTGATGGATGAAATGTATGCATGTGTTGTTGACATGATGTTATATGCATTCAGGCGATAAACCGAAATACACAATCGAATAGTCGTATCATCAACTCGTTCACTACCCACATGAGGCTAGAATGCAAGGTTTAATATGCAATATAATATCTACGTTCGGTACCACTTGCTACCTGAGGTTAGATACGCTAAACTTGGATATTTTATAGAACACAACTGCCAACTTATAATTGGTTGTTCTTACTATGAAATCAGTAATGTCAGTAGAATTTTATGGTTCGACTCCGAATAGATTACAGTATATAATTCATTTCAACTATATGTATTTATCGAAAGGAACATTATTCTAAACAAAAAAAATTTACGATTCAATGAAAGATCCGCGTGAAAAATAGCCAGACCTTTTTGTCTGTTTGATGGAGAATCGCGACACGCGATACGCGCAGCGTGCTGGTTCGAGATTGAATGACTCCACTCACCCTCACTTGTTCCCTCATATATTATTCCGATATGCTTGGTGAGATTCTATTCGAATTTTCTATGTGTGTTTCACGTCTTTCCATCGTTTTATCGTGAGGTATCGCAACAGTGATTATTAGCTCGTAACACCTGCTAGCGGTTATATTTTAGATATGGTGGATCATTACATTATCTACAATATATTAAAATTAATATGTACACAAATTATGATTTCCATATTTTGCTCTTGGAAACAATGTTTTGTTAGATTATTTTGAAATCGGGTTTGGCAGATCGATAGAGGAGCCCGAGCATTATCATAATCTGAGGTGAAGAATCCAAAGAATAGACGCGAGGGCGTAATCTATGTCATAGAAAATTATGCATAGTCGAATTTTCGTCATACGGAAGATTTTAAAGTAATAAAAAACTCGGAAACTCATGATTTGAAAAATATTCGGGACAATGTGTCGCAAAAGGAGGTCAAGAGCTACAGTTTGAACTGGCTATGTGTTGGCAAAGATGATATTGTGGCGGCGTATTGACTATGAAAACAATTATTTGACGTTTGATTCCAGAGAAACGTTGAAAAAACAATATAGATGGGTTATCCATTCTAAATTTGATCTTGCAGATTTATAGAGGAAAATGAGCACTTTCAGAATCTGAGGTGAAAAATCCAACAAAACAGACGCGGGGATGTGATCTACGTCATTATAAATTATGCATAGTCGAATTTTCGTCATACGAAAGAATTTTAAGTAATAAACAACCTGGATAATTATGATTTGAAGAATGTTCTGTATATTGGGTCGAAAGAAGAGGTCCAGGGCTACAGTGCGAACAGGCTATGTGTTGGCAAAGATGATTTTGTGGCAGCGTATTGACCATAAAAACAATTATTTGACTTTCGATTCAAAAAAAACGTTGAAAAAATAATATAGATGGGTTATCCATTCTAAATTCAATCTTGCAGATTCATAGAGAAAAATGAGCGCTTTCATAATATGAGGTGAAAAATCCATAAAAATAGACGCGGGGGCGTAATCTATGTCATGGAAAAATAAGCATATTCGAATTTTCGTCAGACGAAATATTTTAAAGGAATGAACAACCTGGAAAATTATGATTTGAAGAAAATTCTGTATATTGGGTCGAAAGAAGAGGTCCAGAGCTACAATTCGAACCGGCTATGTGTTGGAAAAATTGATATCGTGGCGGCGTATTCTGTATATTGGGTCGAAAGTAGAGGTCTAGAGCTACAGTTCGAACCGGCTATATGCTGGAAAAATTGATATTGTGGCAGCGTATTGATCATAGAAACAATTATTTGACGTTTGATTCCAGGATAACGTTGAAAACATAATATAGATGTGTTATCCATTCTAAATTTGATCTTGCAGATTTATAGATGAAAATCAGCGCTTTCATAATATGAGGTGAAAAATCCATGAAAATAGACGCGGGGGCGTAATCTATGTCAGAGTATTTTGTATCGTCGAATTTTCGTCATATGAAAGATTTTGAAGTAATAAACAACTTGGAAAATGATGATTTGAAGAATATTCGGTATAATGGATCGAAAGAGAAGGTCAATAGCTACAGTTTGAACTGGCTATGTGTTGGAAGAATTGATATTGTGGTCGCGTATCGACCATAAAAACAATTATTTGACGTTTGATTCCAGAATAACGTTGAAAACATAATATAGATGGGTTATCTATTCTAAATTCGATCTTTCAGATTCATAGAGGAAAAGGAGCGCTTTCATGATCTGAGTTGAAAAATCCAATAAAATAGACGCGAGGGCTCAATCTACGACATAGAAGGTCATGCATTGCCGAAAACCATTTCTCTCCAATTTTCTATCCGATAAACAACTTGGGAAATGATGATTTGAAGAATATTGGGTGTGATGGGTCGAAAGATAAGATTGAGGGCTATAATTTATATGCATCATGATGTCGATTGATATTTATTTATAATAAATTTTAAGTGCGACTCACTAAAACTGTATTGAAAACTCAAGATTTTGAAATATTTCATAGATGTTTTTAATTTAAATCCACACAAAATCGTTGAGACATTTAGAAAACTGATCATTGGAAAATTTGAGAATAAATTTCATGAATTCAAGGGAACAGGAAAATTGTGACACTGACTTTGATACTGATTGAACTTATAGTTCTGATTACGGCTAAAGTTCGGATTGAAATGGCACTCTTGATCATAAGGTACGAAATATATTGGATATTTATATTTTGTATATTTGGAGTTTGATGGAACTTCAAACGATTCACATCATATTGATATTGGATATTATGATTTCTCCTGTACCTGTTGTTATGGTTGTGACTGATATGACGGCAATTCGAATGTTCGAGAGCATGAATTTCATTTCGATACTGCCTAGTGTTTGTAATCCTAACCTGAGCTATCTGCGAATTATGATTGTTTTGATTTTGTGGATTTGGAGGATAGTTTCGGCTCGGGTTATGAAATTGGTTCGAACCATTCCCACCAAGATAATGTCGCCTGTTCGATCCGGTTAACCTATTAAGTCCCAGATTGCAGAAATTTTATTGGTACTTTTGAGCTCAAATATTTTGATGAATAAGACGGAAGGTTTATTGCAAAATAGTCATTCCTACTATTTTTGGGTATGCTCTACACGATACAATGGTTAAAAAGGCTGAAAAAATTGATTTTCAATGAATAATTAACAAATTAAAATAAAAAATGCGATTTTTTGGAGCATTTTTTTTTTTAATCCAAAATCAGAGGAAGAAGGAATTTTATTTTAACTGTCGAAAATATGCACAAGAGTGCACAAAATATGTGAACTTTCCAAATTCGTAGTTTTTTTGACTATGATTTTTTTTAGCAAAATGGCGGCCAAAAAACGGGAATCAATATTTTGGATTTTCATTTTATCAATATTTTGAAGCATTCATTTTCATATTCGATATATTCCTTTGAAATTCTGTATACAGGGGTTTTCGATGTCGCTGATGATGAATCTGACATCAAATTCTCAAAATGTTGGATCCAAGATGGCGGCTCATCATTTTGTACATTTTTAGTCGGAGAATCGTGAAAATTTGAGTTTTTGGGGGCGTTGATGGTAAATCTGACATCAGATTTTCGAAATTCCGTATCCAAGATGGCGGTTTCAAGATGGCGGCTCATGATTTTGTACATTTTTAGTCGGAGAATCGTGAAAATTTGGGTTCTTGGGGGCGCTGATGATAAATCTGACATCAGATTTTCGAAATTCTGTATTCAAGATGGCGGTTTCAAGATGGCGGCTCATGATTTTGTACATTGTTAGTTGGAGGTTCGTAAAAATGTACAAAATCCTAAGCCGCTATCTTGAAACCGCCATCTTGGATACAGAATTTTGAGAATTTGATGTCAGATTCATTATCAGCGCCTCCGAAAACCCATTATTCCAAATTTTCACGATTCTCCGACTAAAAATGTGGAAAATCGTCAGCCGCCATCTTGAAACCGCCATCTTGTATCCAGAATTTTGAGAATTTGATGTCAGATTTACCATCAGCGACATCGAAAACCCCTGTATACGGAATTTCGAAGGAATATATCGAATATGAAAATGAATGCTTTAAAATATTGATAAAATGAAAATCCAAAATATTGATTCCCGTTTTTTGGCCGCCATTTTGCTAAAAAAAATCATAGTCGAAAAAACTCGACGAATTTGGAAAGTTCACATATTTTGTGCACTCTTGTGCATATTTACGACGGTAAAAATAAAATTCCTTCTTCCTCTGATTTTGGATTGAAAAAAAAAGTGCTCCAAAAAATCGCATTTTTTATTTTAATTTTTTAATTATTTATTGCAAATCAATTTTTTCAGTCTTTTTAACCATTGTATCATGTGGAGCATACCCGAAAATAGTAGGAATGACTATTTTGCACTAAACCTTCCGTCTTATTCATCAAAATATTTGAGCTCGAAAGTACCAATAAAATTTCTGCAATCCGGGACTTAATGGGTTAATGCAAGCTTATTACATTTGGTGATTCTCTGCGGCAGTACTCATTTACATTTGCAAATTTTCTACCATCTGTCTTAGCTCCTTAACTTCTCGTTGCAAAGCCGCCATTTTATTTGTTTGCCTACTCAAAATTCTGTCACTGCTGGATTTGAATATTTTATCTACACATCATCTCGTTTCCATTTAACTTGAAAACTCTGGTTACCCTCAAAGTGTTACATATGCTTTAAATTTAATAATTATTGGACAGGAGAAAAAAATGATTATTTTCAAGTTATTGTGTAGAAAATTTTTTTTCCAAGAACTTTCTTTCATTATTTTTTTTTACTAGTTCCAAAAACCTATGCATTGATTTGAATTTTTTCCACGGAAAATATAGAAGTGCATTGAAATATTTCATAAAGAATATCACCGCCGTATTCATTAATTAATGATTTGATAGCAATAGGGCCTAAAGAATGATAGCAAATAATGTATAAAGCACACACGAGGTGGTGAAGCTCGTGTGCGCGGGAATGGGAACTTTGGCTGAGAACGGTATGGCAAATAAATACGCTCAGGTTCTGACGAACACTACATTTATTTATCAATAACTAAGAGAAATTCTACACAGGTCGGCTCCTGGCACAAGAGAGTGATGGCATCACATATCGTTCTGTTCCAAAATAGTTGAAACCTTGCCGCGGGAAACACGAAACATTTGCGTTTAATTCATTTATTGCAAATTATATAGAATAAATTTTCTAGGCTCGTGCTTTGTAGAAATACGATTCATGATTGGCAAAAGGTAGACAATTTTTATTATATTTCAGTATTGATTTTGTTGATGACCAAGCATCATAAAATCGATACGAAATATTTTTCTGTAGGGACAAAAGTAAATCAGCGTTGTTACTGAAAATCGTCATTTTCGACGGTTTTCACCTCAAACATGACTTAAGTTAATCTGGTACTACTTTGTCAGGACGCCGAATTTTCGAAAACGGGTTCCAGCATTCGAAAGAAGAGACCCAAATATATGAAGAAACATGTGAAAAAAATCAATTTTTCCTAATTTTAAGGCATATGTAACCCCTTAAAAGGTTGCTTTGATTGGTGCGTCAATTGTAAAATTAACTAGCTATCCTTCGGCTGATTAAATGCACTCATTTCATGAGACTCTAGATCGTTACTCAACTGTAAAATGGTCAGGTGGATTCTTAAATAATGGAATCACATTCAAATATGTACATTACTAACATTATATACATTATATAGATATGTACTCTATTTAACATTACAACATTGTTCACACTCGAAATTAATCCATTCACATACATTCACATAACATCCCTCTCTACAACGGTTCTACCCTTCTTGAGGATTTTGTCCAAGATATAGAGAACTATCGCGGAACCATTGACGCCGCCGATGAAAATCATTTCCTTCGAGGGATCCTGACTAAACTACGAGGAAAAGCTCGCGAAAGAATTAATGGAAGAGAGTTTCACTCTCTAAACGACTTGATAACACACCTACAAGCTCACTTCGCCCCCTCTAAATCGTGTCATTTCTACGTAAAAGAATTAACCAGCAACTGTATGTTTAAAAACGAGAATGTGAGAGACTTCCACAACCGCTCAAGTATGCTCATTAAAGGAGCCATAGCAGCTTCGAATAACGCCGAAAATGAAGCAGCCCTGCGAACTTTTCTCGAACAGCTCGGTAAAGAAGTTTTCATATCCGGACTTCCTCGAAGCTGGAGGTCGCGACTGGCCACGTGTATTACTTTCGAAGGGTCACTAACAAAAGCTATAGAGCTCGAGAAGTTAGACCACCTCCCTACTACGAATCAAGCCGACGTACTATACATCGTCGCCTGGGGGGAAAAAGCAACGATCTCAGAAACGCGCTAAAGAAAGAACTATTTCGATTTAAGCGAAATAAAAAGATCTTTTTCGAATTGAGCGAAATAAAAAGATCTATCTCGAATCGAGCGGAATAAAAAGATCTATCTCGAATCGAGCGGAATAAAAAGATCTATTCCGAATCGAGCAGTATAGAAAGATCGTTTTCAAATCGACTTTTAAAGAAAGATCTAACTCAGATTTTACATTATAGAAAAATCTATCTCAGGTTTAATTTTATTTTGCGGCGTTTTTTCGAGTTCGGAGTTGATGCGGTACACGCGGACTTGAGTGCGATTGCTTATGTGCGTGTGTGTGTGTAAGGACACATCTGGATGTAATATGCCAAGTTAACTATTTACGTCAAACAGTTTTTGCCTCGTTGGTTTCTCGTAGAAATTGGTATACATGGGTTTTTGAGGTCGCTGATTACGAATCCGGCCTCAGATTTTGAAAATTCAAATTAGAGCCTCTAAGATCACTTGATATTTGGAAAAATTGAACTTTGTTGAAAATTGGTATACATGAGTTGTTGAGGTCGCTGATCACAAATCCGGCCTCAAATTTTGAAAATTCAAATTAGAGCTTCTAAGATTGTAGGCCAAAAATTTGGAAAGAAAAAATTGAATTTAATTGAAAATTGGTATACATGAGTTTTTGAGGTCACTGATTACGAATCCGGTCTCAGACTGAAATCAGCCTTAACCTTGAGCACGTAGAGACGAGAGTCATATTAAACGTATAACCAACATAATGTTTTCAACAATTTGAATTTTCAAAATTTGAGGCCGGATTCGTGATCAGCGACCTAAAAAACCCATGTATACCAATTTTCAACAAAGTTCAGTTTTTTTTCCAAATTTTTGACAAGTGATCTAAGAGGCTCTAATTTAAATTTTCAAAATCTGAGGCCGGATTCGTGATCAGCGACCTCAACAACCCATGTATACCAATTTTCAACAAAGTTCAATTTTTCCAAATATCAAGTGATCTTAGAGGCTCTAATTTGAATTTTCAAAATCTGAGGCCGGCTTCGTAATCAGCGACCTCAAAAACCCATGAATACCGATTTTTAAAAAAATTCAAATTTTTTCCAAAATTTTGTCAGGTGATATTAGAGGCTCTAATTTGAATTTTCAAAATTTGAGGCGGGATTCGTTATCAGCGACCTCAAAAACACATGTATACAAATTTCTACGAGAAACCATCGAGGCAAAAACTGTTTAACGTAAATAGTTAACTTGGCATATTACATCCAGATGTGTCCTTACACACACACACACACATAAGCAATCGCACTCAAGTCCGCGTGTACCGCATCAACTCCGAACTCGAAAAAACTCCGCAAAATAAAATTAAACCTGAGATAGATTTTTCTATAATGTAAAATCTGAGTAAGATCTTTCTTTAAAAGTCGATTTGAAAACGATCTTTCTATACTGCTCGATTCGGAATAGATCTTTTTATTCCGCTCGATTCGAGATAGATCTTTTTATTTCGCTCAATTCGAAATAGATCTTTTTATTTCGCTTAAATCGAAATAGATCTTTCTTTAGCGCGTTTCTGAGATCGTTGCTTTTTCCCCCCAGGCGACGACATGCTCGCTCAATACAAATCAGAACAAGCCCAACAGAGCAACAAGGGAGCTTCCTCGAGGCCTGGCACTCCAGTGACCATTACTTCTCTGGACGAGTTACCGTACGACAAATATGGACGACCCACGGTAACCATCGACATCAACGATCTCAATATATTTAAGCGAGGTAGTCCTCAATACGTTTACAACGATAAAGACACTAAAATGAAGAAGGCTGTCACTATATCACCGGATGGAAAGATAGTAGCGCACCCATCCCTGAGTTATAACTCTCAGGCCCCAACACCTTCATCTATCTTGAGGCGCCCCAACTCTCCTCACGGAAACTCGCTGCGCCCCAATTCTCCTGGAACGGGACTCAGGACCCAACAAACCCAACATGCCCAACAGATCCAACAGTCATTCCAACAATATGCACAACCACAGTTCCAACAACCTACAACCCAGTATACACAACAATTTTTACCCCATCAAGTCCAACCGCTCGTGCCCCAACAATACGTGACCATGCCGGCCCAACAACAGATGCCACCGACAGCTTACGCGTACGTGGTGCCAATAACTAATCCGACTAATCAAAACCAGCAGCCGCCAGTGACCTACGCACCTACTTCCCAGGGTCCCAGCTCCAACAAAGGGAATTTAAACTTCCCAGGAGCTCGCAGCCCGAGCGCGAGCAACCCCAACGAAAATCGCGCTCAGATACGCTACCAAAATGCGTCCGAATTAGATACGCCAGCGGAACAGGTCGAGGCCCTCGAATCGAGTTAAATAATAATAAACTTAAGGGCGGGAAAGGAATCTTTTTCCTTGACTCTGGTTCAGACATAAACGGAATCAAACAAAGCGCATTGAGACCGGACATAAAAGTTAATATTCACCAAGAAACTCCGTCTCATCAAATTTCATATAAATCGACTTCTTCATTGATGTTTCCTTACATAAAAATTACCGGAGGAAGAACTTCATATTATAATGTAGATATTAGCAAGAGAAAAACTAAGAGCCAGCAATGCACTATTAGGTGATGGAAGAATAGGAATACACATGCAACACATAGTAAAAGGAATATCGTCAAGGGCGTATATTTATTTGATAGTTTTTATTTATTCATGGGTTTATTTCGACTAGGTACATTTACACGTTATAATGAGTTTGAATAATGTCTAAAGTTCAGCTTATTTAGATAATAGTACTGAAACATATTTCCTATACCGACATAGTGTTCTACAAATGCAGGGCATTTTTGAGTAGTCGAATGGATACTTCATAAATCCTGGAAGACTAACCGTTCAGGATAGTTTGCCAATAACTTGGACATACACTCTAATAAGATTAGATTTGACTTCTTAACAAAGAGATTAAGGCCACAATCGACAACTCTGACTTCAGATCCATCTCTATCCAGGATCTCGATAATTTTAGTTTCATACGGTTGTTGTTAGTATTCTTCGAAAACATAAAAGTCCCTCAATTCAAGGATCCAATTTCGAAGTTCGTAGTTGTTACATCAATGACAACTAAATATTCAATAATTTCCAACCAATGTTGAAAATTGAACTCCTCGCAGTATTTAGGATCATTTTTCGTCTTGTTTTTGTTGACGCTCATCGCAAACTCATGCCTGATGATATTTGGCGTAAATCGAGGAGTTCGTGGTTATATTTTGCCATGGCTCGTAATGTAGGGCATCGTCTGCTCGTTCCAACTGTTATTTGGCTTCTGTAGGCTTACTACGTTTACCTGGACGTTGTCTTCATAGTATTGGGTGACTACTTCTGGATGGGTTATAATATCAATTGTGGACTTGTTATATATTCCATTCTTCAACTACTGAAAGAACTACAGACTCCAAATATTAAATCACTGTGGACGTGAAATTCCATTTCGCAGCCAATGGATGTTTGAAGATAATCATTTTCATGAATCTCGGAGTAAGATGTACTTTTCCATAAAGAGTGGCCTTATGATGTGGTTTTAACTACAATAGGTTATAGACATAGTTGAGTTACAGTGCGTGGCTGGCTTGTCCATTTTTTTGAGTGGTCAGCCACTGATATTCCCGTGGTTGATATAATACTTGTGATTATGGTAGCTCGAATTGAGCTTCAAATTGAGAAATTTAATTCCATTCGAAATTTAATTGCATTGAGGCTGAACTAGTATTACACGCTAATCATCTAATTAGGTGATGAAAAATTGCAGAATAACAATGGTCTATGGAGATCATAATAGCACCGATTCTCTTCATTTAAAAACAAGCAATGTCGAAAATAAACCACGTGGACCTGATATTCAGAGTAATATAGCTGAAAATGACTCGATTGTTATTTTCACCTCTGTTTGTGAAGTTGAAAAGTGCCAGTTTGTACACTACGCATTTTTAGGCTGAGATCAGCTGTAAGCTGATCAGCTGTCAGACCTAACCGAGAATGTGGTCGCCCTGCTACCAAGAAAGGGCACGCGAGACAACCAATCATTCGAGGACCTCGAACATCGATTCAATAAAGAGAAAAATTAAATGAAACCAAATGAAAAATGATTGATGGAAATATATTTATTTATAATTTAGTATACTGAGAGAGTTAGATTGATTTTCCACCTTAGGTTAGATTGATGTATCAGGGTAACATATACACAACCCATCATCATACTTACACACATACATGAATGTTATACTAACATGTATTACAACAACTGTAGAAAAAGATAGGAACATTCGACCTTTTTATCATTTAACCCTTTAGTAGGGTAATCAACTTGATGTACACATGCTATCGATGTACCATATTGTAAGATAAACGTCCGTATCGGTAAAATCAGACATTGACAGAACGATACTTAATAACTGGGACGTATATGATGGATAAACGGCGACCAAGAATATAACTATCGGCATTAGTGATATAGTAAGGGAATTAGATTCATAAGGGTATCGGTTAACTTCACTTCAATACTACGGGAATTAGGTTTTAGAATGATTTCGTAGAATATCAAAGAATATTGGGAATTTTTCTTAGTTTTTGATGGATAATCCGGCGAGGACGACGGGATGGCGGCCCAAATGTGTCACGTGGCTGGCCCCGCGATTATTAGAATCGCATTGTGCGGGGCCACGCCACAGATATCGGAACGTTCTACGTCAGTTGGAGAGAGGCAGTCGGACGGGAGAGACACAGTTAACCACACGAGTTACGCGGAGACGGTAGACATTCCAACGCTCATATTATATACTAGTACTAGCATCCCTCGTCGCGGCTTCGCCTGCTCTCCGCGTTGATAGAATTCGGATGATAATTATTAACTGTGCATAGAAATAAAACCGTAACATTCAAGTGTTTGAAGTTTCAAATCCCTAGAGTACTCCAGAATAAACAACATTTTTGGTTTTGGAATTGGAATCGGAATTGGTTTTCCGATTCGTTCGTCTTAGAAAGTCCAACATACAACTGCCTGTGTGAAAAACAAAAAGAAACCGCGTGAACGGCTCGCACAGTGGATCGGCACCTAGTGGCCAAAGAGAGAAGCCGGAGCTTCAAATTAAGGCATATTTCAGCCGTCAAAAATAATTCCTTGAGAAAATATATGTGAGTTCGGCTATTTGGGTAATCGATTACACCGCTATAATTTCGGGAGTCACAATAGGACGACCAATTTAAAAAATCGAGAACTTCAACACTGATTGCCTTATACTTATAGGCCAGACCGCGCCACTTCAGCCGCGTGAACGGCTAAAACAGCGTCTCTCCACCAGGTGGCCAAAGAGAGAAGCTGGAACTGATTTGCATGTTATTTCCACATTTTGCATGGAAACGTTTCTTATTAATTGATGATCAATCTTAATAGCCTGACATTGCAGAGTATATAGTAAAGCTACTGTCAACATTTGGAGGCGATTGGTTCAGTAGTTTTTGAGATTTTCACGAACATACAAACAAACATTTCCTCTTTATATAAAAGTAAGATTTGGAATAATTACACGAGCTCTCTTAGTGACGTGAATAGGGAATAAAGACACGTATAGTCCAATCCTTGAGTGCTGAGTTATTGACAAACTGATTCGACACGTAATCAAACCTTTTCGAGTAAAACGTCTACAGTCAATACCGCAGCTGAAATCTGAACCCAGCGTATAAAGGATCACGCCACGTAACATGTGTAAATGACCGACTCCGTTCAACATCAGACCGTCGTTCAACCGACATTAGAACAGTTCCTTCAGTCATTCATGATCTCACAAACATAATAAAATTGGGCAAAAATAAAACAGACATATTAGATCAAACCGGTGTAGTATATGAATTTAACTGCATTGACTGTTCGGCATGTTATATTGGAGAGACGAAGAGAAAATTGAAGGATAGAATCACAGAACATCAAAAAATTTATGATGAATCACTACCGGTCCCTTTTCATATAATATAAAACAGTACGCACACATTTGATTGGAATAACGTTAAAATTTTTTACCGCAAAGCGAATTATAAGAAACGATTTATTTCGGAAATGCTCCACATCAATATGTACCAACACACTCTTCATAGGAAGAAAGACACTCAACCCCTCAGTCACACGTATAGGAAGTTCTACAAGATTTTTCAAAACAAACACACCAATGTATCTGATGGTATATGAGACCACTGACGTTAGCTCTGTACACAATAGTTTGACAATGGCAGTGGAAGCAGCCACTTCCACTGCCGAACGTTATATTATTATTTTATTCAAAACTGGTGAGAAAGAATATTTCATTGTTATTTCGTCGATTATGAGACCCAAAAATACATTGGTCTCAAATTGTAGGGCCACTTTTTTTAATAACTCATTGAAATGAACCCTTATCATTAGAAGGGTTTTCCGGAAAAATGCATTCTTAACGAAGATTCCTATTTTCAGGTTACAAAGGTCAACGTTATCATGTAAAACAAATTTTTGTCATAAACTGATGGACTTGTTTTTAACTCGAATGCTTTTAAATTTTTTCGAATTCCCAGAAGTGAGAAGAAAGTTACTTCTTACAAGATCCCACCAACCTCCAGTATAGCGTTCAGGTGAAGTAGGTAAATATCAGTATAAATATCGCGGGACTCGGATATTTGAAATTGAGTGTATTAACTATGTTTCCTACGAAGAATCAATTAATCCCATCAAAAAACCACGTGCGAGACTTACGTAACTGCCAATACTCAGGTGCGTCTTTTGTGCGTTGTACTTCTCACTCTTAAAAACCACTCATGTATCGACTCTCTTTCGATCGATTAAAATAAATTTAAAATATATTCTTGTAGGCTCCGTACCGTTTAATTACGGCCTGTTGACTGCAACACTTCATTCCAAGTTGTTTGAATAGGTACGATGAAAGGACGATCTCCCGAGCGTTTTACTAATATAAAAAAGTATATCTGGTCAGGAAGGATCCGTGAGCAAGAATTAGTTCAAACAACAATTTAGAATGCGTTGTGACCTAGTGCCCGTTCGCACCAGGTTCACGTGGGGATTGGCTCTACCGCGGGCACTCCGTATTTGTTACGGGCGCCGGGAGTGCCGCGACTAGCTCTCGCTCGGAGCACGGGGGACTCTCTCGGGGGGGGGGGGGACGGCCGCGCGCGGAGACTCGAACGGAGTCTACCCGCGCGCTCGCTAGGCCGTGACGTCGGGGGGGGACGCGAGGGGAGAGGCCCGGGCCAGGGCCTGAGCCCGTCGTTCTTTGGGTGTGTTGGCGCGCTCGCCAACACGCACGTTCACTGGGGGGGGGGGGGACACCGGGACCGCGACGCGAACACCGCAAACCTGGCTCGACGCTCGTTCTCTCTCGGCTCGGCTCTGCTGCTCTCGGCTCTGCTGCTCTCGGCTCTGCGGCGACGTCGTCGGCCTCCGGTGTCCTGGGTACGTCCTCACGCACACGCTCACGGTCACGTCACGCACACTGGGCACTCGGTACTCGGGATTCGTCGCGCGTCGCGTGTTGAGGGCTGCGGGCACCGGACGAGAATGGTCGTCCGCCTCGTGCTCACTCCCGGCCTCGCGACGCCGGAACTCTCGCGCGCCGCAGCTCGCGTACGCGCTGGAGAGTGCTGCCCTCCCGAGCCGTCGGCTGCCGTACCGGCGGGATCGGAGAGGAGCAGCCTCTCCGTCTATAGTGACGGGTTTCCCCGTCACAGCGTTTACCACATCGCTAGTTCATACATTGAGAATTGTTTAGGTTTCTGATGAAGAGGCTTCCAGAGCAGGTATCGGTGGCGTGAGTAAATAAGTTGGAGTTGGAATTTGGGCCAATCAGTCGATAGCTGTACGAAACTTAGCTATGCATTTCATGAATAAATACTTATGAATAATACTCAAGGAAGTGAACCATAACATTTTCTTGTTAATATTAGAAAAATAATGGGAAAATTCATTTACCTTCTACTGTATGTGTAACTAGTGAATCTTGATATTTACAAATTTTCTTGCTTATATTGGTTTACTATGAACATCAAGGAATTTGTCCACTCTGGGACTACTCTAGATACTTTGTTAACATAATAAGCTAACTTTTCATCGAAATAATCTAACTTTTGCTTAAGGGGTAACACCACTCTAAGATTTCCAAAAATTCGATTTTTTTACTTAAAAAGTAAGTAGATTTCCCGTAGAATACGCTCCTGAAACCCTTTTTTCGAAATTCGAACTCCAAGTGTTTTTTCCAAGGGATTGCTGATTGAAGTGTAAGTACGATTTAACGATAATTTAAAACTTCAAACGCGTTTTTCTCGAAACTGTTTTTTTCAAATCGGGCGTACTCGTAGCTTCAAATTTTTACAGTTGCTTAATATATATTCTCCTCCGAAGTACGTAGCCATTTTTCGATATTTTGAAAATTACTTGTTTTATTAACAATTTACTGCTCTTTTTTTAGTCGAAAATTTATACGTTTTCTTCAGATATGCACAGTTTCTACAGAAACTGAAAAAAAATCCTACGTACTTCGATAGCTATTACTAGGTAGTTTCAAAAAAATGTTGAATTTTTGTTCCAGCTCTCATGGTTGCCGAGATATGGGTACGCCCGCGGAACGCCTTAAAAACACCTCGTATCGGAGATTCACTGTGGTGCCGCCATTTTGTACGAAATCGATAATAAAAAAATTTACTTTCATACTTCAATAGATGTTGAATAAACCCTATGAATTTCAATACAATCCCTCTCCCCATAATCCCATGAAAAATTCGCAAAATTACACCTATTTTCGGCCTCTAGAGTGGTGTTACCCCTCAATTTTGAGTACTAAAGTGACTATCATGATGGTCATATGACCACCTATGCTCTTGGATATATATATATTTTCAAAACTTCAAGTTATTGCCAGGGACAAATGTTATTATGACTTTTTTGCCTAGAGGCCATTTAATGGGTGTAAATAATATTTAAAGATAGCTATAATATCTTTGAATATTATTCACTTCACCCGGTATTTTCCCATCTCTGCCGGTGGCAGTCTCCATCTCGGCCGGTGGCAAATCTCAGCCGGTTACTTGTAAATGACTGTAATTTTTCCTGTTATGATATTTTTTTGTAGTATAACCAATAATTTATAATTCTCAGGTTTCTGCAGTGTGGCCGACAAAATATGGAATCCTATTGGAAAACTCTAATTTTACAGACTCTCATGGGTAAACTTCCCGAATATTTTTGGTCATATATCTTGCATTTCATGTGACTTACCGTATATCATAATTTTTCAGGGTAATTTCTCCAAGTCATTCTGGGAATACTACAACAATGGAAGAAACTAATGTGCCCAAACTTTATTCTCTGACTCATCCTCTTCGTGATATCCATCCTGTACTGCTCAAACATGGTATTGTGTCATTCAAATCATATATTATTAGTTTACTAGACAAATTTTCGGTCGACTTCACAAAGCACATGAGCAATCTTTGATTAATTATTATCATAGAACTCTTTTGTATACTTTAGTATCAGTGTGTATCAGTATCAGAAATCTAATGAGAACAAGTACTGAAGTGTATAAGTACTGAAGTGTAAGTACTCGTGATTTGATTGGTCTGGACATAACCACGTAACAAGTTGAATAAGACATAGACATAAATAGTGAATGCAGGCAAGTAAGAAACGTAAGAACGATGAGTTTTGAGGTTTAGGCACGTGTTTCAGTGGCGAATTTCAGGGGAAGAAGAGACATGTTTTGAAGTCGCAACGATCTAATCTTCTTGCCAGGCGCTGAATGAAATCCCAATGTAGGTTTCAAAGTTGCAAATGAAATAAAAGTGCATGAAAGAAAGTTAAGAGTTGAATAAAATATTAATGTAGGTTTTGAGTATGCGAATATTGGGATGAATTGATAAGTACATGGAGAAGATCATCGTAAAACAATTGGAACATAATTTGGAAATGCGGGAATGCAGATTGCGTGATGGTCTTCTTTGATGCGAGCAATTTTTCGATTGAAGGTCAATGAACAGTTTTGGTAATCAAGGTATTAAAACGATAACAGTTCTCAAAAAAGAAGTGAGAATAGATTTGGACATTTGATTGTAATGATTGATTTTCTCTTCATCGAATTTTCAGTGTATTGTGTTGAAAAAATGGGAAATGAGATTAGAATATCGAATTGGTTTCTTGTTACGTAAACTCAGAGATAGGTTGGTTGGGTGAAATGCTCGATATTAACTCACTAGCTGACGTTATTAACTTCGAGTCACCGACCACGATGAAACTTTCCGAAATCCTTTTTGGACACCTCAATACATATACAGCCATTCAATCTAACGTTTCGATATCCCGGAGATGTTCGATCAATAATACTTGATCTCTTTCATATAAAGTATTTTTATATCTATCTATCTATGACTTTGTGGCGGCTGCCTATCAGCCCGACCACGATTGCTGGGGTAGGTGTTGGAGGAAAAGGCGATCTAATAAATAAGAAGATTTATTAGTGAATTTGTACAGACTTTCTCTCGCTCTCTATTGAGAGCCGAACGCTCAGCTTGGGCCGCTGAGTCTAACTGACGAACTGCCTTCCCGCTCGTTCCTGCTTCGCTTCGCTTCGGCGGCTCTCTCTCCTCTCTCTCCTCCGCGCATGCTCACCCGCAGGGGGGGTGATCAGCACCGCCTGGTCGCCACAACTTCTTGTATATGGGGCGTTTCGCCTCAGTCCTCCCAGGGCTGCGCGCGAGCGCCAAAACACGCCGTTTTCAAATCGTGTTTACGATGCCAAAATGTACCTAGAAAAGCTTTACACTGAACGGTGTAATCAGTTTCCCGAAAATTTTCCATTTTCATCCTGAAAAAATATAAAACATCTCATATCTCAAAAAGTATATTTTTTTAATATTTTCTTTAATGATTCCAATCGAAACTTTTTTTGACGTAGAAAAAGATTTTTTGCAACAAGTGCTCGAAGGATTTTCTTTGAGAAATAGGACAATAGAGAGTAGACGCAGCGGCACTTCAACGCGTGACCCGCGCGAGTCCAAAATCATGCTGTTTTCATTTTTCCCCAAAGATACTAAAATGCATCTGAAAAATTTTTTTGATGAGTGGTTTGGATGTAATTTTGTCTCAGCTTTCCAGAAAGAGTATCAGTTTCCCGAAAATTTTCGATTCCCATTCGGAAAAACATAATTTTCAGAGAGTAATCGAAATATGCTGTTTAAAAAATGAAACGCACAAGAGAGAGCAAAAAAAACGTTCCTATCCGACTACTTTTAACAAAGACGGAAGAAAATGCATGTAGAAAGACTTGGAAAAGTCAAAAAATCTAAAAGAGAGCAAAAATAATACAATCTTCGTAAATTGTACTCTTTTCGAGATATGTAATGTTTCATATTTTTTCAGTATGAAAATGAAAAATTTTTGGAAAACTGATACCACCATTAGAAAGCCGAGTAAAAATCACATCGAAATAGCTCATAGGAAAATTTTTTTCAGATGCATTTTAGTTTCGTTGAGGAGAGTTGAAAACATCATGATTCTGGGCTCACGTGGGCCGTGCGCTAAGGTACTGCTGCGTCTACTTTTCGAGGTTCAATTTTTCAGAAGAAATTGGTCGAGCACTCTTGGGAAAAGATCTTTTCCTACGTAAAAGATTTTCCTACGTAAAAGTTTTCGATTGGAATTATCAAAAAAAGTATTAAAATATACTTTTTGAGATATGAGATGTTTTATATTTTTTCGGGATGAAAATGGAGAATTTCCGGAAAACTGATTATACCGTTGGAAAGCTGAGGAAAATCTACATTGAACTTGGTGTATTTATTGGGATATGAATTTTTTATTTTTGAATCGTTCACGGATCACTCAAATCAGTGACAAACGAAAAATGGAAGACACATTCCTGGGTAGACTCACTGAGTAGACAAGGATAACGCACGTGTATAATTTTGAATCTAAAACATGCTCTGATATGATCAACAGACCCACGACTGCTCTTGTGATCTTAAAGTGTTATACCCGAAACAATCTCTTGCGATCGCACAGGCTCGAATTTTTGTCTCATGACTATATGTTAACCCAGTTGTCGATCTGCGGTCACGTTATCGGGCGCTCCACCTCGACCAACTGCTCCCTGCAACCTGCCCATCCAACTGTTTATGTTGTGTATTCGGAACAGGTTGCCGACAACTTCGATGGGACAATGCAGTTTTCACGCGCCTCCTTCTCTATCACAGATATTCATTGTGTCGTTAATTTTCAGAGATGAATAAAATCGACCCCCCTGGAGTTCGAGTCCCCGATAAAACACATTTTTCTCTTCGCTCGTATCATATAAACTGATCCCATCAGCCTTTGCCAGCGTGTATTCAGTTGATTCTCGCGATCAAACTCGCTTGGACTCTTTCATTCGAAATCAGTGGTTTGAAAATATTAAATGTTCGGCGATTGAACTCGGCTTCGAGAGCTATTACGCATCTGCGTTTACTATTGCCAGCATAACCTGTCAGTGTAACTCGTGACTAATAGATACTCCATTGGGCAAGATAAATACAAAATCACGATTTTGCGAAGCGACGTCAAGGGCATACTCAAGTATTGGAAATTGTGTTCTCCCGCCCTATTGCTTGTAAAAGGGCATATTTTTTTGATAAAAGTTTTCTCCCCATTTCTTTTACTCGTTCAGTTCAGCCAGTTTGATCAGATGTAGACTAGAATTCCTGGAAATATATATTCGAATTGTGTATATAGGGAATATGTATAATTAATTATATTGATAATATTATATTGATGAATCATCCCACTAATTGATAATGTATTCCTAAACTCGCAAATTTCAACTGATGGCGTAATCGTAGAGATGGCGTAATAGTAATTAGAATTAACATTCCATGATAAAAAAAATTATAGCGAAGAGCGCGACGCGACATATACACACATAGCGTCGACAATGTTAGCTTTGCGTTCTCTCTCTGCGCTGCCTCCACGCGCTTAGGCTCGAGTTTGGCGCGGCGCGGCGCATTTTCTCATGTTCACTACTCTATTACTCGAATACAAAAAACCGCTGCCAAGTGCCAAAAAAATTGGTTTTTGAGATATGGCATGTTTTATGTTTTTTCATTTGGAAAAGGTTAAAACTTTGGAAAACTAAATTCACCATCGGAAAGCTGAGAAAAAACTACATTGATAGCATATCAAACTCTATTTAGATATTGGTCATATAGAGTCGAAGACAAGCGTCGGAAACGTGAGGTTTTAGCGTCCGCGCGCCAGCTCTGGAAAGTTGACGTAAAACGCCCCATATACATACCTGTAATTAAATATAAAGTGAAAAATTAGTTAGATTTCAATTTGGACATTTCATGACACACATCTACACAGAAATTGAATCCCCATAGAAATTAAATTCACGCGTTCGCGAGCGGAAAGGAAAATTTTGTTTCGATTGCGATCCGACCGCGTGGTCAAGAGAGGCACGCAAAGCGAAGCGGACTGCATAAACAGAGCGCCAGCAAGAGTTTCCTCGTTGGAACGCCGGCATAACAACACGGCGCGGCAGCGAGCGGCCGTGTATATAGATATACCGCCGGGCCACGCGCGGGCTGTGGAACTCGGCAGCGGCGCGCGCGCGTAAACAGCGACCAGCGGCGCGCAGCGCGCACAGAAACACGTAACCAGCGCAGCAGAGCTCAACCTGTACAGTGGTGCTCAACCCGCCCGGTATAAGGAAATCAGCTGTTCGATACAGGATCGAATCACACAGCGTGCGCAGGCATACGGAGCCTAAATAACATTCGTTTCCGATTATAGTAATTAATTTAGCGACCCGTAAAGACGCGGCGAATCGAAATATGCCCCTTTCTCGCCGTCATCGTTTAAATTAACCATTATAATTCGACAAAGTTGTCGAACGAAAATATTTTTGCGAATCGATATTTTCGAATGTTATTTGTTTATAGTTATGGACGCACACACTCAATACGAGTTTCGCGTGTGAGTCAAAATTTTCTTCGTGTACTATTTTGTAGATTTTTCAGAAATTTCATATTTCTCAAAAAATTTGCCTTGTGTTATTTTTGCAAATTAAGAAAATTAATTCAGTGACATAGATAGTTTACTAGAGTGTGAAACTATACCTTATAAGAAATTTAAGACATTTCGAGTGAAGTTTAAGCAAGTTTGGCACTAGTAAAATTTTTTCCGCTTGAGCCAAGGAACCTCAATCGAGTTGAGATTTCTCGTAGACGTTGAGAACTCGAGCGAGAGAATTTACCGAAAGGACTCATGCACGCAGCTCGTACATCATTGCCGGAAGGAGCATGATAAAATACAATTAAGAATAATCGAATAAGTTATAAACAATTTGCGGATTGGAATATACGACTGCTTGCGATTGCGCATTAAAATAAGAGCGAGATAAGCGACAGCGGAAGCGAATTTGGCGTACCAGCGTATGACTGTCTTCCTTAAGTTCAACCACCGAGGTAAAACAGAATAAAAATGGAAAACTCCACCGAGGACTATTTCGACTTGATGACATGGATAATGACGTTAAGCCACGACGGGGTCGAAGAAGCGCTCCAGAGGCTCGAACTAACGAGAGCCGGAGAAGGGCGCGAACAAATACAGCGACTAATGCGGAGGTTGATGGGAGAGTACACCGCGAGCGACTTCGTACCGAACGAGATGTGCGATTCAGAAGAAGCACTGCGCGTACACAGAGACGACGCCCTCATAGAGTATAGGGCGGAGCTCGGAAAGACGTACGCTACGAACCTGCTGAGCAGAGCGGCGTCCAGAATAATTGTAGAACGCGAGAGCTCACTGTTGCCAGAAGACAACGCAAACGCGTCGACAGCTGAGCCAACAAATGCGACCGAAGAAAACGCAATCGAGGAGTACGCCTGCGGATTGGCAAACTCCAGCAGACTATCTGCAACGCCAGCAGAATTCTGGGTCCATCCGACGGTGACGACATACACAACAGCCGACGCGCTGACAATATACAGTCTGCCAACGGTTAGTACAGCGTCAACAACAGCTGTAATATCTACGTTGCACAAAGGTAGCTCATACACGACGCAACCGATAACAATGACGCGGACGGCAAATGCGACGCTGGATATGATAAAATGCACGATAGATGGGCAGATACAAGAAATGCCACGCGTGCTCGCCACCGAGATCGCGCGATTACAGGAAGCGCTAAGAAACACAGAAATGGAACGCAAATGTTTGCAAGAAGAACGCAGGCGACAGCAAAGATTGGCGCACAGTACGACAATGCCCGGAGCGCAAACGTACGCGCAACAGACGCTCGAAATGTCCAACGTCCAGCGGCCGAGCATACATAAAGAAAATGCGGATGGAATCGGAGCGCCGAGACGAAGCGTAAACATACAGGACACATTCGCAATCAACTACTTTAACGCGTCCGAAGAAGCGCAAGCGAATGCGACGACACAGGCGGGACCGACTAATACCGTAAATGCGCCGGCGAACATTCCAACAACGACGCATCACCAAACCGTCAACGACTGGGAGGGGGGAGATCCCAACACGCACGCGTATGGTTGGCCTCCAGGCTCACGGCGGACGTTTGCAAACGGCACGGTCGTTGATGTCGGCCGGACGGTTCGCGCATGGAAACTACGATTCTCGGGCGAGTTAAACGAGATGAGCATCGAGGAGTTCATCCAACGCGTCGAGGAGTGTAATGGGTCGGCGAACCTCAGCGACACCGAGTTGCTCAACGGGTTAACAGAGCTGTTGTAGGGCGTAGCGCTACAGTGGGCGCGTCGTACCAGGCACAAGTGGCGTACGTGGCCAGATTTCTGCGACTCGGCGAGACTGTGCTACGGAATCGATCAGCACTTTCAGCACAGGCTCGTGCGCGAGGCAGAACGTCGCAGGGCCCCTAAGAGCCAGCACGCGATTACATCTTTCGGCTGCTGACAATTTTGGACAAGTTGAATCCGCAGTGGCCACTGGAACAGCAGTTAGACCTGCTGTACTGGAACTTGTTGCCGGCGCTACAGAGACTCGTACCACGGAAAAAAGTCGTGAATGTCGACTCTCTGTTATTAGAAGCACGCCGCGCAGAATATCTGCTGGACGCGGAACGGACCAACAGACCGCCGCCTCCGCCAGACCAATGCTTGCTGCCCGAGGCTGCGTAGCAGGCCGGCAGCCAAAGCGCAAAGCTCAAGCGCCATGATGAAGCCAGAGCAAAAACAGAAAATCGCGGCCGTTGAAACGCCGCGTGGCTTGTCGGCCGAAGACATCACGAGTCTCGTGACGCAGGCTGTGCAACAGCAGCTGAAGAGTCTCAAGGTCGCACACGAGGGTGAGACCAGGAACAGCAGCACGCCGCCGCCACCGACGAATGCGCACCCGCCACAAGCGAACGGGAACGCGCAGAATGCCGGTTCAAGAAATGGGCAACAGAAGAGGCCGAACAGGAAGAGCAACGATGAGCGTTTGGTGCTCATGAAGCCACTCTTAGGCCCGGACCGGCGGAATGCGGACAAGGAGCCAGGCCCGCGACAAGACTGCACATGCTGGAGCTGTGCGTGGCCGGGTTATTATACAAGGACATGTTCGGAATGCAAATTGCATTACGCGCCGGCCCCAAAAGAATAGGGGATCGAGTAACTGAGGTCACACTCAATACCCCCGCCACCCCTCAGACCTCCGAGGAGCCAATGTACCCTCCGGGCACCATAGTTGGCCCGCTGCTCTTCACGGACACGCCGGAAGGAGCACTCCCCGCTGACGATTTGACTCGGCCAATCAGCCCCTGCGGGCGATACTGGATACCGAACGTCGACGTGGGAGGGTACCGCATCCGAGGTCTCGACGACTCGGGAGCGACGCGCACCGCCATGGGACCGCTCGGGTTACAGATTGCGACGGAAATCGGCGGAAGTTTTTTCCATACGATGGACCAGGCGCGAGACTAGCCTCGGGCGCTCCCGCCCGAATCCTTGCTCAAGTCGCGCTCCCGGTGAGGATCGGCATTGTAGTGCACGACATGCCAATCATCATCCTGGAGCACTGCGACTACGACATCCTGTTGGGCTCGGATTACCGGCAGTTGTTTAACGCGCAAATCGATCCATGGAATCGCACGTTGACCGTCGTCGGCGACCCGAATTCCATCCCGCTGGAGCTCGCCGCCCTGAACACCGGCAACCAGCTGGCGTCGATTGGACTTGCTGATCTCTAGGAGATCCAAGACCGGGCGCTGGCGAACCTGATTGGGAAGTATCGTGTGGTGAATGGTCCAAGGATCGGCTGCACAGACTTGATCGAGCATAATATCGACCTCACGTCGTGCAAGCCGATCAAACAAAAGTTCTACCCGGTCTCAAAGAAGATCGAAGAGGAGATGCACAAACAGGTGCGTGATCTTCTCAACGAAGGTATCGTAGAGCCTTCGAACAGCAGCTGGGCAAGCCCTATTGTAATGGTGCGTAAGGCCAACGGAGAGTTCCGCAAGTGCGTAGACTATCGCAAGCTGAACTCTGTCACGCGGACGAGCGCTTACCCCTTTCCACGCATGGATGCGATCCTGCGAAAGCTGCGTGGGGCCCGCTACATCAGCACCATTGATCTGAAGATGGCTTACCACCAGATCAAGATGGCCGCTGGGGCAAAGCCGTTGACGGCGTTCACTGTGCCAGGTATGGGACTCCAGTTCACCAGATTACCATATGGGGTGTCTGGTGGCCCGGCCACATTCCAGGAGCTTATCGACGGTCTCATAGGACCTGAGTTAGAGCCCTATGCGTTCGCATACCTCGACGACGTGATCATATGCACGGAGACTTTCGAGGAGCACCTGGAATGGCTCGAGCATATCTTAAAGAAGATACTGGGAGCAGGCCTGGTAATCAACTGGGAGAAGAGCCACTTCTGTGAGTCAGAAGTGAAATACCTCGTCGTGCTGGTCAACCGTGACGGATTTAGACCGGATCCGGAGAAGATTCGGCCGATCATGGAGTATCCGGCGCCCCAGAGACGGAAGGCGCTGCAAAGGTTTTTAGGCATGGCGACGTGGTACCGTAAGTTCGTAGATAACTTCGCGACCATCGCCGAACCTCTGACACGCCTGACGTCCAAGAATGTACCATATGTATGGGGAGAGGAGCAAGAGAGAGCCTTCGGCATCCTCAAGGGCATGCTGGCGACAGCACCAGTACTGCACCGGCCCTCGTACGAACATCAGTTTGTGCTGCAAACAGACGCCAGCGACACCGGCCTTGGCGCTGTGCTCACGCAGACGATTGATGGCGTAGAACGTCCCCTCGAGTTTGCGAGCCGTATCCTAAGTTCGGCGGAACGCAACTACACGACCACCGAGCGTGAATGCCTCGCCGTCGTGTGGGCAATCCAAAAATTTCGAGCTTATATCGAGGGATATCAGTTCAAGGTGATTACCGACCATAACAGCTTGAAATGGTTGCGTACCTGCAAGAAGCTTGCGGGCTGACTCGCGCGTTGGACGCTAGAGTTGCAGGACCACGATTTCGAAATCGAATATCGGAGAGGGTCGGATAATGTCGTCCCAGATGCACTCTCGCGAATGTACCAACCCGAAGAGGACGACTGCCCAATGCGAATTGACGCAGTCGAGCTGAAAGATACCGCCGACGAATGGTATAAAAGCCGGCGTAAAGAGGTGCTAGAGCGCCCCGACGATTTTCCATTCTACAAAGTCGTCGGTGGGCAGATGTACCATTTCGATGCAAACGCCGACCTCGACGACCTGATCGAGGACGACGATGCGTGGAAATTGGTACTACCGGAGGAAAAACGCCTCACAGCGCTGAAAGAATGCCATGAGTCGGCATGCGCAGGCCACCCCGGCCGATACAAGACGTTCATGCGCGTGAAGCGGTATTACTTCTGGCCGAAAATGAACAGAGATGTCGCCAAATTCGTGGCGCACTGCGAGCTCTGCCAACAGATGAAGGTGGAGCAGAGACGGCCAGCAGGACTAATTAGCGTCCGCAAAGTCGTGAAACCGTGGCACACAGTCGCCGCAGATTTCATGGGACCGTTCCCGCGCAGCAAGCGCGGCCATAAACACATCCTGATCTTCATGGACGTGTTTTCTCACTGGATCGAAGCCATCCCGCTGCGCAAAGCAAACGCAGATCTGGTTAGACGCGAGCTCAATAAGGTCATTTTGCGCCATGGCACGCCGGTCTATTTCTTGAGCGACTGGGGAACCCCATTCAAGAACCTCGTGATGGACGACTTCTTGACCAGTCGGGGAATCGAGCACAAGCTCGCACCGCCTTATCACCCGCAGGCGAACTCAGTTGAGCGCGTCAACCGTACATACATGACGTCGCTAAAATTCCAGATCGAGAGCGATCACCGCACATGGGACGAGACCATCGATGAAACCATGTGCTCGTATAACACGTCGGAGAACGAGGCGACTGGTGATTCGCCGGCATTCCTACTGTATGGCCGGAACCCAACGCCACTACTAACGCTTCGACGGAAAGAAGATAAGCAAGCTGCGGAACAGGAGGGGGACGAAGAACTCCAGCAGTGGATCGAGCGCTTGCAGAATTTGGGGGAAGTGAGGGAGATCGCCGCCCACAAATCAACGCTTGCGCATGAGAAGAATGCACAATACTATAACGCGAAGCACAGGGACGTACAGTTCGACGTAGGCGACTCTGTGCTGAAGCTAAATAAAGTACTCTCCTCCGCCGAAAAGGGCGTTACCGCGAAGTTGGCGCCGAAATACAACCGGAATTACACGGTCGTCGAGAAAATGGATACCAACGTGTACAAAATCGCCGACGAATCGGGAAAAGACGAATCGGTGGTCCACGTAAAGTTTCTAAAACCGCAGGTGAGCAACGAGCAAGCGAACGACCAAGCAACGGAAACAGCAGCCGCTACTGAAAGCACAGAGGTGAGTGCGCATGATCCTCAAACTACCAACCCGTCGCATGGTAACGTACCTCGCGCGAAGCGTGGCCGACCGCGAAAGAACCGATACGTGGCGACCCGAACGCCAGCAGTAGAGATAGCGATCGAAAACGAGCCGACGCAAACGCCAGCGGTAGAGACCGAAATCGAGGGACAGCCGACGTCAGCAATCGAACCGGAATCGAGGTCGGAAGAGCCGCCGATAGATGGCGAACAAGCGCCGGCAGGAACAGCCGCTAATGGAAAAAAGAAGCGCGGACGTCCGAAAGGCGCAAAGAATAAGGAGCTGGATAGCGAACCAGTGATCCTGGAAAGCCGCACGCGAGCGCAGCGTAAGGAATTGTAATACGCAAGCGGCAGAGGAAGTTTTTTTTTCACATGAATTTTTTTTTTAATTTTTGTTACTCTCCCAATGGACTGACGATAAATAAAGATGTCAAGGGATAGTACTAACGGGTAGATTCTACAGATGAACCCGGAAAACATCAGAAGAAACGAGACGCCAGCAGACGAGCCGCTGCCACCGCACCCCGTACCGCTCAGGCGCCCAAGGAACGCGAGCGCACCCGCCGTCACTCCACTTGAAACGTGGTACGACGCCAATACCACCATCTCTAGCACAGATGGTGAGTTGGTGGATACAAGCATCGAGACGGTGGTAGAGGCGACAGACAACAACGCCACGCAACAAGCGGAGGACGACGTGGCGGCAGCAGTGGACCAGATGCACGTGAGGGCGGAAGACGGGACGCACGCAGATGCGGGCAGAACGCACGCGAGTGCGCACGCAGACGCGCAAAACGAGGCCGCTGCGTCAGCCCAGGCGCAGGGAGCGCAAGGAGAGCAGGCGCAAACGGCCACCCAGCCCCCACCGCCTAGCCGCACCACTAAATCACCATCAGAAAGGCTGGAAGAAGCGGTCGGCAAGGCGGAGGAGGCCGACCGGAAGGTGCAGGAGCTCGGCGAGGCCTATGAAAAGGCCATAGAGGAGGCCGGTTACGCCCTGCGCAGCGTGCGTCGCTTCTTCGGCGACGCGGCCAGAGAGCGCCTAGCGGCGCCAACGAGAGTCGTCGTCGAGGCAAAGGAGAATCTCGACGACGCACGACTCGCCGCGCGCTAACGGCGCGAAAACAGGGAGCGTGAAGAGGAGGCGAGGCGCAGCGCAGAGGTCCTCGCCGAACAACTGCGCCAGTCGAGGGACAGGGCGGCCGAAGAGCAGCGACGACTGCGAGCACAGCTGGAGGAGGCGCAGCGGGTCCTCTGTGGGAAAACAGAAACACCCGAACAACGCATGACGCGCCTACGAGCCCAGCGCGTCGGGCGTCACTGCTCCATCTGCGGGTCACAAGGCACCGGCAACCCCGACCGCTGCCACGAACGCCAGCTACACCACCTTGTGTCTCACCGCGTACGGGTGTACGAGAGGGAGCAGGAGGAGAGACGCCGAGAGGAGCAACAGGCTTTGTTCGACCTGGGGAAAAACCCCAGTCGAAGGAATGAGTGCACGCATAGGTGCAGAGCGCACGCATAGGTGCAGAGCGCACACAAGGGTGCGGAGCGCAAGCAGCGCGAAGAGGCTAACCAGCCGAAGAGGGCCTAATAGCCACGTTTAGTTCCTAGATTAAATCGTAATAGATTGGTAAAGTCAATCGAAGACTGTAAGTGGGTAAATAGCCACACGATCAACGTAATTATAGAGTTGAGTGGAGCGCGAACCACTATAAAAAGCTGCCAGGTTGTGATAATTTTTTTTTCTCTTCGTTTTCTTTTTAGTCCACTCAAGTTTGAGATTTTGTTAATTTCCTTAGTTAATTCATTTTGATAAAGACATAGAGTAGTTGATAATTGGGTTAATTCTTGGAAAAAATTCACTTTGAGTTTATAGTTTTGTACAATTTTGTTTGATTTCATTTGGTATTCAGCTAATGATTTTGTATTATTTTGCGATAGCGCACACGATGCGACAGAGTGCACGCGTGAATTAGAACGCACACAAACGCGATAAAGCAAATGTGATTGCGAAAATGTTATACCGATTGTGCGAAAAGCGCCGACCGATTCGCAGGGTAAGAACCCGTGCAGACTATTGTACACGCACGCGCCCAGTTGCTCGCAAAGATAGAGAGACCACCGCGAAATAAAGGTCGAAAAGAAAAGAATAAAGTGTAGAATCATTTTCCCAACACACACATTGCCTATTTCTAATAACTTTTTTTTGCTTTCTTTTAGAGTTGATAAATTGGATTATATTGACCTTCATAAGGGAGACCAATTCATCGGCGCTTTCTTTTGTGATAAAGCGCGCCTGGGAGGGGGGTGTCACGGGTACTTTATACCGTGAGGTCTCCCTTTCCCAGCAAACATCCCTATTTGTATAGCGGCCGACATACAAGGTAAGACAGAGTAAGAGAGAGCGCGAGAGAGAGACAACAGCAGCGCGACATCACCGCCGCGCCGCGGCAGCTACAGGTGCCGGGTGGAAGCGGGCAGTGTGTGCCCAAGCGCGGGAGCGATCAGCCGTACCGAGCCCTTTTCTCCGCACGACTTTCCCCCGGTTTTGTGCCTTGTGCCCCGTGCCACGTGCTGTGCGTTGCCTGTGCACGCGTGCCCAGTGTCTGGCACCAGAGCCGACACCTCGAACCGCATCGCCGCGACCCGGCTGAGACGAGGCCCGCATCCTGAGCGCCAGCTTCCCCGGCTTCCGAACGCCGGCTTTTCTCGAGCGCCGACATTGCCGTACCGGCTTTGTACGCCGCCAGCTCCCACAACGCAAGCAACAACAAGGTTGGTCTCCACGTGTTGCTCTCTCTCTCTCTCAATCGACCGCGCCGCGTTCCCCCATTACTTGTACCCCAACATTGCCAATAAAGCACGTTATTTCTATGTGTGCGCGTTTCTGTGGCCCCGATTCACCACATAAATTCCCGACACACGACTCTGAGAACTCGCCCTGCATCAGCGCCGGGCGAGATTGCACTCTCTCGTGTCCCCTTTTGTTGTCAATGATTATTATTATTATTAATGGGCATGAGCCAGTGACTATATATATATCGTGCCGTTGTTCACGATTTCGCGCGTGTCCCCTGATAATGCGTGCGACTTTGACGATTCAACCGAGTTGTTCTTGCCGCCGCACCGAGGCTGTGCATTAAAAAGCCCGGTGGTTGTTTTCATGAAACGCGAAAATCCTAGCTGTAATTCGAGTTGTAATATTCGCCAGCATGTGCGGCTTTGCCCGCTGATTGCGTACTCGCGACGCACGTGTGGTACGAGCTACTCTCTTGCTCTGTCCGACGAGGGTTAAACAGATAAGAGCGATTGATTTCGAGAAGCACGCACTCGACGACGCTGGTGTATATACATATACACGCCCAATCCATTTGGCATGATGTTGTGTACCAATTATGGAGGTTTGCGAACGAAGCGAGCAGGGGGTACCCCCTCTAGTAATTATAATTGGGAATACACACACAAATGCATGCAATAACTCCAAACGCGGAAAAACTAGAAGGAATAAAATAATACTTGGAACGGTTTTTTCTATGAAGTTAAATATGAAATGGCTCTTAAGTAGCCTTCAAAAAGGATGTTTCTTTGTACAATCGACGATGTTGAAGGTTTAGGCTTATTTCAATCTGAAGCTTTATGTGTAATCAATGCCCTAAAAAACCCATGTATACCTAGTTCCCATTAAAATCCAGTATCTGTTCAAAATTTGGGTCGGCAATCTTGCAGGCTCGATCTGCTTCGAACTTTGGAAAGCTGAGGCCGGATTCATAATCAGCGATCTCAAAAACCCATGTTAGAGCGGTAGATAGTGGACGAGGCAAGGTGGTGGCAAAAGCACTGTGGCGAGCGCGACGTTACTGCTTCGAGGGCACTGTGACGAGAGAGCGCCGCCGCTCGCGGCGGTCATATTTATATGTTCGTAGAGGTAGGGCAGTTGGAGCTTCTTCATTCCCTGTTCGCCAAGGGGTGGACAGGTCCTGCACGCGCATCGGTGTTATTCGCGTTGAAGCCTGCCGCTTGACTCTATGTAACGCGATGCCAATCGGCCGGTTACTTGCCTGATTCGGACTTCGTATATAGTATTGGTATTGAATAGTGACTATTGAACGTATGAGAGTTCGGATAATCGTGGCACTAGCCACGGGACAGACTGCCAAACGAAAATTTGAAAAGATACTGGATTCTAATGAATCTTGGTATACATAGGGAGATCGATATAAGAAATGGTGGAGAACAAATTCCCGGGTGCGATTCTATTTGATAAATACCTCGGAAAGGTTATAAGGAACAAAATAGTGGACGAGGCAACTATGCAAATAGCATGCATTTTGAATTACATAGGTTTCAGTGAACAATTTGAAATTTTTTTCAGAAATCGTGTAATAACTCTGTCGGAAAACGAAAAATGTTAAGACAGTGTATTGGGAAAGTTGTAGGTGATAAAATTATCTACAGAATGAGCTAAAGTTCGTCAAAATTGGATTAACATGAAAGTTGCAAATTAGTGTTGAATGCAGAATATTGATTTTTCGAAATTTCTCGATAATTCCTCGAAAAATGAATATAGGTTCATGAAATTTGTGTTTTTTGCAGCTTTATCTCATGATACAATACAAAATTTGAACGGTATCGATAAATTAGGTCCTCTATAATCTATTTGTTAATTAAAAATCTCATTTTTTTTACATTTCTCTAACTTTTGAAATCATCGATGAAATTATTTATTCAAAATCTTAAACGCTTTAGAATGATCGCCGCATTGATAAGAAATGGAGAAAAATTTTGTTTTGTCTCATAAAATTTATCGTAAATCGTAATGAAAAAATGTGCATTATAAACAAATGGAATAACTTTTGTATTTTTCATTGTTCTACAATCTTCTTTTTTGCATTAGATTGCTCAAATTTTTTTACGAATTTTGAAAAAAAAAATTTCTTGTAGGACTACTAGAAGCTGAGTTACATTTCTTTTTTCATTAAATCACCACGCCCTTGATAATCAACATTTAGACATTTTTCTACACTCGTTTTTAAGATGAAAGTTTGTACTACACAATGCAAATACTTTCTTTACAATTTGCGAGGCTAGAAGGCAAAAGAAGATAGTTTCAACTTCTCATTTTTCGGGGAACTTCTCATTTCTCATTCATTCACCCATACCCGAGTGGTGGGGGTAGCCAGAAGTGGCGCGTGAAAATCCCGCCGCGCTGACTTCAAAACTGGAGCGGTAGCAAAAATGATGATATCTCCGCTCCTATTTATCGTAGCTTAACATTTTTTTTTCTTAAATTGGGGTATTTCAACGAGAAAATAACAATGGCGTCATAAAAAAATTCAAAAACTATACCATACCATGATTAAAACTCAATTTTCATTTATACTGTTGTAAACTCAAAAAATTACCTGTACAATCATTTTTTAAATGTTCATGTCTGTTTAATATGAACTATTTGAGCAACTATTTACATATATGAACGTGTATGTGTATTGTAACGAGTGCTTCGCGAGCACTCGCTATCGCGCGATCGCCACGTGGCGAGCCGGAAACGCGGGCGCGAGCGCGCGAATCGCGCGATCGACGCGGGCACGCGCCGCGGTCCTTCGGGGGGTGCGCGTCGCGTGAGAGAGAGCGAGAGAAAAGATAGAGAGGGGAGGACCTCCCGCCTCGCGCGGCACGCGAGCCCCGCGAGGACGGAAGGACCCTCACTCTCGTGCCGACCCGTGTGCGAATTAGCACGCGCCGCTAATCCGCCTTGTCCGCGACGCGACGTGCAGCCCCGAGATAGTGCGTGTGTGCGTGAGTGTCCCCACGACATCCCGACGACACTCCGAGCGCTACACCTGCCCGGAGAAAACAACGTTTTCCCTGGGCGCGCGGGGCAACTCAATCCTCGCCCCGCGAAAGGTGTAGGCGCGACCGCGCACACCCGAGCCAAGCGCGAGCGCGTGCGCCAGGACCAGCGACCAGCGACAGCGGCGACGAGAGCAGCGAACGAGCCCGCCGACCATCCTGCGGGCGAGAACGACGAGCGAGTGGCAAATTGTAAGTCGCGCTCTTGTACTCCCGCGAGCGAGCGAATACTCGGCCCCGTGGCCGAGCGGCCCTCTGCGCGTGCGCGCGTTTTAAGTCGTTGGCGGGCACCGGTCCACCAACGCAAGTGTATTATTTTACCGTGTTTTGCACCTCAAAAAAGAGGTTTTCCTTATTTAATTTCATTTCGAGAGTCACGCGTTTTTATTGACAAACCTCCCGCACCTGCGACCGAATCCCCCACTCTCCGCGGCCGAGAAACCCTCAGTTTCTCGGCTTACTAAGTAGCCGCGTTCGCGAGTGCCCGTTAGATTTAAGGATTTGATTAAGGGCTCATTGCACGTGGTGATTACCACGGAGCCCCACCAATCGGCGTGAGCCGCACCGAGGGATCGCGAGCGCCGTACGAGACCCTGCAACCCCCTTTCCCCCCCGCTCTTCCCAGTCCCGGGGACGCGCCCACTACGTGCGCAGCGACGGCCCGTACCTGTGTACGGGCGGCCGGGGGTCACCACCAAGACCCTTGGCGCGGCGTCTGCGCGCGTGACCTGGGTGACTGACCTGGCCGCTGGGCGAGGAGCGGGGCAGTTACGAAGAGCGCGGGGTGCAGTTTCTGCACCACGATAAGTGCAGAACCCACCCCGTTGCAGTATATATATATATATATATATATATGTTTATTTCGTGACTTTATGTCTATTATTTGATTTTGAATAAATAATTTCATCGATGATTTCAAAAGTTAGAGAAATGTAAAAAAAATGAGATTTTTAATTAACAAATAGATTATAGAGGACCTAATTTATCGATACCGTTCAAATTTTGGACATTATTGTATCATAAGATAAAGCTGCAAAAAACACAAATTTTATGTACCTATATCCATTTTCCGAGGAATTATCGAGAAATTTCGAAATATCAATATTCTGACTTCAACACTAATTTGCAACTTTCATGTTAATCCAATTTTGATGAACTTTGGCTCATTCTGTAGATAATTTTATCACCTGCAACTTTCCCGAAACACTGTCTTAACATTTTTCGTTTTCCGACAGAGTTATTTCACGATTTCTGAAAAAAATGTCAAATTGTTCACTAAAACCTATGTAATTCAAAACGCATGCTATTTGCATAGTTGCTTCGTCCACTATTTTGTTCCTTTTAACCTTCCCGAGGTATTTATCAAATAAAATCGCACCCGGGAATTTGTTCTCCACCATTTCTTATATCGATCCCTCTATGTATACCAAGTTTCATTAGAATCCAGTATCTTTTCAAAATTCCGTTCGGCAGTCTGTCCCGTGGCTAGTGCCACGATTATCCGAACTCTCATACGTTCAATAGTCACTATTCAATACCGACGAATAAATTCGGGCTTGGTGGACTATCCCAAGATGATATTGCGAGAAAAAAATTCCACGCTCCCCGGGCTGGATTCATGCTCCAGGGATGTGGAGAGCTGCCGTCTTCCCGGTAGCGTAGTGGATATTGCAACTGACCGGAGATCAGGAGGACGCTGGTTCAAATCCAGCCCGGGGAGCGTGGAATTTTTTTCTCGCAATATCATCTTGGGATAGTTCACCAAGCCCGAATTTATTCGTCGTTTGAAACATGTGGACGTTAAAAAATGATTACTATTCAATACCAATACTATATACGAAGTCCGAATCAGGCAAGCAACCGGCCGATTGGCATCGCGTTACATAGAGTCAAGCGGCAGGCTTCAACGCGAATAGCACCGATGCGCGTGCAAGACCTGTCCACCCCTTGGCGAACAGGAAATGAAGAAGCTCCAACTGCCCTACCTCTACGAACATATAAATATGACCGCCGCGAGCGGCAGCGCTCTCTCGTCACAGTGCCCTCGAAGCAGTAACGTCGCGCTCGCCACAGTGCTTTTGCCACCACCTTAGCTAGTCAGTTTCACGACACTCAACCTGACGTATTTATACTAACACATACCAATTTTCATCAAAATCCATCGATGAAGAAAATATGCGATGTAAATAGTTCACTGTCGGAGTATCACGTCTCGACGTGGATCAAGTTGTCATTTTCAGACGTGCATACTGTAACCCCAAGACATGTGTATCTATGTCTATATATAGGTGTATATGTCTATATATAGGTGTATATATGTCTATATATAGGTGTATATATGTCTATATATAGGTGTATATATGTATATATATGCGTATCCATTTTTCTGTTTCATTGATGTAATTATTTATTTAAAAATGCGTAAAATCGAAACAGTATGCACATTAGCATATGTATCTTGATAAATTGAGACCGATAAAAGATCGATCTAAGCTTTCGTTTGCGAATAAAACGCCGAACCCGAATTTGATTTGGAGTAGTTACATAGCGTGATATATATATATGTGTGTGGGTGATTCTCTGTCAAGTGAGAGAGTGAAAATGAAAAAAAATTCTGAAATTTTTGTTATGAATTCTAGAAGACTCCATCATGTCTCCTGAATTTTTTCAGAATTTTTAGACCATATGTCTCATCTTGACAGAGGCTCAAAGTGGTGGAGTTTGCAATATTAGACATTTTTTCAGAACCTTTGACCTCAATTTTGAGCTATCTAGAGATGTTTTAGAGCAAAAACTCAAGAGAACTTTTTTACTGGAAAAATGCCAATTTTCTTAGAAAAATTGGTTCCAGGGTCATTGGTAGATATATAGCTATCACTCAACTTATTTCCAGGCTTAAAACTGATCAAAAAGTGGTTTTGATCACCCACAGCATAATGTGATACATACCAAAAGAAAGCTTATTTTATTACCAAAATGTCCTGACTAGTCGCAGAGTGCTGCATTTGATCTATTTTTTGTAATCAACCAATACATTATGAGAATTAACGAAAATATTCTAAAAATGGGTGACCGCATACGCCACTTATAAGTATGCTTGTTACTCTGGTTTTCTCATAGAATTTGATTGTTTCGTGGCACTTGTACTTGGATACAAGTTGTAACTACTTTATTATCCAAGCCCAGAGTGAGAAGTCATGAACCGTGTCTTTTTTAATAAATTTAGTTCACATATAAGTGGCGTATGCGGTCACCCATTTTTAGAATATCTTCATTAATTCTCATAATGTATGGGTTGATTACAAAAAATAGATCAAATGCAGCACTCTGCGACTAGTCAGGACATTTTGGTAATAAAATAAGCTTTCTTCTGGTATGTATCACATTATGCTGCAGGTGATCAAAACCACTTTGTGATCAGTTTTAATAACTATGTTATACCATAAAAATATTACATTTTCAGAATGTACCATACATAAAAATGGGTGAAAAAAATAAAAAAACCAACTCGGAAATTTTCTAAGCTTTAGATTGGTCACATCAGAATTTCGCTAAGTATCTCCGAACGCTCAGAATTTCGTTTTGATCAAAAAAAGTCACTTTCGTCCCACTGTGTGGCGGGGGTGGTGTCGCCTTATCCGACGTAGCCGCTTTCGTCGCCTTCTTACTCATTCTCCTTCTTCTTCTTTTCTTCTCAGGTTTGCCTTCTGTGGGGGAAGCAAAAGGAAAGGAGGATTAGCTCGTGTTTAGGATTTTTGGGACGCGACCGGTCAGCACGGACGTTGTGATCTCGTTCGGCGAGGCAAGATCGCTCCCGCGTGTATAGCGCTGGGTGGCTTTTTCATGCCTTTCGGTCGTCCGAGACCGCGCTTCGCGAGAGCTTCACTTGCCCCTGGTGTACTCGAAGCTACTACACCGCAAAGTTCGGGAGCTCCGACGTCGGTACGCTCGGGACCGCGTTTCGCGGAGGCTTCGCTTGCCCCTGGTGCGCTCGGAAGTTCCGGCGCCGCTGCGTCCGCTTGCGCGATCCGTTCGTCCCGCGTGTCACCCTGTGCTCGCTTCCCAGTTCGTACTACGCGGACCGCGTGGCGCCACGGGTGCGCGTGGGGCGCTGACGCTAGGGTCGTTCGCTCGCTCGTTGTTCGGCTGCTGGGGTTTGTAGTTGTTCTGCGGTCTGGTCCCGGTCATCTTCCCGTTCTGTCTCTTTGACGATATGGCTGTCCTCTTCGTCGTAGTATTTCTTGAGGTGGGCCGAAGGTCTCGGCCTGTATACGTTTTCGGCTTCGTCGGTTAGTTCGAAAGTATTCGTTCCTAACTTTTCGCTGATCTTGAACGGACCCGCGAAGTCGGGTGCTAATTTGGCCGAGATTCCCTCAGCTGCATTCAATAGTATGCGGTTTGTCTTCAGACTAAGTCGCCTACTTCAAAATCGCACTCTCGTCTCCCTTTATTGTAGTAGTGGGCCTGGCGTTCCTGCGCTCGCGCCGAGTTCTCGACGGCGCGGGCTTGCAGCTCTGGGAGATTACTGACTATCTCTTGCCAGTTCTCGAGCGCCGCCACCTGGCTTCTCTCTTGCACGGTTCTCTCTTTTTCCCTGCGCAAGGAGCCTGGCTGTAGTGGTTGCCGCCCGTATATGAGCATCGCATGACTCCAGCCCGTTGACTCGTGCTTCGCCGTGTTATATGCGAATGTCAGCTGAGGTGACTTCTCGTCCCACCTCTTGTGGTTGTCCTCTAGATAGGACTTCATCATTTTCTCCCACGTCTTATCCACTTTTTCGACCGGGTTAGGTTGCGCGTGGTATGGTGAGTTGAAAGAGTGTTCCACGCCTGCTTCGTCTAGGCGCTCCTCAAGGTAGTCGTTCTTATACTCCGTACCGTTATCGGTGTGGAGTACCTCGGGCGCTCCGAAGCGCATGAGGACTCACTCGTTGAGGTGGCGCCACACCGTTTTCCCGTCTGCTTTTCGGGCTGGTATGCATTCCACCCAGCGGGTGAGCAAGTCCTCGAAAATGAGCAGGTACTCATTTCCGGCTGGGCTGCGTGAAAAGGGCCCAACGAAATCGGCAGCTACTATCTGCCATGGCCTGGTTACCAGTCGGCGTCCCATCAGGCCGGCTAGTTTCCTCTGATCCACCTTACACTGCTGACAGACTAGGCATCTCCTCACGTAGTCTGCCACGGCGGTGTATAGGGTTGGTCATGTCATTCGTCGAGCACGCGTCTCTGCTCTTCTTGTGGAACGACAAGCTTCCATGCTAGGTCGTCATGCCCTAGCGCGTATTTTAGCTCGACGTTTGGGTGATACTTATATAGTTTCGCCCCTTCGATTCTCCACTCCGGGTAGTTTCGTGGATCCTCGGCTACTTTCTGCCACATTTCGGCGTACCAAGTTGTCCGTGGTCTGTGCTGTGTGTTAGAAAGCGGACGTCTCACTTCCCTCACCTTCATACATTCTCGAAAGAAAATCGGGGACGTGATTCAGTGAACCCTTTCTGTGCTCGATCGTGTACATCTGGCCTTGCAATTCTAACGCCCACCGAGCCAGTCTGCTCGTGGGGTTCCTTAGATTGCACAGCCATCGGAGGCTACGGTGATCTGTGATCACATTTATCGCGTAGCCCTCCACGTATGGCCGGAATTTCCTTATGGCCCACACCACTGCGAGGCACTCTCGTTCAGTAACCGTGTAGTTGCGTTCCTTTGGTGTCAATACACGGCTAGCAAATTCCAGAACCCTTTCATCTCCGTTGATGTTTTGGGTTAGGATGGCTCAGAGTCCAGTGTCGCTCGCATCCGTTTGCACCACGAACTGCTCTTCGAAGTTCGGTCTATGCAGGAGCGGTACTGATGCTACTAGGTTCTTGAGTGCCTCGAATGCTCGCTCCTGATTCTCACCCCAGTGAAATCCGGACTTCAGACTTGTCAGCTTGGTTAGTGGCTCCGCCAAGCTAGCAAAATTTTTCAGGAATTTCCGATACCACGAGGACATTCCCAGGAATCTGCGCAACTGTTTCAGATTCCTGGGGCCGGATAGTCTATTATCGGCGCTATCTTCTCGGGATCGAGCCTTATTCCGTCTTTGTTTACGAGGACGCCGAGGTATTTGACTTCTGACCGGCAGAATACGTTTTGCTCCCGGTTGACTGTCAAATTGGCTGCTCGTATGCGTTCGAGGACTCTCCTAGGGATTGTAATGTGTTCCTCAAACGTCTCTGTTGCGATTACGATGTCGTCCAGGCATGAGAACGGCTCGAGATCCTGACCAATTATTTTATCTATTGGTCGCTGAAAAGTCGCACCAGCGAACGATAGTCCAAACGGCATTCTTTTGAATTGGTACAGTCCCATACCGGGGACCGTGGATGCGGTTAGGCGTCGGCGCGAGAGTGAGGGTCCTTCTCGTCCTCGCGCGCCGCGCGAAGCGGAAGGTCCGCTCCTCTATGTCTTCTCTCTCACTCTCTCACACGCGGCGCGCACTCCCCGAAGGGCCGCGGCGCGTGCCCGCGTCGATCGCGCGATAACGAGTGCTCGCAAAGCACTCGTTACAAAATAAATCAATTAATAAAGTTAGAAGAATATTATTGGAGAATGATCACTTACTCAAATTCATAGATTCATGTGTAAATGACCGACTTCGTTCAATTAGATTTTCTACTAAGAAAGTCAATTCCAACAATAAAAGTCCTCTTTGTACTTTGGCAATACCTTTTCAACAAAGTATCCAGTTTGCTTAAAAAAAATAAGCATTAGAATAGTTCCTTTAGTTAATCAAAATCTCACAAACATAATAAAACTTCATAAAGATAGAACAAGCATGTTAGATCAAATGGATGTAGTATATAAATTTGACTATAACGACTGTTTGGCAAAAAATTACTAATAAACCACTGGCTGTTCCATTTCATATCATAAAAATAATACACACACAGCGGCTGCTTCCACTGCTGAATTTTATGATTTCAATTTATTTAAAATTGGTGGGAAAGAATAGTTCTTTGTTATTCCGTCGATTGTTTTGTATACAGATTGTACCCTTTATTATGTGGTTTTTGTAATGAATTTTCAACCTGATGAGGTCAGTAAACCTTGTCGGCAAAAAGTTGCAACAACTAATAATGTGGTGAATTTTGTGATTTTCCTTTCCCACTTCACACTGAATTGGCCCTCAAAGATCGATTATTCATATATAATTGGAAACTACACGTATAACACTGAATGATTCTAATTTGATGGATCTTCCATCACTGGAAATCATTAAGTCACTCGTTACTCACGTAGAGAAATTGGACTGATCTGAATTTTATTTGAACAAATATGTGCAAATGTATTTCAGATATATATTTTCATGGCAAAGAACACAAAGGCTTCTTTATTTTCGTAGGAATCCCTAGCAATTGTTGCTAAATAGTATGAGAAAAAAGTTCAAGGTTTATCTGTCAACGGATGAAGCCACCGACTCTCTAATTTTTCAAGCTACCGTTGGTCACTTTCCTACTAACTGTTGTTAAGGCAAGAAGAAATCTGATCAACTTCCGTTCCTAAATTTAATAGAATCATCATGAGAATCAACGTAATATTTTTTTTCATAGAAACTGTTGTTGATATCCCTGACAACATTGTTGTTCGTACCCCTAGTAACCGTTATTACCGAGTTTCATCTCGATCAAATCAAAGATGTAGTTTTAGACAATTTTCCTTGTTCTTGTTCTTTGATCACTAATCTCCGAGATTCAGAAATCGGTTACTCCCACTAATAAGCAGTACAAAAAGAGTGAAGTTTACCAGAAATGTGCTCAATTTTTCATAAATGTTAGCATTATCATCGTGATCAATGATTATTTACCAAACGTAATTGACTTAATTCACAGGAAATACATTTACTATGCCAGGACTTAATTTTCGCATTATTTACGCGAATAGTGAGCCATCATTTGTCTTCGCTTTCAATGAAAAGACTGGACTTCACTCGATATTCAAGCTCAGATCATGTTCTATTGAAGAACAGCAGTATGTGAATGCTTGTTCAGATAATCTCTCTTCTTCTTATAATTCTATCACTTCTACGTCATTCAATTGTGCTGTTAATAACTCTACAGAAATGAAAAACAATGTGGTGAAAGTATGCCTCAGTAATACAGGTAAAAAGCAAAATATAAAATAATCACTAGTAGAATTATCTTTTATTCAATCTCCAATCAATCTTCATGCGCTTTGATAAGACTTTGATCTGGAAGGTGACCTCGTTCTAATGGGATGATGGGAACTTTACAATCAAATTTAAACTTATCAACTGACAAACTAGTAAGTTCAAAGAGATATGACTGAAGTCAGCCCTTGAGTTTGCGGTTTCTTGGATAAGTTCTCCTGAAGATCATGATGCAATATGGCTTCAACCAGGTCTCAGTGCAGATGCCTCCGATGTTGAGATTGGATTTCAATTTCTCCTTGCTTTTCTGTATTACAAGTTTCATAATAGTATATTTAATATAATCCTACTCTTCAGATCATTATATCCAGAGACAATTACAGGGCTGGTCGGTAATCGTGGACTCACAGCAGGGGGAGCTACAAATATTGAGAACTTCCAATCAATTTTCAAGGGTGTACTTGTAAAAACTCAGCCATCTTGTTTGATCCATTGTTTTGTAAGCAGGAAAATATAGATGCACTGTTCTATTTAAAAGTGATCAACAGATGATCAAATACGTATAAAAAATTCAACAAAAATTAAATATTAAGAAAGAATATCAGTTTTTTATGATTAAAGTTCTCCCATTCGCAACTCTCGCACAGACCTAGTCAAAACTAACCCACCCAGTTCGCATGTTTATTTCCTGTCATAACAATATCACATGGCGCGAAGTAGGTTATAGAAGATGGCAGAATGGCTGAGTTTTTGCATGGCCACCCTTAAAATTTCATTGGGAGTTCTCAATATTTGTCCACGATTACCGACTGACCCTGTAATTCTCCCTGGATATAACCCCAGTTTTTAATGGAACGGTCTTTACGTGTAGTTTGGTTGATTTCTTGAGAACTTTGCATATTCATATCTCATATCATAATGATGAAAAATGTCCGCAAGCTCTGAATTCAAAAATGCTCATTGTTTTACATATCAGTCTTAATAAAAGCCTAACGGTGTAGCTGTATTGGGTATTTTTACGGGATAGTCTTCTATAGAAAGAATCATTCCTCATTGATGAATTAGTGTATTCTAAATGAGAAAGTAATATGATGATAACATGTGCGACTATGTGTGCATACATAAATGGTGAAGAAGTGAGAGGGGAGGAGGCGGAGGCAGGCGAGCAATCTGGGTTTTATTAGGCCAAGCCTAGGAGCCTCGACCGAAGACAGAGATTGGCAGTGTCAGCGAGAAGCTCGAACGGTATCGATTGGATAGGAGCCCCCGTCTGTTGTAGCGATTATTGTATGAATATATACTAAATAAAAGCGTGTATGATCCAGTATAGTACACCGTGACCCATTCTTTATCAGAAAACCCCTTTCCAAACTATCTCATAGTATCGCGATTCCCCACGACGCGAAAAATTGCTGCTATGTTCAATACGTCCCCACACTATCCAGCCAGTTCAAATTATAGCTCTTGATTTTCTCTTTCGATCCATCATACCACATGTTCATCAAATCATTATTTTCTAAGTTGTTTATCAGATAGGAAATTGGAGAGAATGGTTCTTGGCAACGCATGACCTTCTATGACGTAGATTACGCCTCTGCGTCTACTTTTTCGGATTTTTTACCTCAGATTATGGAAATGCTCGTGCTCTGCGATGAATCTATAAGATCAGATTTTGGATGAATCATCCATTTATAGTTTTTCATCGACGTTTTCCAGGGACATCAATATGTACCAACACACACTTAATAGGAAGGAAGACACACAACAACTCAGTCACACTTATAGGAAGCTTAGCAAGATTTTTCAAAACAAACACACCAATGTATCTGATGGTATATAAGACCACTGACGTTAGCTTTATACACAATAGTTTGACAATGGCAGTGGAAGCAGCCGCTTCCACTGCCGAACGTAATATTATATTTTTATTCAAAACTGGTGAGGAAGAATATTTTATTGTTACTTCGTCGATTGTTTTGTACTCAAATTGTATTATTTATTACGTGTTTTTTTGTGTAATAAATTTTTAGCCTGATGAGGCCAGTGAACCTAACTGGCGAAACGTCGCATAAAATATACATGTGGTGGATTTTGTGGATTTTCCTTTTGCTTTCTCAAAGAGAAAGCTTTGTAACGGGGTAAAAATTGACCCACCGAATCGGACTTCGGGACCTCGATTTTCGTAATCTACGGGTCGAAAAACATGGAAATCCGAAAATGTCTGTATGTATGTACGTACGTGCACTTTTTTGTCGTACGATAACTCTCGAACGAATTGTCCGATCGTCCTGAAATTTTGCACACAGGTTAGTCGCCGCAAAATCTCGGTCGAGTTCAATTTTCAGCCAATTCTGTTGTTTATTTCTCTAGCAACCGTTGCTAACGTGTTTTTGATAAAAGCTCCGAAAATCATCATCAATGCACGATGGGTCTCCAATTCTTTCAACGATCGATGAGAATCGATAAGACATTCATTTTGGAACAACCATTGTTTATTCTCCTAGCAACCGTTGCTATGGAGATACAAAATTCAGCTTCAGACTGACTTTTTTTTGTCGTACGTTAATTTTCGAAGGAATGATCCGATCGTCCTGAAATTTTGCACACAGGTCGGTCTTCGGCAGATGTGAACCGATTTCGGTGTTCAGCAACATCCGTTGTTTGATTCCATGGCAACCGTTGCTAGCGTGTTTTCGATAAGTTCCCATATAATTCATGATAAATGATCATTTGGGTTTGTATATTTATGGGATCCCATAACAATCAAAGAGACCTTTCCCGTATAAACCATTGTGGATGTCTCTAGCAACCGGTGTTTATATCGCTTGCAACCGTAACTAGGGAATGGGAAAAGTCAGTTGGAGGTTTATTTTTGGAACTGTTGATGACTAAGAAGTAAGAACATCGAAGCTCCGACATTTACCATAGCAACCGTTGTTTACGTCCTTAGCAACCGTTACTATGGAGTGTGAAAAGTCAGTTGGAGGTCCATTTTCGGAACTGTTGATGACTAAGAAGTAATAACGTCGAAGCTCCGACATTTACCATAGCAACCGTTGTTTACGTCCTTAGCAACCGTTACTATGGAGTGTGAAAAGTCAGTTTGAAGTCCATTTTTGGAACTGTTGGTGACTAAGAAGTAAGAACATCGAAGCTCCGACATTTACCATAGCAACCATTGTTTACGTCCTTAGCAACCGTTACTATGGAGTGGGAAAAGTCAGTTAGAGGTCCATTTTCGGAACTGTTGACGACTAAGAAGTAAGAACACCGAAGCTCGGATATTTACCATAGCAACCGTTACTATGGAGTGGAGGAAATGAGTTAGAGGTTCATTTTGCTTTCTCAAAGAGTGGTGATTAATGCAAGTTGAGGTTCAATTGCAATACTTTGAGAAAGCATACTGCTGAGGCACTTGGCAGCGGTTTTTCCACTTCACTCTGGATTGGCCCTCAAAGATCGACAATTTACACACATTTGGAATTATGGAGGGTGCACAATATAATACTCACATTTTTCTGTTCAATATATCACGTTGAAAATTATTATTCGGGGGTTTTCGGGGTCGCTGATCACGAATCTGAAGTCAGAATAATGAAATTCTAACATCCAAGATGGCGGATTCAACATGGCGGACTTACTTTTCCAAAAATAGACGTGGAGCACTAAAAACTTGTACTCGGGGGTTCTTGGGATTCGCTGATTACGAATCTGAAGTCAGAATGATAAAATTTTCACATCCAAGATGGCGGTTTTAACAACGCGGACTCACTTTTCCAAAAATAGACGTAGAGCAGGGGTCGCTGATTACGAATCTGAAGTATTGATATTTTTTAGAAAAGCGAGTCCGCCATGTTGATTCCGCCATCTTGGATATTAAAATTTAAATTTTCTGACTTCAGATTCGTAATCAGCGACCCCAAAAACCCCCGGGAACAAGTTTTTAGTGCTGTACGTCTACTTTTTGGAAAAGTGAGTCCGCCATGTTGGATCCGCCATCTTGGATGTTAACATGTCAATTTTCAGATTTCAGATTCGTAATCAGCGACCCCAAAACCCCGTAGAAACAATTTTTGGAATGATTGAATGAAAAACAAAACGAAAATTGATTTTTTACTTTTTTTTACTCAAAAGAGAGCTTTTTTCACCATTCTTTATTCATAACTAATTAACTATTCAATGAATATAAATTTTTGTTATTTAATATGATAGAAAAACATCTTAGCTGATAGAAGAATGTATTATCACTAATATATACCTGTAAATACAATTTTTATACGCAAAGATCTGAGACGAAACAGGTGGTCAATATATTGACCACCAAGCCACAAAGGGTTAAGAAAATTTGTTGTTACAAAATTTGCTATAAGAGTGGATGAGTTTAAATTGAGAATGTTAATTATTGTTGCTAATATATTGATATGAAAAAAAAAATTACAGCTTAGAATTCGACTTTTTTGGTCAGGTCAGGATACCTTGTATGCTAATAGAATAATTCCAAAAAATTTCATCTTAATGAGTACAATAGCTTCCGTGCCATCAAGTAGTTAATTAACCCGTTAATGTCAAAGTGCTCGAATTTTCAGACGACATTTCGACGCGATTATTTTTTATGTTATTGGCGTTGAAAAAAATTTATTTTCACATATTTTGACGTAAAATTTAATGCGCTTTCAGAACCCGTTAGCCAAATTTTGATTAGATTAATTAACAAAAAGTTATGACCGAGTTTTGTACAAAAAATACCAAAATTTTCGGAGAATTTTTTTTCGATTTTTTTTCGAATACAGGATGAACGAGCGCTCAATTCAAGCTTTTACTTATCAAAATCGGATAACTGGGTTCCGAAATATAGAGGCTCAAAGTTAAAGTACGTTCACGGCAAAACTATTTGAAATGTAACGATACTAAAAAGTGTTTCGTATAACTTGGAAAATAATCTTTTAAAGTATAATATATTACTAGCCAAAATCACTCACTCGCTATCGCTCGCTCGTGTCTTTCATTTGCTCTATTATAAATATGGATGAACATTGGAATTTTTAATTGAATTATTGGTAAATAATTTAAATAAAAACGAAAATTTTCTCATCTCCACACCATTTTCGTTTACAGAGAATACGCCCACGCATGAATCTCTCTATATTAAAAGCCAGACCGCCGCCGCCGCCGTGGGAAATTTTGACCCCCAAGTTGCTCCCCCAAGTTGCTCCCCCAAGTTGCTCCCCCAAGTTGCCCCCCCAAGTTGCCCCCCCAAGTTGCCCCCTTAGTTGCCCCCCATTTTTCACCCTTTTTTTCACCCTTTTTCACCCCATTTTTTACCCTCTTTTTCCACCCATTTTTTCACTTTTTTTTCACCCCATTTTTCACCCTCTTTTTCCACCCATTTTTCCACCTTTTTTTCACCCATTTTTTCACCTCTTTTTCCCCTCCCTTTCTTTCACCCTCCTTTTTTCACCCTTTTTTCACCCCCCTTTTTTTCACCCTTTTTTATCCCTCTTTCCAACCCTTTTTTCCACCCTTTTTTCCACCCTTTTTTCCACCCTTTTTTCCATCTTTTTTTTCACCCCTTTTTTCACCTCTTTTTTCACCCTTTTCTCCACCTCTTTTTTCCATTCTCTTATTCCACCCGCGTCTTCCAATAAATATGCAATGGTCCGATCTCCTGGAAATTTTACACATAGGTTAGTCGCGGCAAAATCTAGGCCGAGTTCAATTTTCAATAAAATCCGTTGTTTATTTGCCTAGCAACCGTTCCTAACGTGTTATCTCACGAATCTTCATTAGTGCTCATTGGGACTATGAGAGTTGAATCAATGAGAATCGAAGAGAATCGATGAGATATTTCCCATAGCAACCACTGTTGATATCCTTAGCAACCGTTGCTTCGAAAGTTTGAAAATCAATTTTAAGTTACACTCAATGACCAAGAAAATTGAATTGTTATATTTGCTCCATAGCAACCGTTGTTTATCTCCCTAGCAACCATTGCGAAGGTTGGAAATGATCAATCTATGACCCATGTCCATAATTGTCGATTGCAAAGGACACAAAATCTTCCCACTTAGCTCCTCAGTAAGCGTTGTTAAACGCCCTAGCAACCGTTGCCAAGGGAATGAAAAAGTAAGTTTCGTTTCCAGTATTTTCAACTGCACAGGATACAAAATCTCCGTTGCTGTAACTGTTAATATCTCTCTATATTAAAAGCCAGACCGCCGCCGCCGCCGCCGCCGCCGTGGGAAATTTTGACCCCCAAGATGCCCCCCAAGTTGCCCTTCTTAGTTGTCTTAATTGTTCAATTTTATCATTTTCTTTCTGCATTTCCGGGCTTGAGACCGGCATTCATAAAACGGCTGCATTAAAAATGGTTTTTGAGTTCAATTGACCCCTAAGTTAGTTGCCCCGTAATTGCCCCCCTTAGTTGCCCCCCTTAGTTGCCCCCCAGTTGCCCCTCTTAGTTGTCTCAATCGTTCAATTTATCATTTTCTCTCTGCATTTCTGGGCTTGAGACCAGCATTCATAAAATGGCTGCATTAAAAATGGTTTTTGAGTTCAATTGAACATGTATCGTTTCCACGTTACTTTGCAGTAGATACCAACGCGCTTTTGATTAGTGGTATCCCCATATTGTTCATGTTATTCATGTATACAGTAATACTAAAATAATAAAATTAAAATAATATTAATATATACGTAAATAACATATACAATATAGGCCTATTCCACCCACATGTTTAAAAATAATATATTTAAAACAATACGTAGTAACAAAAAATAAAATTAATCATAACTATGTATTGAATGTATAATATATTGTTTTTAAACATGTGTACTGAAAATAATCTCTTGTATCAATTTTATACATTTTTTGATTTAAGGTTTTACGTTATTCTATAAGCTTACTTTGAAATATGGAATTTAGTTCAAACAGTGATGGCAATGATGGTAGTCCCGCCTCTATTTATTGTTCATCAGTTTTTTGTTCTTCATTATGCTTTTTAAAAAATGCGTTAAAATAAATTAATATACATATTTATAAATAGATATATATATATATATATATATATATATATATATATATATATATATATATATATATATATATATATATATAGAATTTACCAAAAATATTTTGGAGCCTTCCATTAATTTTTGGAAATCAGTCTCTTTTTCTTTTAAAATTTTGATGCATTTGCTGTCCTTGACGATCACTGCATATGTTTTACCTATATGAATATAACAAAGATTATAATGATTCAACTAATAAATGATCCATTGTTCCCCGTAGCAGGCAATTTTTTAATACCAGATTCTTGAAGATCTCCAGTGATTTCTATTTTCATCCCTCTATCAATTTGATCTTCAATAGCAAATAAAGTAATTACATCTAATTTATAAATTTTATCAGTAATTGTTCCGAAGTACTCCGGAACATCATCTTTCCTTTGAACGAATTCGTTACGTAAATATCCAGTGATTTCTAAGAATATAATGAATATATGAAATCTGATTGAAAAATAATGTATATGTATATATTATATATAGATTATTATATATACTGATATATCCCATTCTGAGTTGGAATGTCAGCAAATTTAATTTCTGAAGGATTACAATTATTAATGAACTCTCCTAAATCGTGAATAGTCGAGTATTTTTGTAAATTCAATTCATATCTCAAATTTCCTTTTGAATATTTTGCTTTTGATGTTGTTACTGTTTCCAATAATATTTTCTATAAGAAAATGATTAATATGAATATTAATAATATTTTTATAAGACGAATAGTGATGAATCAATAATTTTTTTAACGTTACTTGATTCAATTTGATCTGATTTTCAAACTTTGAAATATTATTATCATAAATATTACATTGGATTTTGATACCATCATTATTGTTCATAATGAATTTCAAAATTTTAAAATTATTATTAGTGACATTATTAGTAAATGTCCTTTCAGGAACTATTTCGTCGATATACGCTACGACACATCTGTAGATATGTGAATAATTTATGTTTATATTCATATTTTATCAATTATAAAAAGAAGTAGAAACCTACATAGATTTGTCTCCTATTTCAATTGATTTCAAGTATGATGTTGATGAAAATTGTAAATTTTTCATTTTTTTATTTGGTTTGTCCACATTTTCAGAAATTCCCCTTTTAGACATCTTTATCTGAGAAGTAAAACATAATAGTAACATTCTATTGTAAAGTTTTTGTAGAATAAAATGTAGATCATTATATAATACTGTGTCTTTTAAAATGACGTTTCAGAGCATAAAATCTTTTGAATATCGCTCCACATTCCGAACATTTATGAGGTCGTATATTCCTATGTTCTCTTATATGACGTAACATATTGTGTTTACTTTGGAAAAATATATTACATTGGTCACAGAAGAATGTATGCATTTTTTAAAATGGTTTTGATAACGTTCTTTATCAAAAAACTGTAATTTGCATTTCTGACATTTAATAATATTCATTTTCTGAAAAATAAATATAGTTAAGTTATAAGTTCCTTAACCGATAGCGTCAATGAAACATAACAATCATTTCCATTATTAAAATAATGATATCGGGAACCATATATTTTGTTAGTTAAAAAAAGAATGTAATTTTCATGATTTAGTATATCTATTAAATTTTCTGACTTAGGACCGAAATTATTAGCGTGACGGAATAGGGTTGACGAATTTTTCACAACACCTAGTTTTTTCATGTAAAATGCATAAAGAATCGAAAAATAATTAGGTCGTATTTTTTTATTATTGTTTAATGTTATTTTTTTAAAAGATATGACCGCTGAAAGATTCGGCGTTTTCGGTAGATATAGATATACTTTAAATGCAAATGACGTCATATCGTTACTAACGACACGAATTTCATCTCCTCATATTAGCTCGAATTTTGATTTGATCGAAAAAATACAAAAAAAACAAAAAAATACGACCTAATTAATTTTGCACGTTCTTTCGATTTCTACGATAAAAAAAATAGCGTATTCTTCCCAATTCAGCAAATTCGTATGTATCATTCAACTCAATTGTAGGAACGTTTTCTAATTTTGAATAAATACAATCAAATAAAGTATGGTGATTAATAATATCATTCCAAGAATTTAACTTATCCATTTTCCTTTGCCAAAATAAATTATATTCTTGAGTCTGTATACTTTGTTCATGTAAAAATGATGCATATGCATCATCTGTGATGAAAAACTCATTAATAACAATATTATACTCTCCATATACTCTGTAGTTTTCAGAAAAATTTGGATCAATTATAAAAAATTGATTTCTTTCTGAATCCAATTGCACATCCATAATAACGAAATCCTAAATCAAAGAATATATGTAGTAGAATATGTTGTATTGTTATTATAATTAAAGAAAACATCTCAAAAATTGTCAGAATCAGTATATATAAAATATGTTCATAAACTGAACAAATTCATGTTACCGAACGAACGAGTTAGATGAGACATTACGAGCGGAGCGAAGGAATACAAGCTGAGAATTATGAACAGGAAAACAATCATTTAATCGAATATCTCTTTCCAGACAATATTTTCTATATTATTAGGTTCTAGATTTTCATTTTGAATATATATTTTATTTTTATTTTTACAACGCGAAAGAGCTACGTATAATTGTCCGTGAGAAAATAATGGTCTATTCAAATAAATTCCAACTGATTCAAAACTTTGTCCTTGAGATTTATTGATCGTCATTGCAAAAGCTAAAACAATCGGAAATTGACGTCGAAATAAAAGGAAAGGAAGTGTTGTGTATTCCCCTGTATCTAAAACAATTCTAGGAATAAAAATTTTGTCATGTTTTCTTTCACCCGTAATTATTTCAGCTTCAATGTTAAATTTATATAGATTTAAAATTTTTAGCCTTGTGCCATTACATAATCCACCTTTTGTACATAAATTTCGAATCAACATTACTATTGATCCTCGTTTTAAAATTAATTTATGTATTGGAAACCCTGGAATTTTTATACTATTCAAATATTCTATTGGATAATCCATTATAGCATCATCTTGTGCTCTATCAGTTCCTTTATGTTTTGCATAATCGATGCTATAATAAATTCTTTCTTTGTTTTGAATTTTTTCTAAAATTTTTTCATTAATTGTCCGAACATCATCATTACGACTAGCTAAAATTACTTTACTTGATAAATCATCGGATTTTTGAATAGAAGAACCGTATACTTTTTGTATAATATCCAAAGTTTTCCATTCGTCTGGAATCTGAAAATTATTGATTTCCCCGTTGCCAATTTTCATAAGTAGAGCCGAAAAATCATGGTCGTTTGATCTTCCGTTATGGTGTAAATTTAAAATTTTAAACTTTGTCCATAGAGTTGAAAATTTTATAGTTTCATTTAAGATGGTATTCTTTGTTTCAAATTTAATAACTGGTAAAATTTGTCTAAAATCTCCTCCTAGAAGTATTAGTTTATTACCAAAAGGTTCATTGTTGTTACAAATATCTTTCAATGTAACATCAACAATTTCTAAAGCTTTTTTAGGAATCATAGATGCCTCGTCCCAAATTATTACATCACAATTTTTAATTGACATTTTATCAGAATCTGTTTTGAAAAATAAAGTTTGACATGAATTTAGATCCAAAGATAGTTTAAAAGTTTTATGACTTGTCATGCCTTTAGGTAACAAAATCGAAGCTATACCAGTCCACGCCATTGACAAAATTTGTTTTTTGATACTCAAAAAATAATAAATTATACAAGTAAACAGAAAAGTTTTTCCTGTTCCAGCTGATGCGTCAACGAAAATCAATTTATTTTTACTAGATTTAACATAATTAAATATTATTTTTTGATCTTTATTTAATTTATTATGATATGATTCGAAGAACTTTTTGTAGTTCAAAATATCTAAATTTGTTATTATATCGTGAGATATAACAGGATCTGGTAAGCCAAAGTCAGAACATTTAAAATTTTCCGAATTAAAAATTTTATTTAGTTCGTTTAAAGATTTATTTTCAGAGTCCTCTGAAAAATCTTCACAAAATGAATTTTTATATTTATTCCAAATTTGTGAGGAGAAAATAGGTTTATCTAATATTAAGTAATATGCGAAAAATTTTTTTAATTGGCGAGGAACCATAATTGTACATGCTTCATCAAACATTTTAAATATTATGTTATCGCATTCCACAAGTCCCATAGCTATAGCAGTTTCTGTGAAATTTATGTATTGGACGTTATTATATGTTTTTAAATCATTGAAAGAAGTAGAACCTTTGACTCTAAGAAGAATTAATTTCAAGTGAAATAGCTCTTGTTCGTTAGGTGAAATAGAAACAAGACGACCAATCGTAAGCGAATGTTTTTGACGTTTAGACCAACCGGATGATTTCTTAAAAGTATAAAACTCCGGAATATCTGAATAAAATAAATTTTGAGCTTTTTCATCTTTTTGATTTAATTTGAACCAAGCAGTTAAAGTTGTTTCTGAATTTAATTCATTCACATCAATTTGTGCAGTATCTTTAAAAATTATCTGTTGTTGATTTTCTAAATGAATAGCTAAAGAAATAACTGAATGTGATCGTGCACATATTGGTAACGATAAAATACGCCAAGACGCTTCCATAGGACTAATGTAACGACAATCTACATATCTCGATATTTCGTCTGTAATTTTGGACTCTGCATTTTTGTTATCAATTTTTATATATGCTCTGTCATGACCTTTATTCAAATACATATATAAATATTTAATACTCATTATAGATGCACAATATTCAACATTAATATGGCAGTTAAATCTCTTTAAAAGATATGCATTATAAGGGACCACCATTGAATTATCAACGTTTACATTTATACCATTAATTTGTTTATTATAAAAATAATTTTTACATTTATTATCTCTACGGCGGTATTGAGGAAAGCCCGATTTATCAAATACTGTTTCATTACTAAATTTTTTAGGAAAATTTTTGTTACATTTTTTGGTATCTATGTTATAACATGGTGTTCTTTCTGAATGAGGTCCATGGAGCATATGCGTTATAACTAATCTTTGAATTTCATTATTATTTTCTAGAATTTCAGCGCTTATAAACTTATCAATTTTTTCAGAATTATTTAATTTATCTTTTGGATCCAAAACAAACAACATATGAGCATCAGGAAGACCTCTTTTCTGAAATTCGATTACATAGACGTAAGATATTATATTTCCAAAAATGTTATTGTTAATGATATCAGATAAAAGCGCCATAAATTTAACATGAAACAATCTCGCAACGATTGGTGCAATATCGTTACATGTTGACGGTTTAGGAAAATCTTTCAAAATTTCGATTAACTCAGGCCATTTTGGATTAGTTGTCATAGTTATGAATAAATCTGGTGTTACTCCTAATTTTTTAAAAATAGCCATTAAATCTTGAAAATTTTTATGCATATACCTTGGACTACCTATATATGTAGGTGGTAAAATAAATAAATTTCCAATCTTCGACTTATTTTCAAAATTTTTAGAACGATTTAAATTACTATTAGCAACATGGTCCAAAATACCTTTGTAACATGCTACCCGTAATTTTTGTTGGTTATGTCTTAAAAACTCTAATCTACAATTTTCTATAATTATATAAGCTTGAACTATATATTGTTGAGTTAAACGTCCACAAAATAATATAGGATCGAATTTTGAATTTGGTCTGTAAGATAGACGGTACGAATAATAACGAAGAGGAGTTAAATTCTTGTTACTATTAAAATTTTGTTTGAAGAGAGGACTCCAACCAAAATCACCTAACGGAAACATCAGAGGAAATATCATTGGATCTAAATGAAATGACCATTTGTTTAATATACAATTTTGATTTTTACCGTCTGGAAGATTTTTAGGATAAACGCATAAATCAATATCTTTTGGGATATCCCCATGCTCATTAATTATTAAAGCTGCACACTCAGCTGTTAATGGTTTATAATATCGTTTTTGGTTTTTATTTAAACTTTTTAAGAAACATAAGCAATAATCATCAATATTACATTTTTCCGTTAATTCATATAAATTTTTGAACATTTTACTATATGGATTATTTTTCATTATTTCAGTTATTATCTTAATATGTTCTTCAACTAATTGAGAATTTTTTTTTTTAAACGTAAATCTATAGCGTCTGTATCATCATAAATATAAATTTGACCGCAATAAGGTTCTTTATCGTTATGGATAGTGGTAGGTGCGATATGATAAACTTGTCCTTGAATTTTTAAATTATAAATACCCGATGTAAATTGTTTTATTTGAGTAGATTTAAAAGTTGCAAATGAAAAACTATTGTTATAATACCGAATTAATTCTCTGAACGTTTTATCTTCCCATAACAAGCTCTTTAAATTACTATCGTATTCACTCATTGGAGGCACTTTGATTGTTCCATTAAGACAACAGCTTTTTCTTATTTTTACAGACTCTTCTTTCCAAAAACATGCATTACAATATTTACAAAAGTGATCCATTTTACCGAAGTTCAGATAAGTATCCCCAATAGGAAATTTTTTACGTTGAGTTTTCAATCTAAAAGGAAGACGATCTTGTGACATAAATTTTGATCTATCATTTAATCTTTTTCTATTTAACCGATTTTCATTCATATTTTGAACTTTATCTGTTTCACGTTTTTTTGATACTCTATCGTCGGTCATGTTGTTAATTAAATCTTTTTTACGTTTTTTTAATACTCTGTCTTCAGTCATATTGTCGACCAAATCTTTACTATGTTTTTTTGATACTCTGTCGTCGGTCATGTTGTCGACCAAATCTTTCTCACGTTTTTTTGATACTCTATCGTCGGTCATGTTGTCAATTAAATCTTTTTTACGTTTTTTTGTTATCCTGTTTTCAGTCATGTTTATAATTGTATCTTTTAATCTGTGTAAAAACACTGATCGACTAATACTTCAGACAAATCGCAACGTTAGCTGATAAACGACTGCAAATATCAACTGCTTGGATATATATGAATTCATCCCTAAAGATCACATTGAAATTGGAGACCCGAGTGCTAGCTGTGGTCCCAACTGTTGAGACGAGTCGTTTACAGCTACTCGGCTCGGAGAACGAGTTCGGTGGACGAATTTTTTCACGTACCCCATTGGCGTATTGGCACGAAAGCGAGGAGTAATTAATCTGTAGAAGCTGCGCTCTGACAAACATACAGGCTCGTAACAATCGCAGTACGGCGGCTTGGCGGTGCGGCGGCGGCGCGAATGACCCCAACAAATCATCCAGTGGTACGTATTTGCCACCCCTCATAAATACTTGAAATAGCGTGAAACACAGGTAAGGGGCCGGGCCGGGTTGCTGGCTGGCTCGCGCGCGCGCGCAGCCGGCCTCAAAGCTCGGATGTATCAACGTCAGGGGCTAATAACTGCTCGTTGGGGCCCGGGCTCACAGCGGCCCAGTGCACGTGCTCAGCTCTCTTGGCTCGCGCCCCGCGCGCCAGCCAGCCAGCCAGCTCGAGTTTTCTATTGGATTACACCCCCCACACTCGCGCCTGACTAACATCTCAATTATGAATATTCATACAAGCTTGATAAACCAGAGCGGATACGTTTTCCCATATCGAACGGCACATTTGCCTCGAATTGTTAATTAAATCCCGCGCTGCCATTCCCTACCCGAGCCCCCGCGAGTATCATTGCGATATTATTCAAGACCTTATATTATATGGGAGATAAGACGTATCCGCGGCAGCAGCAACGAATGGCAAACTTGGAGATCGAGCCGCGAGATGGATTACTTTATTAAAAAGGGAGAAAGAGAGTTGCCAACTCGACGAAATTATATGGCACTTGAACTCGAAGTAAAACGAACCGATTCGCGCGAGTCGCGTTTGGTCGCTTAAGTATAGGGTTTTAAATTTAAAAGCATGTCCCGCCATCCCCGGCGTTTCTCTCTCCCTCTGTTCGGAACGAGTGTCAATCATCTCTTGCCGAGTAAAATACCGCGCGAGTATTTGGCCTTCCTCCCAAATAAACTATTTTCTTTTTGCCCAGCTCAAACAGTAGTATCTACGCGGCGACGAATTACGCGCATGCTATTACTTCGCGAATCAATTCATTCCCGATAATATCCACCGTGTACAATCTCTCGAATTCCGAATGTGTCGCGGCCACCAGAGGTAAATAACCGTATTTCAAAAAACGGAAAAAAAACGTTGGAAAAAAGGAGAAAAGGCACTCGAGCCGTTGGTTGTGTACATAGCGTGGGTATTTTTTGTTGTTCCTGCTCGTCCCGTGCAATAGCCCCGCGGCTGTCGGCATTGTTTGGCTTCGTAGTGTCTTTGCGCGATTGGCGAGTTTTTGCCGGCAGCAGCGGCGCGCGAGCCGCGATTCGATATCGGTTTGTATTATTTACATGTCCGTCACGCTCGCGCGGCTCGCGCCGCCTTCGTTTCTTTGTCGATTAGTCGCGCGCCCAAGCCAAACCCGACGATCTGTCGCCCGGCTATATATATATTTACACTGCCGAGCGATCAAAACCCGCAGTTGATTTGCTCGAACAAGAAGTGAGCGATCGGTCGGCCGTGACGATTGGACGCTTGAAATTTTGCCCACCGTTGTAGCTGCGACACACACACTTCTTTTGCCGCAGGCTCGATCGAGAGAAGCTGCAACGAAATCTTGTAACGATCCACTGTGAAGAATTTCGATGCAAAAACGGATTTTCGCGCACGCGCAATGCCCGGTATAAGCGCAGCCGATGTAACCCTAATACTGGGCTAGGATGGATGTGATTTGGGATTAACTTTATATAAGAGACTCTTCGATGAGGAAGAGACGCTTCGATGGCGAATGCAAGTTCGATAGTTGAAAGAATTATACGAGAATGTATATCATGAATAATAATTAATCCACAAGAGATCATTTGAAATAATATTGTAATGGTGTTTTTTCCGAGAAAACAACTTTATCATAAGGTAAACTTGATGAATTTGGATAGATCACATGAATGCCACACCTCGTAAAAGATCTATTAAAGTATACACTAATTCAATGAGTATAAATATATATATCTCAGTCAAATATATTCTATTCAAATCTCACTACATATGTCATTAGAGTACTTGATTTCGTGATTGTGATGTGATTGATTTCGAAATAAGTATAACTTTGAAAGAATCTAACGCGAATCGTTTGTTATCTCAAGTGTTACATTTTTTTCTGTTCCATGTTATGTACGCGTGAACGAATGTGTGATCGTGTTGTTTGCGTGAAAAATTGTACATGGTTGGTTTTGTAGAGCTTCAAAAATATTTGAGACTAATGTTCAATTTTTTATTCAATTCAATTCGAGTTAATTAGTAGTGATGTTACGTTCGCAATATTATCGCGACGTCGTTAATATTTAAGTTATGCATATAACTATAACAACAGCTCTACACTTGAAATTTTACAAAATTTTCTATACCAAAGCACGATTGTGAACACAGTATTTTTGAAATCTTTATGATGGACTCGTTTTGATTCTTTGGAATCATACAGAAATCGTATAGACTAATATGAATCGAGTGTAATCAGACGGCTTGAACTTGAGTTATTCCTTTGTTACTAAATACGATTGAATATTCATATTCTTTGAAAAGCCCACATGCAAATAAACTATCAGCTTTACTCGAGGATATACGAAATATCGGAGCTACGCCTGAGAAGAACGGTTTGTGACAAGCTGCGTGACAATAAATTTGATAACGGTTTTCTAATTGAGTTCTGATCAATACGTGTATGTAAGAGATAAGTAAAAGTAAAAATTGCATATATTATATATTTTAATGGGGATTCAGGAATTTTTTTGATGGGTCCGCGAATTAATGGGCTTGGGAAAATAAATTATTAGATTTGAAGAGCAAGCTGAAAATTCGCATGATAGATTTTCATAAACATGAAAGATAAGTGGATCCTGATACATCTGACAGAGAGCTATGGTATATCTCTTACTTTCAAGACAATTCTGATGGAGTTGAAGAGACGGTCATTTCAAAACAGCACAAGTGGACGAGATTTGGAATACGATTGGGTGGCTCCAGTAGCTCGCAATCGGGTCTCGGATCGAAAGTCTCACCTGACACTGTACACGTCTGTCGGTGGGTACATGGGAGCACGCGTCGGATCGCCGGGCGTTTATTGCGTCATCAGCGCGCATAAGCCGCCCGACGACGGCTGAAGCGGTGCTTCGTCAGCTCGTCAGCTCGTCCGTTGTCGAAAAACGCGTGAGTGATTTATTTGTCGGGAACCCGTTTCTGGTTATACGCAAACAAGTGGTGCGGCAGGCCGAATTTTACGGCGGTGATGCCCGCTCGCCCTGAGACAATAGTTCGCAACATTGCACACGCGGTGGCGCGGCCCACAACCCGCCGTAACTCTCTCCCTCGGCCCGATCATGCTCGAGATTCGCAACGTCGCGTGGCACTCCACTTTCTTCCGGTTCTCGGAAGGATTCGCCCTGGTTATACAGCCCTCGCACGGCTCATTCGACGCTGGCTCGCTCGCGCGCGTGCCCCGCTTGAAAGAAAGCCACCAAAATCCGACTCGGGTGCCCCGTCGCTCCGCTCCACTGCCCAGGTCAAAGGGTTTGCGTCTTTTCTTGCCGCGCGACACGGCCCGCCGGGAGGTTAATGATCGACAGGTAAATTGCTCTCGAGCGTTTTGCCAAGTGGGCCAACAGCTCGTTTGCGACGGCATTCATACGTACACGGTCCGCGCGCGGCCCCCATCAAAACGATTCGTTCGAATTCCAATCGAGTATTGTACACATCAGCGCGCGGGTAACCCTCGCTGGTCCCGCGAGCTCATCAAACCTTCGAGTCGCGATCTGCTCGCTCCTGCGGTTTGGGCTTATCGAGTTTTTAAACTGATCGCGACTTTTGATTTATTCGATGCCCAAAATCACGGGTCCGACGTATTCAGCGGATGGACGACGAAATCAGAGTACTTGCCGGACAAAGTGTGTCCGAAAACGAAAAGCCGAACGTCCGTTGAAGCACATTACATGTGCACAAATTAATCATCGGCAGATTCCGAGGAAAAACATCGGATGAGAAGAACGTCAAGCCGCGGAAAAAAGTAGCGCAGGGAAAAATGCTGGTTGTTGCGCCCATAGAGAGTCGGTCGGGGGAACCGATCCTTCTGTGCTTAATCTGCTTACCCTTCTCAGCCGAAACGAGACGAGCCGAAGGAGCGAGCGACAGGAGGGAGGGAATGGGTGGGGGTCCGCCATGGGCCATGGGTCGTGTGGCGTACGCAAAAGCCGCGCGCGTCCCTAAGCTAATAATAGGCCAATAAAGAGTTGTCAGCCGGGGGATCGCGGAGGAGTGCGAAGAAAGGGCCCGGGGGCCAGTAGTGGTAGCCGGCGTGCGGCCGGCCCGGGAGCTCGTCGCAACTCTTGCCTATAGTTCGGTTGGATAGCGGGCTCGCGCGCGCACGTACCCAAGGCCACGCAAGGATTGTATAACGGGAAAACGGGTTGGCGAAAATTTACGAGTTTCCCGGGCGCTGCACTCCTTTCGTCACCGGCCGGCGACCTTCGTCTACTCGCCTCGTGCAACCTTACGCCGTAATGGGCTACACACTCGCGCGAGCTGCTGCACCGAGCCGCCGAGATACGGATCGGCTCGGCCGACCAGTTGTCCGATGGGGTTGTGACTTTACCGTTTGGCTCGCGCCAACACAGTTATGCCGGGCAACCTTGGATTTTGCAATTCCGGTGCCGATCCGTACGGCAGGATATGCTACGCTGCCCTGTTTGCACGTCGTTCCACGTCGCGGCGGGTAAGGAAGGGTTGCACTTTCTAATGGACGCCCAGCTTTGCCCGGGTTGTTTTGACGGGTGATTCCGGGTGGGGGTGCATGGAAATCGATATTTTTTTTTCTCTCATGCGAGTAGGAAACGCGTCGTGAGACTATTCAAGCTATGTTAATTTTTTCTTGTACTCGTGCGATATTACGTTCGCAAATCAGTGCGATCGAAGTATTAGAAAGATCCTGGAAAAGAGAAATTTCTTCGGGACACGCTTTTGTTTCTGGGCTAAAATCGTTATAGCAGTATAAGCGTTACGTGCTCTTGACTCCCAGAACACCCCGCACGCTCTTACGTTACTTGTAGCTATTAAAAACAATAGAGTTACCGTTTTCGTTCAAAAACGCATTCCGAATTTCCTTTTCAATATTATCTTCACTCGGTTAACTTTGATACTTTCAATTACATGTGAGTAATATAGTTTACTGCAAATCAAACTATAAAGAAATTAAAATTTTATAATTATCATTTCATTACAAATTACAATTCAATTAGCAAAATAAAGATAAAAGTCAAATTTAGGTACTTTGAGTAACCTCACTACCCAATGTTTTATTATATATTACAACAATTAAAACAATTAAAACTATTAAAATTCGAAGATTGGCATTCCGCCAATCAATATAGTTACTTGGTAACTCGTACAAAATAACTGCAATTCACGGTACTCCACTACATCGTCCGCAAACAGGATGTCGAGGTTGAATTGTCGTTCTGGATCCTCCCAGAAGTTCTCGGCAGCATGACGATCCGCCCGCCGGAAAACGCGTGTTACTGCCCAATCTGCACACTAAAAAAGTTTAACATTAGAAGTGGTGTAGAAACATCAGAAATGAGAAAATAGGCTAATAAATATAGAAAATAATTAAGGGTTATTTTAGATAATAACTAATATACGTATAAAAAATATAATGGAGATGGATAATAAATAATATAATAGAAAATAACCCTTATCCACCGATTCTTCAGTGTAAGGGGCGGAATTACAACTTCTGGAAGGGAATCCAGATTCCCTTCTTGAACCTCCGACAGGCGCTGACGCAAGAGACGCCGAATTAACCTTTTTTCGGTCCATCGGAACATCTGAAACAAGACACATCGGAACAGGATAAAAAATAATGATAGAAAATAATAGAAAAATGATAGAAAAATTAGTACTTACGTTTTGATAATAATATCCACGAACACAAACCATGATTGTACACCTGTCACTAAACTGAACAAACACGAAACTGAATAAACAAAAGTTCAACATGAACATATCTGAATGAAATCGAAGATCGAAGTCGAATTCACGTTCGAATTATATATTAAAACGGAGGGTTGGCGAGCGAAGCGAGCAGGGGGGGACCCCCCTAGTATTTTTAAATTTGTCGACTCGAATTCAGGAAGCGTCCCGGCTTCTCTATCGATCTGCTCAATCTATCGTTCTGCTTCCGACCCCATCTTCCGATCCGCAATACCAAAGATACCTCGAAACTGTATAATTTTGGCTTTGTATCATTAGTCCGGCCTGTATCGTGTCCGGCCTGAAGGGTGAACTGTTATTATAGAGAAAAGAAAGAGAAACGCTCTAGGCCCTTGCCTTTCTTGTGTTTGCTTACCTCTGGAGATCTGCTACTTGGCGATTTACGGTGTACCGTTGGATCAATTGGGTTAACTCTTGGCAGTTAATCCCTTGGACATAGATGTTAAGTTGATCTCGAGGATTAACAAGTTAATCGTAAAGATTAACGCGTTAATCACAAAGATTAACGCGTCAATCACAAAGATTAACACGTTAATCACAAAAATCAACACGTTAATCACAAAGATTAACACGTTAATAAAATAAGCTCGTGAAGCGAGAGCAAGTAGAATGTTGAAGTTATCAATTTACTTTAAGAATGCAATTATTGAACGGAGACACGAGAAATTCAGAATAGTAAATGTAAATGTTATTAGATTTATTACGATAGGTACGGAGGAATACAATATTTTATAATAAGTTCAGTAGTATCATAAGATAATTTGCGTCAAGTTGCGAAGGGGCGATATAACTTATACTATACTTATACTCATTGAATTACCTTACAATCGGAAGATTGGCGACAGAATTCGTCTAAGTTGCGCACATGAAAAACACTACGTCCTTTCACTTAACCTACACTTGTAGTCACTAAAACTTTAAGTCACTAAGGCGGAGGGTTTCGAGGTCGTCCTCTTGACGTCGCGTCCAACAACGGGTAACCAGAGCTTCTTCTACATTTGCACGAGACGGCTGGGTGGATAGTTAGTACAACGAGTCCGCGAAGGAGTTCGTATTTAATGTTTCGGCTCGTGTCAGGTGCAAAAGTCAGCTCGATCCGTCGACCAATCGGGAAGCGCGACGCGTCAATCGGGCCATCGCGAAATCCTCCGTCTGCACATTTTCCGGCCGATGCCGATGACCGCTGGCCTTCCGCGGCACGTGCACGGGACGCTACTCTTCATTATTAAAATTGACGAAAATTTTCTTTTATTTCCCACACCATTTTTGTTGACAGAGAATACGCCCACGCATCAATTTCTCCAAATTTTTCAATATGGAAGCGTTCAAGCTCTTCTAACAATCTGCTCGAGCAAAATTTAGAAAAATCAACCCTTTGTACGTTTTTAAAGGGGATAATACGGGAACATCGTTTAACAATATCTTTAAATTCTCCATACGCCTACTACAACTCAGATTTTTCAAAATTTTTTTTCCTACGGAAATGTACTTCTCGATCTCACCTTCCGATCTGCAATACTAAAGATACCTCGAAACATATCATTGTTTCCGAGAGCAAGAATATTGGACCAGAAAAATGTACGGATCCATCCGAATTTTGAATCCATGCCTGTATAGTAGGACTATTCTCTAAACTGAGTAAAATTTTCCACTAAACATCTTACGCTTTACTGCAATTTCACATGCGTTCGTAAAAAGAATTCTTCGCGAAATTGAAACAAAGTATGAGTTCTGATATTCTGCAATTTATTCACTCATGTGTGTGTATAGAAAAAATAATTCTAAGATGAATAAGTATTCTTCGAATCATTAACTTACAGATGAATGGAATAATTAGAAGAAATAACTCGACCAAAAAAATTCTACCTTACATACTTAATAACAAAACCGCTGCTAAGTGCCTTAGCAGTATGCTTTCTCAAAGAGGCTTCAACATCGTTCATAAACGCGTCCCAAACCTGTATTTTCGCCATTTCACTAGCGTAGATACTATCATTTATTTTTCAAAAATTACAGATAATTATTTAATCAGTTCAATTCGTATCTTTGTGACTGTGTAAAGTGTCGTTCTTTTTCAATTGACCAAACTTTGTCGCGAGTGTTGATGTCTGCCCGGGCTCTCTTATTATTTGATAAAATGCAACAAAGCAAACGGTTCTAGGTTCTACACGATGCGAAACATTTGGACATGCATAATTTTTCGATCAATTCATCTTGTGACCGTCATACGGTTTAATGGCGGCCAAAATCGATCCGCCCTGCCCTAAAGTACGTATTTAGCACACTTGAAGACTCATTTTGATCATTTTCGACGGCTGAGGTTTGAAATGATCCATTCAAAATCTATTTTGATCATTTTCGACGGCAAAAGACTCCAAATTTTCCCAATTTTCTTTATAGCATGTTGAAAATACTGGAAACGAAACTTACATGAATTTTTCTTCCCCTTAGCAACGGTTGCTGGGGCGGTAAACAACGGTTGCTAAGGAGCTAATTGGGAAGATTTTGTGTCCTTTGCTGTCGAAAATGATGGAAATAGGAAATAAATTAATAATTTCCAACCTTCGTAACGGTTGCTAGGGAGGTAAACAACGGTTGCTAAGGAGAAAATAGAACAATTCAGTGTCCTTGGCCATCGAGTGTGACTCAAAACTGATTTTCCGGCTTGCCCCAGTGGGCACTCATAAGGATATGTGAGAAAACACGTTAAGAAGGATTGCTAGGGAAATAACCAACGGATTTTGCTGAAAATTGAACTCGGCCGAGATTTTGCCGCAACTAACCTGTGTGCAAAATTTTAAGAAGATCGGGCTCCTTCGGCTTCCTCCGAGAGTTATCGTGGACGAGAAAAAACGGGACGCACACACATACATACATACATACATACAAACACTTTTGGATTACCATGTTTTTCGACCCGTAGATCACGAAAATCGAGGTCCCGAGGTCTGATTCTGTGGGTCAATTTTTGCCCCATTACAAAGCTTTCTCTTTGAGAAAGCAAAAAATCAAGTTTTAATAACTTGTATTGCGATAATGATTAAAACGACACTTGAAATATTGTGATGATGAAAATTTTGCTGTTACTAATCCATAGAGCTGATCAAACATATCCATTTTAAATCGTAGAAAATTCGAATATTTGTATGCGTGGGTGGGAAATTCATGAATCGAAATTGTTGTTGTCTCTTGTGATAGGGAGACCATTGAATAAACTATAAAATAGTTGTATAATGTGAATTTGTGTGTGACTAATCAATATATCTGTTCTTAACGCATGGTGTAAATTTCGATAGAAGTTACGTGGGTGCAGAATGTGAAAAAATTTCATTTCAATTAGTAACCGATAAATCATTGCAAATTAAATGAAAAAAAAAATCATTGCAAAGTTCTATAAACCTATGCAATCATCTATTCCAAAATCGTCAAATTGGACCATCGGATGAAACTACGGTGAATAACCATTTATTAAATAACGGTATGGTGCGAATGCGAGCCTGACCACTCGATAGATTTTTGATTCGCTTTAATATATCATACTGGATATCCGTCAAAAAATGTATTTATCCATTGACATTATGGAGCTGAAGAGAATCAGTGGAGAAATCGACATATGAGGAAATAGATATTATAGGTCAGATTGCATGCGTTTCAATATTGAGTATTAAAATTTTTGAGATAATCGATGCATGAGTGTTGAAAATGGAAAAAGAAACGTTACGTTTTAACGATGCGATGCGGGTTTGACCAATCGACAGGACATTGACTTTCATATTCCACGTTTGAAACATTCATAAATGCACCACGTGTTTCAAAATTATTGAAAATATCATTGAATGATGTCATTAGGATAATTCTGATACTACCAAGTGATAAAGTTGATTGAGCTTTTTCATATTTGATCGTGAAGAATTTAAGAAGATGTATGCTCGGGCATGACTTTCACGAAAGAAATTGGCATTTCAAATTGAAATAACGAGAACGTGTAGAAAATTCATGGAATTATAGTAGTATTAAAATGTGGATAACCATTCGATATATCATCTAAAGGACTTTCAGATCGATGCGTGAATGTTAAAAATGGGATAATCAAACTCATGTTCTCATGGGTATCGAAGAAACCATTAAAAAAAACCATGAAATGATGGAATGGTGCAATTCCGTCTTTATCCGATCAGATAATCATTAAGAGGGCTTCCATATTCCATGGCGAAGATTTCGTTAAAATTGATGGTGGCCGTGACATGAGGAGAAAAACCTTCATGTCACCCTGTATCCCGTGAATCATTGGAAAAAACTGTAAATTGATGTCTAGATGACAATTTTAATTCGACAAATCGATAGAGCTGCGGAGACCATTTCATTTACTATCGTGAAAGAGACAGAAATGTTGATGCATGACAGTAAAGTTTGCGAAAAAAATTTGATGTTCGCAAGTATTATGGGGAAATCGTGGAAAAGCACGAGATAATGGTGTGATGCTAATTTGAGTCTGGCCAATTGATAGATCATTGAAGGGGTTTTCATATTCCGTGGGGAAAATTTTGAAAAATTAGTTAGTGGGCGTGTTATTTTTGAGAGAAATATAGTGTTCTCATATGTAATGGGGGGAATCGTAGGATTGTAAAAAAACCACGAGATTATGGCTTGGTGCTGTTTTGAGACTGACCAATCGAATGATCATTGTGAAAGCGCTTCCATAATTCATGGTAAAAATTCTGAAAAAATTAATGCCTCGGCGTGGAGTGCAAAACAATATATCTAAATTTTCATGTTCATTCGAAATTGTCGAGAAAACCCATGGATTGATGTCACGATGCACATTTTATATTTATATTGGTCAGAGAAAATTAATGTTCTTTGGCTATATTCCTTGCTTAAAATTTTAGAAAAAATGATGCGTGGGCATGAATCATAATGAATTATTCTAAATTATACGGAATCTTTGTTTTTCGCATAAAATCTCTTTGAGAAAGCATACTGGGTTAAATTTTTCGATGAATTATTCGAGTTTCGTTATGATTATAATTTTTTAAAAAGACGACGAATGAATTCGGGCTTGGTGGATTATCCCAAAGTGATATTGCGAGAAAAAAATTCCACGCTCCCCGGGCTGGATTTGAAAAAGCGACCTCCTGATCTCCGGTCAGTTGTGTTATCCACTACGCCACCGGGAAGACGGCAGCTCTCCATATCCCTGGAGCATGACTTCATTCTCTCACAATATCACCTATATACACAATCAAATTCGATCGCTTGAATGTACGATCTGTACGATCAAGGTCCGATCGTATTTGTTACAGATTCCCTTTTTACCTATTTTTCCCCCCACCCTCCCCCCGTTCCCAGCCCAACCTATTGGGCTACTACATCTTTTCACCCGAAGTAGTATTTTACAAATAATTATCTTTTAACGTCCACATATTTCAAACGACGAATAAATTCGGGCTTGGTACCCTATCCAAAAGTGATATTGCGAGAAAAAAAATGCTCCCCAGGCTGGATTTGAACCATCGACGTCCTGATCTCCGGTCAGTTGCGTTATCTACTACGCCACCGGGAAGACGGAAGCTCTCCACATCCCTGGAGCATGAATTCATTTTCTCGCAATATCACCTATATACACAATCCTGAATAGGTAAAAAGGGAATCTGTAACAAATACGATCGGACATTGATCGTCGTTTGAAATATGTGGACGTTAAAAAAATAATTATCTGTGAAGTACTACTCCGGGTGGAAAGATGTAGTAGCCCAATAGGTTCGGCTGAGGGCGGGGGGAGTGTCGAGGGATAAATAGGTAAAATGGGAATCTGTAACAATACGATCGAACCTCGATCGTACAGATTCAAACGATCGAATTTGATCGTGTATATAGGTGATATTGCGAGAGAATGAATTTATGCTCCAGGGATGTGGAGAGCTGCCGTCTTCCCTGTGGCGTAGTGGATAACGCAACTGACCGGAGATCAGGAGGTCGCTGGTTCAAATCCAGCCCGGGGAGCGTGGAATTTTTTTCTCGCAATATCACTTTGGGATAGTTCACCAAGCCCGAATTTATCCGTCGTTTGAAATATGTGGACGTTAAAAACTAATTATTTGTTTTTAAAAAGAGGTTAAGCCACCCAGTGTTTCCCATTCTACTTTAGTTGAGAATGTTGCCCGACTCTTACGACGAGGGCGTATTGGTGAGGGGCATATCCAGAAGCAGATTTATTTTTACTCAGGGATATAGTTAATTAAATCGATATGTATGCTTTGTGTCATGTCTTTAAAAATTTCTGATTCCAAAATCTTATGAAATACTCAAGCGAGCAAGGCATTATTGCTAGTTAATTTATAGATATTGTCACGGGCGATTAATTATATCTATTTGTTATGTCTGGCCCTGTGAGATCTCTCCTCATCAGGCAGTATAATTCACCTTATATTTATATTATTAAGTCATGTTTCAGCGCCCAGCGAGAGACCCAGCGCTGCCGATAAAGTTAAGAGAGAGAGAGAGAGAGAGAGAGAGAGAGAGAGAGAGAGAGAGAGAGAGAGACCGCGTCGCGTGACGTTAGCCGAAGACGGCCGAAGGAAGCTCGGCCGGCTCAGCGCGCGGCGGAAGCTTGTCAGTTTATTGCCGGCCCCCGCGCGTGATAGCACGTGCTTCCGACGTACGAGACCGCCCGAGGTGCTATTGCGACCCCAGAGGACGACAGCTGACATCCCCCACGTCAACTAGCTTGCTACCCGTACGCCCGTGACCAAGCCGAGAACGAGCGACGACTCAAACCGGAGCATCCCCGCATCGCCGAGTGAGTGCCGCCTTCGATCCTCATCTCTCTCTCTCTGCGGTAAGTGATACACGGCCCTCACACTGCTCCGGCATATCAACCGTATATTGATAAATTGAATACGTCTCGAGAGAGTCGATTGCTACAGGTGTCTTGGGCGTTCGCTGGCCTCTGCACTCACGAGAAAAAACAGTTCGGCTAGTGAATTTTTGAGCCGGGGCACCCAATTTCACCTGTAATAACGTCAAAATTCTTAGAACCACGAGGACGCTTCCAATTGATCGCGGATCGCCACGTCATCAATCAGCCTGCGCGCTCATCACCCCCACTACCGCTAATTGCTCGCGCCAACGAGATCAACAGTGTCGGCCGAATCTCCAAGGACTAACTTCGCACCTTGTCAATAGATGGATGACCGTCGCAGTACGGCGCAAGTACGCAAGTCTTGCATAATTTGCAAAAAGACATTTAAAATTAGCGACAAGCGTGTTCAGTGTGTTTCGTGTAACAAGCCCGCGCATGTGGACTGCACCCAATATACAACCGAGTCTGAATATCAGTTCCTCTGCGCCAGCTGCTCCTCCGCCCTCACCCCGCGATCCGCGCCCTCACCCGCACTTGCGACTCGCGACTCGCGCACTTCTGCCCCTTCTCTCTCGCCTTCAGCGGGAGTAGGGACACCTATATCAGCTGTTTCCACGTGTTCTGTTGTTTCGTCCAAGCGTGCGGCTACCTCACCGCCATCGTGCGCGTCTCAGCCGGCGGAAAAAATCTTCTGCACACCTCCCCAATGTCAAACCTCTCTCCATCCACAATGAATAATAATGTGAGTGGAACTGTGCCCGCGCTTTTCACACCTTACTTGACTGACCCCAGTACCCCAAAATACATCGTCGCACTCTACAAAGATATTGCGAACTCGCAAGCGATACTTAGTAACTCAAACGCGAACATTATAAAGACGGTCGAAACTGTGAAAAGCGAGTTGATGCAGGAGGCCCATGAAACACGCAACCTCCTCTCCGGCGCGATTCAACAAAATTCCCAGCAGATCGAATTGCTAAATAGAAAAATAGACACTAAGTCAACGCTTGAGGACAGTTTCGAACTGAAGTTTACGGGTATACCGGTGCAATATCGGGATGATCACGGCACAGCAGCCAAATTGCTTTTTTCCGCTCTGGAATGCCCTCATGCGTGTCACGCTATTTTTTCGTCTAGAATCTGGCACCCAAAAACTCAATCGAATGGCGAGACTGACAGTGAGCTTGACACAAATGTCACTCCATCAAACACCTTCACACTCGTGTTTAAATTTTCTAGCGCTGATACGCGTGATATCGTTCGCTCTTTCGGCTCAAAGCTTCGAAATAAAACCTCTCAAGTAATTTTCGGCGCCGGCGGTGACACACCTATTTATGTTTCTCCTATCATCCCTGCACCGTTATATCCCATTTGGCGCGAAGCTATCCGGAAATCTAAAACGGCAAACTACTTGTATCCGATTTACAAAAATCAATCCATCCTCATGAGAAAATCCAGGAACGATCCGCTCATCCCAATATACTCCATTGCGGATCTCGATTCTCTCCCTGCTGCCCCCCCTCACCGTCGTTCATGAAAGGTAGCAATTCTGTCGGACCCCCCTTCAACCATCCCCTCAAACGTCCCCTTCGCCCCCTTGAAAATCGGTCACATAAATATGAACCGGCTAAAAACAAATCTCTCTATCCTCGAAGCCCACATTGATGGGAAAAGCTTTGATATAATCGGGATTGGTGAGACTTTTCTCACCCCTGACATGCCCTCCGAGACAGTAGCCCTCCCGGGTTACATTTTTTATCGCCATGATCGTTTGGACAAAGAGGGCGGTGGGATAGGACTGTATATCCGTGAAAACATTCGTTTCAAAGTGCTTGCCACTTCTGCCCCACAGTTCACAAATACGCCGGAATATGTAATTTACGAAATAAAAATTCACAACACAAAACTTCTGCTTGTACTTATCTACAGAAGACCGCATACTGCCTATCTTAATGCCCTTATGTCCGTCCTTTCACCCTTCCTCCCTCTCTACGACCATACTATATTAATGGGCGATTTAAACATCAACCTTGCTACCGACAATGAGCCGGCTCGCTCACTTCTTAATCAAATCGATCCCCTTCTTTTGAGCGTAGTGAGTACACGTCCCACACATCATACCTTCAACGCAGACTCACTCACGTCGACACACACCTGCCTCGACGTTTTTATCGTTCGCGAGCCCTCCGCTGTGTTGAGTTTTGCCAAATCCCCTTCACCTCTCGTAGCAGGGCATGATTTTATCGAAATTGAATATAACCTAAAGCCCCCTCCCCCCCAAAAGCGCACCTACATTACCCGCTCCCTCAATCGCATAAATCCCTCATTGCTGCAAAATCACGTCACCCGAAACATCAACCTACACCCCTCACTCTCACTCTCCCATCCCAGCCCCTCACCCTCCCCGACAGACTTAACTCAAATTCCTGTGCCCTCACCATTGACCTCTCTAGCAGACTATAGTCTCCCTTATTTGCACGATATCGCCCAAGCGAGTCTCGACGCGAGAGTTGAAGCCCTCACTAGTGCCACATTGGATGCATTCGACCACCTGTCACCCGCCCGTATCCTCACCGTATCCTCCTTTCGCAAACCATGGGTGACTGGTGAGATAAACTTAATGCTCCGACGCAAAGAATCGGCCTATCAAAAAGCACGCCGCTCTCACTCACTCGCCGACGTCGCGCGCTATAAATCGCTTCGATCCACCGCAAAAAACGCCCTCGACAGTGCAAAAAATCGATATCTTGCACAACGTATCGACTCTGCAAACGACCCAAAATCTCTGTGGAGACAGCTCCGTTCCATTGGTCTCACTTCTCGCAAATTGCCGTCCCCCCTACTGTTCTTCACCCCTGAGGCCCTGAATCAGCACTTCACCAGCATTTTATCCTGCGCCGACCTTCTTACCGAACACGAAGTAAACCTCATTTGTGCCGAGCCCTTCTCGAACCCGGAGCTTCCTGTTTTCGACTTTAGGCGCGTCACATCTGCGGAGATCGCGGGATTTTTCCATCGATCAAAATCGCGTGGCATCGGTGTCGACGAGCTTTCCTCGGGTATGCTGAAGCTCGCTTTTCCCGCTCTCCTGCCAAATATCACTGCTCTAATTAACGAGTCACTAGCAACAGGCAGATTTCCCTCCGCTTGGAAACGCGCTTCACTAATTCCCCTAGCAAAGAAAGCGAGCCTCGAGAGCATGTCCGACACCCGACCAATCGCGCAACTTCCAGAGCTATCAAAACTACTGGAAAGAGTCGTGCAGTCCCAACTTTACGCTTTCCTCGCAGCGAACGACCTACTTGCCCCTTCCCAATACGGCTTCAGACCTGGTCACTCTACTCAAACGGCACTACTCGACATACTAGAGTCCACAAATCGCGCTATCGATCAACGCGAAATAGCAATTATAGTATCGTTTGACTTCACGAAAGCATTTGATACGATACCTCACACCGTGCTTATGCGCAAGCTCCGAGAGTGCCGTTGCGGAGACAGAGTTATCCGATGGATCGCCGATTACCTCAAAGGCCGATACTAGGCTGTTCGCGGCGAGAGAAACACCATTTCTTCGTGGTTCCGAGTATTGGCTGGCGTGCCCCAAGGCAGCTGTTTGGGCCCCCTACTCTTCGTAATATTTATAAGCGATATCCCCCGCCGACTTCGCTACGCACTAGCCAAACTCTACGCGGACGACACGAATATATTCCTCCATATGACATTTGACAAGCTGGTCGAAGGAATTGCCATGTTAAATGAGGACGCGGCTGAGATTGTTCGGTGGACCGAGGAAAATGGACTGAAATTGAACCCCACGAAAACAACAGCAATGATTATGAGCACCTCAGCCTACATTTCCAAAATCGATACCGAAACACTGCCTCCCATAGTAGTCGCTGGAGTCCGCGTTCCTTACGCCACCTCAATCAAAAGTCTTGGTGTGCATATTACCCCTTCACTAAGCTGGGAGTCACAAATCAATGCTCTCTACAGATCGGTACATGGCTCTCTTTATGCCTTAAGATCTTATCGGCATGCTCTCTCGCGCCCTTTAAGGAAGAAATTAGTCGAGTGCCTTGTCTTTCCGCATTTTGACTATAGCGCTACACTTTTATCCCATCTCCCGAAAGAATTGGCCCTCCGTCTCCACCGACTCCATAATGCGTGCGTTCGTTTTGTATATGCAAACATTCCCTGGCAAGCACATGTGTCCCCATACCGCATAGCTCTCGGCTGGCTCTCCGCTGGCAGCCGCCGACTTTTCTCGATCGGATGTCTTGCCTTTAAAATAATTAAAACGCGCGAGCCTCGCCAACTATACGACCTCTTCCTGATAACATCAAACACAGTCGAACGTTTCTCCCGGAGACGCCAAGATAAATTTCTTCTACTCCCAGCTATGCGCACCGAAGCGATGAGACAGTCCTTCATCGGCACGGCCACTCGTCTCTTAAACGCCCTATCGCTCCAAAATCTCGGTGATTTTCCTATCGCCGAGTTTAAAAATCGCCTTTCAGGCCATTTATTTCAAATCGATCGCAACGAATGGGAAATTAAATCATTTTTAGAAAACGTGCCACTTGTCCCCCCCCCCATCTTGCAGAAACGGCGCAGCTCGAGCTGATCGGGAGTTAACTTAACTATAAATTGTTTGCTTTTACTACTGCGATACATTGTAACTTGTAATTAAGCACACAAATTAAATTATGAATGTACTTACATGCTACTCACTTACACTTATATTATCTATGTAAATATCTATATATGTACTCAAGCAGAGTCCAACGGGGCCCTACCCCAGGATTTGAATGAATTAGTTTTCAATTAATCAATCAATCTCCTGGCTAATACGCGTTCACGCTCTCTCTCGCTCCAGTCCGCGAGACGCTACCCAAGGCCCGTCGCCTCCTATCTTCCCTTTTGAGTATTTAATAAACGTTCGTGTTCGTCAGAACCGACCTGTCTTATTCTTTGTCACACTATTCCCAGCCAAAGATCCCATTCCCGCGCACACGAGCTTCACCACCTCGTGCGCGCATGTAAATTTGTTATCATGCTCTAGGCCCTATAGCAATTGTATTAATTAATTAATTGCTTAATAAATATGACGGTGATAACTGGCGCCCAGCAATCGTGGTGCTGGAATAGTGTGGCAAATAATAGATTAAAATCTAAAAGCGAAAAGCGCAACAGGTGAATCTGATTCCTCCAAAATTCGGCGGCCATAGTTTCTTCCTCGCCTCGCGTTAGCAGTGTCCGGTGTAGCAACGAAGGCGCATGGCGCTGTGTTATTTCTCCGCAAGGAAACACGAGTAAGGAACTCGTTGAAAAATCCGTGGAATCAAATAATTTCTGCCAGGAAGAGAAAACCGACAGCGCCGAATAATATTCTTAGCGAGCGAGATATATACATATACATATTCCCCCTGTTCAACCGCGTGTCCGCGTCGATCACGAGGCGAGCATATACACGCGCCGTCCCGAAAACATAGACCGCTGCAGCGAAGCGGCCGAATTCAAACCCGAGCGGCGCGCATACGCACCAGCCTGAAAACATCGGACGGGCCAGCAAGTGAACAGAACATATGTGCCGAAGGAAAACATTGACTTACATATTTGTAATTACGGGTCAGCGAGTCGTCAAGCGAGGAAAGGCATGAACTCATGCAGTTTCGGAGATAAACTTATAATTCAAAATTCTCTCCAACGGAATCAACATTTTCTTCTAACGTAATTTTTGAATATAATCAAATTTTCTTGAAATCATATTTTTACTTGGAATTTAGAACTTTTTTTTCTCTAACGAAATACAATTTTTCAAAAATTATTTTTTTAAAATTTTGAAATTTTTTCTAACGAGATAAAATTCTTTTTGAGATATATTTTTTCGAAATTTCGAATTTTTTCTAACTAAATAAGATTTTTCGTAGATTACTTTTTTCAAAATCTCTAATTATTTCGAACAAAATAATATTTGTTCGGAAATTATTTTTTTTGAAATTTCGATTGATTTCTAACGAAATAATATTTGTTCGAGAATTATTATTTTCAATCATTTCTGACGAAATAAAATTCTTTCCGGGGATTATTTCTTCGAAAACACAAATTTTTTTTCTAACAACGCAATAATTTTCCTGAGTCAAAGTACAGTTGTTCTTATTTAAAATTGGAATTTTCGGATCTCAACTTTTGACAAGTGAGAGAATTTTACCAAAGTCAATAGCTTGTCTTTTGTTCATTTTACTCATTCTCTCGAAGTTCGAGATTGTGAGACAGGAAATTAACACTAGTTTTCATGAAACTGACTCTTCAAAGATAACAAGTAAACAAAACACTTGAATAAACTTCGAGACTGCAATAATTTCAGAATAAGTGTAACATAACAACTTCAAAAATATCTAACGATATAAGTGGGAAGCGTCAACTTGTCGGCATCCCCATCTGAGACTGTAAGCGTATGTGTTCGTGTGTGCGAGATTACAAAGTGTGGAAGAGTGCCGAATCTGTGATATAGTTAGTAGGTAGTCGTAAGCGTGAATTATCCGTCAGACTGAATCAGAAATTCCACACCCTTCGAAGCAATGCCCACCCAGAAATAAGATGGCCCTCGATTTCAGTATCGACCTGACGGAATGGTTATCGAAACTGACAGACGCGGAACTCGAAGACGCGTTGACAAAGCTAGATCTGCGGATAGGAGAATCAACACCCGCGAACATGATGAAGCTCATGAGACGAGGACTACAGTGCAGCCGATTTCATACAGCGCCCGGAACTAGCGACAGAACAGGAGCAGTTCGATTTCAGAGAAAATATCCTGGTAGAATACACACAGTACCTGGGAAACTTCTGCCCCACGACGCTGAATGAAACGGCAGCTGGGATACAGCGAAAAAGGCTAGAGCGATCGAAGCTAACAGAGACAGAAATTTCCGCAAACAGCACGCATATGACGCTAAATCCGACGGTCGCGGACCCAACAGACTAACATTACAGTAACACCCCAAGATGTCATCACAACGGAAAACGCACAAACCTACGACCACGACGACGTCAGCGCTTACCAGATCAACCGCGAAAGAGCAACAACTGGTGCACGTAACGTATCCAGACGGCACTAGCGGATGACTAGATAGGATGGTAGTCGCGGAAATGGCTAAATTGCAAGAAGCTTGCAGAGAATGCGAAAGGGAAAGAGCTGAGCTGATAAAAAAGCGTAGGCTCATAAGCAGCACAAGAATGCTAAACCCCCAAGCTGCCAGCGACGCCACGACGAGTAGATCCCTGGAGATATCGACAGTCCTATTAAATGATAGCACGAACCTCAATGCACTGTCAAATTCCACGCAAAACGACCCAGTTCGAACGACAGATCATCCAAGAAATCCACAGAATGCCCATCACATACCGTCAGGCCCTCAAGCCCCAACTTACCCAACCTGGAGGAGGGGGGCGCACAGTATGTATACTGTACCGGAATCTGCTAACACGTGGACACCGGGTCGATGTAGCATCTTCAACAATTCGATTGTTCATGTGGGAAAAATCATCAGATCCTGGAAGATCGGGTTTTCGGGCCTAGCGGAAACGACCAGCATCGAAGAGTTTTTGCAAAGGGTGGAGGTGGTGGATTTTGCAATAGGACGTCCAATTTGTCAGATGCGGAGTTGATGAACGGCATGACGGAACTGCTGTCTGGGTTGGCGCTTCAATGGTATCGGCAGACGCGACACCGATGGCATACGAGACAGGATTTTTGCCACTCAGCGTCTCATATACGGAGTCAATAGGAACTTCCAACAGAGACTGAGTCGAGGAGCTGAGCAAAGAAATCAACATCCTGAAGAGCCTGTAAGGGTCTATATCGTCTGCCTGCTGACAATTTTGAGCAAAATGCAACCCGCATGGCCGATGTCGCAGCAGATCAACATACTGTTTGCAAATTTGCTGCCTGTACTGCAAAGGCAGATCAAACGCGAACGAATCGCAGACGCCGATACGTTCGTACGAGAAGCAAGGGAGGCAGAGTACTTCATAAATGCGAAGAAGTACTATCAACCTCCTCCACCGCCGCCTATGAGTCTTCTGCTGGAGACAGCCTTCCAAACTAGGGAAACAGAAATGCGGTCGGAATTCGACTCCGCCTAACAGCCTACTATTGAAACAAGTCTGCCGAGAAGGAGGGGGAGAATCGGAAATGGGTAAACTTTGAGAAGCGCCTATTGGCACCAGAAGACGCAAGACAGCGCAGCGCATAACTCGACTTCACTCAAGAGCGTGACGCACAATACTGCAACGTAAATGTCAAATCACGCCCTACGATCGGCTGCAGCTCGATTTCCCGCGAAACTGGCTCCTAATTTCAATCGAAATTATATCGCTATTGAACAAATCGGTCCTAACACCGATCGACAACGGGATGCATCGGGTAAGGACGACGGAATAACCCACATTCCCTGACACTAAGGACAAAGCTCCGGAATCTGAGAATCTGATCCTAGCGACTTGCGGCAAAGCTACTGGCCAGGGCTTCGGCGCTAACGCAACAGCTGAAGCTTCGAGGAAACGAAGTGGGTGGCCCCGAAAGACTCCCTTACCACGTTGTTGAACGGGACTGCCGTAGGTACGATCGTAAGCGCACCTAACGAGGCTAGCGCAAAGGAAGTACTGGACAAGCTCATGACGAAATGCCGAGCGATTGGGTTGCCAGAATACTGCGAAAACCATAACGAGCTCGAACGTTGATGTAGCGAGTGAAAAGGAGATAAAGTCAAGCGACATCGCTGACCAGGCGCCGAGAAGCACGGAGGATGGAACGGTCCTAAGGATCAGCATGATTAGCTCTGCAACGGTCCTAACGACTCGAACCAGGTCTGCCCGAACTACATGCTGAAGAAGAAGACGACGAAGGCTCAGGACTTCTATAAGCAGTATTGGCTCCGCATCGCCTTCGAAGAAATGCCAGGCCATAATTTTTAGTTTTTTTCTTCTTTAAAAAATCCCAGGCCATAGTTTTGTTTTTTCTACCGAAAAAAATTTTTCTAAACCAGTTTTACTTTTTTCTATAAAATCGTACGCACTGAGCCATAGTTTTATTTTTTCTCCGTATAAGATTGTTAGGCTCTAAGCCATAATAAAATTTTTGCTTGAAAATCGTCAGGCCCTAAGCCGTATATTTTGTTTTGATCATTATAAAGAAATCAATCAGGCAGTGAGCCACATTTTTGTTGTACTTAACTAGTCCAGAATCATGTACAAGGAATTGAGCCAAACTTTTGTATTGTTTTTTTTAAAAAGTCTAGTTATGATTCTAGTCAGACAAAAATAGCATAATCATTGTGAAAACGAGCTCAGGCTGTGAGTGTGTGTGCCCTAGAACCAAGCGAGTCAATAATATTATTAAAAGAGAGAGCAGGAAGTAGTTGGTCTATTCAGACCCCAAATGTCCTGCTGTCGAGAATTTTTTTTCCAACTTTACAATTTTCTTAACCTTCAATTTTCACATTTCCTCATGTTTTCAAATAATGAACGAATTAGTTCACAAGGAAATGTGAGTTCAATCCATTTGCTTGAAGATATCTCGCAGCAGAACATGCTGCAATCCCATAAGTTCATCCCAATTTACCATAAAATGAGAGAGATGAATGTATCGGAGTGGTACGCCAACCGGCTATACCACGCCTGGGGGAGGGGAGTTACGGGCGATTAATTATAAATATTTGTTATGTCAAGCCCTGTGAGATCTCTCCTCATCAGGCAGTATAATTCGCCTTATATTCATCTTACTAAGTAATGTTTCAGCGCCCAGCAAGGGAGCCAGTACTGCCGATAAAGGTAAGAGAGAGAGAGAGACCGCGTCGCGAACGAGATTCGAGCATTGTGCCGCGTGACGTCAGCCGAAGACGGCCGAAGAAAGCTCGGACGGCCCAGCGCGCGGCGGAAGCTTATCAGTTTATTGTCGCACGCGATAGCACGTGCCCTCGAAGTACGAGACCACCCGAGGTGCTATCGCGACTCCAGGGGACAACAGCCGACATCCCCCACGTCAACTAGCTCGCTACATTTACGCCCGCGACCGAGCCGAGAACAAGCGACGACTCAAACCGGAGCATCCCCGCATCGCCGACTACGTGACGCCTTCGATCGTCATCTCTCTCTCTCTCTCTCCCGGCTAACACGCGTTCACGCTCTCTCTCGCTCCAGTCCGCGAGACGCTACCCAAGGCCCGTCGCCTCCTATCTTCCCTTTTGAGTATTCAATAAACGTTCGTGTTCGTCAGAACCGACCTGTCTTATTCTTTGTCACAGTATTCCCAGCCAAAGATCCCATTCCCGCGCACACGAGCTTCACCACCTCGTGCGGGCATAGAAATTTATTATCATGCTCTAGGCCCTATGGCAATTGTATTGATTAATTAATTACTTAATAAATACGGCGGTGATATAATATATATGTGTGTGTGTGTGTGTGTGTGTGTGTGTGTGTGTGTGTGTGTGTGTGTGTGTGTGTGTGTGTGTGTGTGTGTGTGTGTCGTCCAAGGAGCAACAGTGATTTTCCCCTTGGCATTCCAAGAATACGAAGTTTTAGTAAAAAGTTAGCGAGCCGGCGGTTCCCACCAGGTATTCTGACCGTCCCACCCGTCTCTATGAAGTTGGCACCCAGGGGGAAATTCGAGTCTTCTGAGGAACTCCACGGATTACTCCTGATAATTGAAAGGTTCCCTGAGCCACAAATGATTGTGAAATTCGGCCCTCTCCCCGACCCTTCCTGACCTTGAGGGAGTCTCTAGCCAGTATCCATCGTAGAGTCATTGCTCATTTAGTGTAATATCCGGTAACGTAAGTCAAGTAAATCGCAGTTATATACTAAGTGAAGCACTACTTGCCTAGCGCTCAATAAACTCAATCACTCAATCATCCTGTGTGTACTGTTTGCAGTCCGAATGTAACGTTACAGCTGTGGTTTAACATGACTGTGCAGAGTTACAAAATGTTTTCTAGTAAGAAGTCAACTTCACGAGTGATTTTCTCACGTTTCATCGACCCCAGACAACTTTAATAATTTTTCGCGTATAAATGGCTTTCTGATTTTTTCGCTGGGGTCCCATGGACAGGGCAATGAAAATATCGAATTTGACTCAGGGTTACTATTATTCAATCTACGGGTCGATAAACATGAAATCTGAAAAATGTCTGTACTCACGTGCGTACGTACGTACGTACGTATGTATGTAACGCTCTCTTTTAGCGCGCGATAATTTAATCAAGAAAACGTCGGATCTTTTCTAAATTTTGCTGACAAATTAGTCGGCAATCTAGAATTTCAAAAGAATGGGCGGGTCAAGGATAGGCCATAACAATGCAATATATTTTATGTTGGTTGAAATTATGTTTTCATCCACTACAGTGTAATGGATGTTGAAGTAGGTAAATCTAAATGAATATTCTATTGTGATTATTCATGTATAACAGATGAAAAATTCACTTTCTTGAGTATTTTTCATGAAAGCTTACTTGTAAAATCCACTTATATTATATAAACTACATGGCTAAGGTGCAAACAATTATCAACCGGTTTGGTTCAAATCGCAACTTCAAATTATTCTCTTATGAAATCGGCTGATATGAAACAATTCATATAAAAATGTTATCACCGGATGCGCATTTTCAGAACGAACTCAGATATTTAGAGTTTGAAATTCTATAAATGACATTAAACCACTTTCACTTGCCTATACTGGAGCCTGGAGGCTTACATACAACATATGTAAGGTTACCGACTATTGACATTTTAACTTTCAAAGCTATTTTGAAAGCTAAGAAGCTAATTCTGAGTAGCTATACTTTATATCTGTCCGTTCGTTGTGAAACTGCGCATCCAGTGATAATATTTTTGTATGGATTGGATAATATTAGCTAATTTCATAACAAAATAAATGGCAACTGCAATTTGAGTCAACTACTTGATAGCTGTTGGACCTTAGCCATGCAAGGATGTGCATTTCTGCAATGAATTTATAATATCACCACAGAAAAGTGTTTTCCATATTTGGAAAGTTGTCTATGAATACAATAGTTCCCTGTACGGTAATTTCAGCTTCTTCTCGTATGAAGGTAATATACCAATTTTTGAGAGCATCCGAGGCCTAGGCCCGCCTTCTGACTATATATAGGCTGTATGTGGCATAAAAGGAGGCAACGTTTAATTACAATCTTTATGATTTTTAGAATAACTTTTGTTCTTCACATTTTTCCCATTTTCTGCTAAATAATATGGTTTCGTGGACTACCAAAATTGAAAAAATTGAAAATAATATCAGATATAGTAGGAAAAGTATACGGTCTAGAGATAAGTGGAAAAATATATTTGAAGCTATGGCGATATTCACAAGATCATTGGAAGAATGTCTATACATTGAGTTGAAGAACAAATTTGATTTCAATATGAATTATCTTAATTTATTTGAGATAAATTCGAAAAAACAAGTCGGTTACTCTTAAAGACGCAAACGTAGATTGGTGAAGAGGAAAAAATCAGAGTTTTTCGAAAATATTGTGAAGTCCATGGACCAATTAACCCATTAGCGTCTGAACGGACACTTTTCGATGCCAAAGTTTAGAGACTCACGATGCATTCGATCGGAAACAAAATCTGGAACCGCTGTTCCCTATGGTTCAAAAGGTGTTCAAAACTGGTGAGAAAGAATAGTTTATTGTTACTTCGTCGATTATTTTGTACTGAAAAGATTATATCATTTTGTGATTTTTTGTGTCATAAAGTTTCAGCCTGATGGGGCCAATGAATATTACTTGCGAAACGCAACATCAAGTGAATATGTGGTGGATTATGTGATTTTTCCTCTTCCACTTCACTCTTGATTGGCCCTCAAAGATCGACCATTTACACAATATTTGAATTATGGAGGGTGTACACTACAATGATAAGAATTTCTTATTATTGCATGTAGCAGTATCTATTTTAACGAACCCAATGTCATGTAAAAGTTCTAAGTACCCAGATTATGGAGAAAATTATTTAAAATTGTTTGTAAAACGTTTTGAAGAACTTTATGGACCTAACAACTTAACATTTAACATTCATAATCTATTGAACATTGTTCAAGATATGAGGAATTTTGGTCCATTAGATAATTTTTAGTCACTTCGATTTGGAAATTGTATTAAAAAAATCAAACAGTTTTTGAGAAAGGGAGAGAAACATCTTCAACGAATATTTAGACGACTAACAGAAATTTCATAATCTAGAAATAAAAATGAATAGTTTCACAAAGATCTTCAAATTAAATCAAACAGACGTCTGGAAAGCGTTTTATTTTCATTAAATTGTAGAAATGAAAATGATAACTGCTGCTAATTGAAAGATGGTACGTTTGTAGAATGTTATCAGTCCATTGAAAACACCGAGCAAAAATTCATCAGTGGTAAAATAATTTTCGGTGAAGAAACCCCGAAAATTTGGCTGGGTCTTGGAATTCTGGGAATCGCTTCCTTTTCGCCTCCACATCAAAACTGATCCACGTAAAATCCTGAAAAGTTGCGGAAAACTGTAGTGAAAATACAAAAGAAATATATCGAATATAAAAATGTATGCTTAAAAATATTGATGAAATGAAAATCCAAAATATTGATTCCCGTTTTTTGGCCGCCATTCTGCTGCAAAAAATCATAGTCGAAAAAATTCAACAAATTTGGAAAGATTAAATATTTTGCGCACTTTTGTGCATATTTTCGACGGTGAAAAAAAAATTCCTTCTTCCTCTGATTTTGGATTGAAAAAACGAGTGTTCCAAAAAATCGCATTTTTTATTTTAATTTGTTAATTACTTAGTGAAAATAAATTTTTCAGTCTTTTCAACCATTGTATTGTGTAGAGCATACCCGAAAATAGTAGGAATGACTATTTTGCAATGAACCTTCCGTCTTATTCATCAAATTATTTGAGCTCGAAAGTACAAATAAAATTTCTGCTATTTGGGACTCAATGGTTTAAGGGGGTAGCCTACCTAAATTTTAACATGGTTAAAAAAAAATCGTGCGAGGCTGTAAATTTGTATTCTTATTCATTTTTTTACGGCGGTTTCAATGACGTATCGACCACGTGATGCAGGGGGAGGTGAATAATTGTGACTTATTTTCAGTGGTTTGGGCTGAAAATTTTTTTGAGGGTTCCTCAATACAATGTCCACAAACGTACGTATTGGTTTTGCGATTAGACTCCTAGGAGCCGAGAAAAAAAAACCCATGTACGTTCTAAAAAATTTAAAAAATTTTTTTACCGTGAAAAAATTATTTTTCCAGGGTGGTCGATATGTCATTGAAACCGCCGTAAAAAATGAACTAGAATATAAATTTAGAGCCTCGTATGATTTTTCTTCAACCATGTTGAAATTTAGGTAGGCTACCCCCTTAAGTGATGAAATTATAATTTTTCCAAATGTGAAAAACTCGTATTTCGAAAAATCATGGACCAATCACAGGCGGCTTGGGAGTATATTAGAACAACGTTAAAAGAATACCATTCACGAATTTTTATCAATATCGATGCATGGGAAAATAGTTTTCTCATTGATTCAATTTTTTCGTTTCTCACCACGTAATCGGGGTTTTATGATTCTCCTAATTTCTGAATCATAATTCAGCACAGCTTATTTTGTAGAAAATATCAATACCAACAATTTCCTACTCTACAGATTTTCCAGAAATATTTCTCTAAAAAAAGTTATGCACTGATATGTGAAAGTCATTTTTCATTTTTTTTTATTTTCATTACAGTTCTCCGCAACAAATTTTCGGGGTGTTTCTAATTAATTTAACTCCTTTAATTCTGTATTTCACGTCCTGGACAGATGTACCTCAAACCAATTTTCTATACTCAGTAACAACGTTCACTTGGTATATCAATAACGGTTGCCATAGAGAGTATCGTGTGCATTGTCGTCAATCCTCGCGAGTGTTCGAGCCCGATTGGGCATTCATGAGGAATGATAAATAACTTGCTATAAACACGCTATAAACTTGCTATATAGTAACGGTAACTAGTGAAATGAAAAACCGATATTACTGAAACTTGAACTGGAAAATTGAACATCTTGATACCAATTTATACTGATGTTATATGATGAAGAGAAAATCAGAGATTTTGATTAATAGAGAATTGAAGTTGCATCAATCTAGAGAGCGAGCGAAACTGTGACAGTGGATACTATTTTGGTAAAATTTACTCTCGCTGTAGAAGCATGGCGTGAATATCAATAATTGTAATAATTGTGGTGGACATATATCCAAGTTCTGAATTAAACTTTATTCTTCATATGTACTTTGATTCAACATGTACATGCTTCCATTGAAATAGTTCGTGATAAGATATATATATATTTCCAGGTCTTCCAAGCAGCCCTCATTCCTCTAAAATGGTTTCTCAACTATCAAATCGGTCAGCTAATCTCTCTCCAATGTCACAACTTTTCCCAAGGCCACATAGTCCAATGGCTGCAATGTCTCGCTGTCAGTCACCTTCAAATCCAAGGTTTTGTAACTCATTCATAGGGAATTACTCACAAAGCAATAAATCTCATCAATCGCCATCAATTTTTCCAAGTGATCTCTTCGGTTCTGATTGTAGTATAACTACGAATGAAAATTTTCACTGTCATGCAAGAGGAATAACAGAACCTGAGCTGTGTTTAGATCATGTCTGGACAGAGAATATTGGCATCGTGAGGTAAGTCTACTTAGCTCTAGTTCAATTCTTTCATACTTATGTTTCATACTTACATACTTTCATACTTATGTCGAAAAGCTTAGGGGAATTCCTGTTGGCGTCGATGCGTGGCCAAAGTTTTGAATTCGTTGCTGTTAGAAGTATGCCTGAATCAAGTGGGTTTCCACTTAAAAAACGTTCTCGCCCTGCTCACGGATTTCCGATTATTGTTCTTCCATCAAGCTTGTATTCAAGCCCGGGGAGGGCGTTAGATGGCAGCCCTATAATGATACCTCTTTATATTATCACAGACTATTGGAAGCATTGACAAGCATAGAACATACTGATTCATGTTCACATAATACATTCAGGGGTAATTTGAAAGTTGAATGAGCAGTCCTACCATTTGTGAGAAGCTAAGCTGTGATCACTGACGATGCTACACTGAGAGCTAAGTTACTCGTTGATCGAACATAAGTAAGAAGCTGGTCGAAACTTTCATCCATTCGATTAGATGTCATGCGCCTCGCGGCACACTTTGGGCAAAATTGGTAAAATCGGCGACTAAACCTTATAACTTTTGAAGGAGACCATATTTTTTGATGATTCAAAAATGAGATGAAAGCTGAACATCTATAGGATAGATTTCGAATGATTCCGAGTTAGTGAATTGATTTTTTATTTGAAATGAAGTGATTTGAGAGTGCAAAAATATGGGTCAATTTTGAGAAATTCAAGAAATATTCTATCGACCGAACTGAACTAAAATATGAAAAACAGCATGCTATACCTTGGAAATTCAGTTATAAGACCCTGAAAAAATTCTTGAAAAATATTGATAAGTACTCTTGTAAATTGCAAATGATAAAACAAATTAACTCTGCAACGAATAGAGACACAACTTCGAACTTGATTGGGATATTAGATAAGTATTCGGAGATTCGAAAACCAGTACTCAGAAATAAAAATATGAATTTCATGTTTGATTTTTGACGTTTTTTCTCAAAAAAATGTTTATTACTTTTGAATTGGAACAATCTACAGAATAGTTTTATTGGTAATCTTATTACTTGTGAATGTCAGGATCTTTACATTGACTTTCGATGCTTAACCTCGATAATTGACGAATTTATCAAGAAAAAATATGTAAAAACAGGCTATTTTTTAATTTTCAATTTTTGATTTTGCCTTATCAAGTCTATTACTTTGGAATTACAACAATCTACAGAATAGTTTTGTAAAAAACAGACTTTTTTTTAATTTTCAATTTTCGATTTTGCTTTATCAAGTTGATCACTTTCAGTTTGATTTTGAGTATTAACTATATAAGGGAGCTTGAGATAGAGTTAGGCCAATCATTGTAATATTAGTCGATTACATGTAGTAAACCCGCACTAGGGCGAGAAGTGGGAAGCTGGTGGTTCAAATCGGTCAAAAGCGCAAATATTGTCCGATTTTCACCGTTCAAATTCGCTTTGATCAGGAAAAAGAATCCCTGATCAATCAATTTCAAAAACTGAGTTTGTCAGTATTTTAGCACTTTTTGATTTCGATGCGCTAAAGCAATAAAAAAAGGTCTTGGGCTCGGTGCAGTGAGGATCGTACTCGACTCTTGGGGGTGCTGAGAGGTAAGACCACTTGCATTGAACTAGGATCCTACTTGGATTTCCTCACAGAAATTCATCAGGACTTGACATTGATCCACGTGGATTGACTAGAAATACCTGTGGATTAGCAATTATCGATTCTGAAAAATCTACGTGAATTCGTCGAAAACCTCCATGGGTACGTCAATAATCCAGGAAGATTTGCTAGAATAAATTTTGTAAAATTCACATGGAATCTTCAAAAATCCACAAGGATTGATCGAAAATATACGTGGATTGACCGGAAATCCCCGTGGATTGGCAAAAATAGATTCTGAAAAATACACGTGGATTGCTACAAAATCCACATAAATTCGTGGAAAATCCACGTGGATACGTCGAAAATCCACATACATCCTCGAGGCAAAATCCTTCAAAGGTTTTGTGGTTTCAATTGTTATCCTCGTGGATTGACTGAGAATCCTCGTGGATTTTCATAAAATACACGTGGATCAATGTCAAGTCCTAAGCGAAGCTTGTTATGTCCTGCCTCTTTTCTTTCCGGTTCTTTTGAATTATCATTTACGTCTAAATTTGACAGTCGGAAGCTGAATCGATTTACTGTCAACAAGCTGCTTATATATTCATCGTATAATTGAGGATCCCTTGACCAGTAATCTCGATAAGAAGGGAGTTTTTTCACACCCATTAAAATGTTGATACCCATGTACACAAACACCAACCAACCCCCCCCCCAATACCAAAATTTCTGTTTTAGTCACAGGCTCAATTTTTTTACCTATGTACAATAGAGGTTGGTATATTGCAGAAGAGACTCTATGAGATCGTCTGGAAACAAACTGAAAAATATGTCCGATGGTGAAGTAACATTATCCGGAAATTCGGACCAGAATTTTGAGTGAATTTCTTGTTATCTTTCTTTCTGCTCTTCGATTCCCATATTCCATCCATGTCATTCGATCTTTCAGCCAGTGGCTGATCATCTTCCTTAGATCCTGAAATATCTTCACTCTCTTTGATATCGTTCTCTCGTGATATTACTGGATAATTATTATTCGTCAACATCCTCACTACCAGTCTCGCAAAACCCATACATTGATTCACTATCGCTCGGTATGTCTACAAATTCTTGTTGCATTTTATGAATGTCAAGTAGCTGAACAGATATCTGTAATTCTTAGAACCGCAGAATTTCTAGCGTACGCTAAGTAGCATGAGAAAGGAACATGAACATCACCGAATGAAATAATAAGCCAGTTACATTGCAGTAAAATTTTGGACACAAATAGAATTAAAAGCTAGTAGTGTGTGGCACAGAATTAGATGAGACTCTGATGATGAAAAATTATATTTGTATCACAATTATTCAGAAAAATTTTAGATAATTACATCAAAGGCGTTAAATGGATTGTAATCAAATATTTCTAGAAAGTAGATTTTTCAAAGAGAACATGGAAATCACGAAAAATAACATTTTATGAAAGATGCAAATGAGAAATAACACGAAGAAAGAATCAAAATTTCGAATTATTTTGTAATTCTTGTGGCTAATGAGACTGTGACGGGGAAACCCGTCACTGTAGACGGAGAGGCTGCTCCTCTCTGATCCGGCCGGTACGGCAGCCGCCGGCTCGGGAGGGCAGCACTCTCCAGCGCGTACGCGAGCCGCGGCGCGCAAGAGTTCCGGCGGCGCGAGGCCGGGAGTGAGCACGAGGCGGACGGCCATTCTCGTCCGGTGCCCGCAGCCCTCAACACGCGACGCGCGCGAGACCCCGAGTTGCCGAGCCCCGAGAGTGATCGTGTGCGTGTGTGCGAGAGCGTGCCAGGACGCCGAGGCCGACGACGACGCAGCCGAAAAGCGACCAAGCTGCAGCAGCAGCAGAGCCGAGGGAGCCGAGAGAACGAGCGGCTGAGAGAGAGGTTTGGTGTGCGCGTCGCGGCCCCGGTGCCCCCCCCCCCCCGCGAGAACGTGTGTTGGCGCGCTTTGTTGACTTTGTTGAAAGTGAATTGGAATATATACTTGACTATTATATATCTTTACTTTGTGGGTCCACTATTTTGGACTTGTGTTTATGTGAGGTTAGAATACTTTATTTTATTATACTTTACAGAGGTACCGAAAACATCCACCAGAAGAGGACTACTTTGCTCGGACACCCGAATAGTTTACAAGTAAAGAAAGGTTTCATGGGAGGTATATATTGGATACCAGAGCTACCTACATTGGGGCATGTTAACATGTTGATTCTCCGGCAGTCTAAAGTCCAACTTTACTTTCTGCCCGTGTTAGACTTATTGGCAAACTGATTCTGCGTACGACTTGAGTCCGTCTTAATCTAATAGTTTACCGGCCATATTACTTCTGAGTCACGGAATATTATTCGAAAAAGTGTACTCCAGTATGGAATGACCAAATTGGAGACTGGGATTGACCGCGAAGGCGCCAGAAGGCGCGAGTTGGTCTAATGTCTAAGCTCCCTTATATAGACGGTAGAACGCTGACTCTCTTGCGAGAGAGCGCCGCGCTATACCTTATACACGAGCGACTCAACGCCTCGCCATCTACAGGCGAGCCATGGTACTTGGCCGGTTACTCGAAAATGAGTTCATACTCTCATATACAAAGCTAAATGGTAATTGAATCAAATCTTACAGTAATTGCACTATTGAGAGAAGAGTGTTTCTAAGATCATTTAATTATATATAAATACAAAATAAAATGTTTAAAAAACTGAAAAATTTACAAATACTTCACAATTACTCTCTTTTATCACTTGACTCTGTTAAATATAACCAGGGTTAACGTTCACTTTTATACACTATCGAGTTCTATCACTTTTATACTTCTATCGAGTTACAGATATACTCTTTTTCCATCCAAATTTTCACAAACTTATGGTAAAATTTGAAAATTTTCTATGTACAATTAAATCTGAGTATGTACATTCAAAAGCTTTAATTTTTCAAATGACATTTAACTTTAATTAGTACAGTCTCATATTTAGTAATACTTGACAATTACTCTCTTTTATCACTTGACTCTGTTAAATGTAACCAGGGTTAACCTTCACTTTTATACACTATCGAGTTACAGATATACTCTTTTTCATCCAAATTTTCACAAAGTTGATTCATCATTCACTGTACAGGTTGGAAAAACTTCAGAACTATGTTCCTCATAGCAGCCTGTAACCCCTTAGCACATCACATTGGATAATAAGATTTAGTTAATGAATAAAATCACTAATTAATTCAAGTGAAAAATACTTGAAAAGTTATTTTCGTAAGAACCCTTTCATACCGATATGCTGTCTATTCTTTCTGAATTGGTATTGCACTGATTCAGTAATCTAAGAAAGATAATCACATTGAGAGTTCTTCGTTTTTTTGTAATTGAAGGAGGGTCTCAGCTGTAATACGGAGCTGTCTCTTGCACCAGCAGCGTGTGACAAACATTACAAACTCTTAATGGCCTTTGCTCTGGTCTACTTGTCACAATATTATTCAGGCACGACTGACAGAAGATTTGACTGCAGTATCGACAATTTTACTGTTGGTCATGAAACATACACATATATGTTAAACTGCTTGTTGTGCAACTGTGCCTCTTTTTCTTTGTATTTCTGTAATTCATCGTCTGTTGTTCTTAGTTTTTCTTTCAATGCTTTTATTTCTTCTTCTAATGGCACAACCAAAGAACATAATGATGCAGCATCTTCATTGTACATAAAAAAATTTGAAACGTGTTAGAGGTTGAATTATGCATAATTTGTAACCTTAAATTATTATTAAATTATGATTTTCTGCCATGATCGATGACTGACTCCGATTTTTGAATGTAGGTTGGCCCCAATATTCCAGGTGACTCGTAGTAGATGGAGGAGAGCCTGACCGTGGGGGATATTTTCCAGCTCATGGACACAATCTGTTGTGCAAACATTATAGGTTGTTCCTCCATGGAGGTTTCGATCTGTCTCATTTCACCTTTATTGAAACTTCCAGGAACAAGTTGGTCATCAAAAGACCTGCATCAGACTGAATGATATCTTTCAATTTCACCAATAGAGAACCCTCAGCATATTGATCCTGGAACTATTTCCTCCTCATTACCTAAAAAATATTTCATTCCATGAACGTTTGTCAAATCATTGATTAATTCATTAGTATCTACTTGGGCTTCGTTAACAATATCAGTCTCGTTGCCCCTACTTTGATAAGTCAGAGTTTCTTCTAGTTCTACACTAATTTGATTTTTACAAAGCGCATTACAGATACCTGAACAAATCTCTGTGGAATCATTATCATACCTTTCAGATTGAGTATACGTGCCGATGATAGGCTGCTCATGCTCAGATACGAAGGCACGGATGCCACTGAGCATCCTCATGATGTTCCTACCCTGTCAAAAATAACGAGCCTGGATTCCAGGTGGATTTTGACTAGATTCCAGGTGGATTTGAGCTGGATTCCAGGTGGATTCAGCCTGGATTCCAGGTAGATTCAGCCTGGATTCCAGGTGGATTTGGGCTGGGTTCCGGGTGGATTTTGAGATTCAACCAGAGAAGTCCTGGGGATAATATCCGGGTGGATCTTGGGAAAATCCAGGTGGATTTTGGAAGAATCCAGGTGGATTTTGGAAGAATCCAGGTGGATTTTCGGAATGAACGAGCCAGGTCCTGGAAATAATCCTGATGGCTTTTGAGATAATCCAGGTGGATTTTGAGAGAATCCAGGTGGATTTTCGGAATGAACGAGTCAGGTCCTGGAAATAATCGTGATGGATTTTGGGATGATCCAGGTGGATTTTGAAGGAATCCAGGTGGATTCCGGAAGAATCCAGGTGGATTTTCGGGATCAACGATTCTGCCGGAATCCACCTAGATTCTCTCAAAATCCACCTGGATTATCTCAAAAGCCATCAGGATTATTTCCAGGACCTTGCTCGTTGATCCCGAAATTCCACCTGGATTCTGCCGGAATCCGCCTGGATTGTCCCAAAATCCAGCCGGATTTTTCCCAGGACCTGGCTTGTTGATCCCGAAAATCCACCTTGATTCTTCCGGAATCTACCTGGATTTCCTCAAACTCCACCTGGATCATCCCAAAATCCATCAGGATTATTTCCAGGACCTGGCTTGTTTATTCCGAAAATCCACCTGGATTTTCCCAAAATCACCCCGGATATTATCCCCAGGACCTCTCTGGTTAAATTTCAAAATCCACCTGGAATCCAGGCTCGTTATTTTCGACAGGGTACCGAACAATAGTTCTTCCAGGTAACTCTTTAGTTGGAAACACTAATGGCAATAAACCAGCTATATCACAGTTGATCTTTATCGAATTTGGCTGCCAAGAGTTTACCTTCTTTAATATCACTAACTTCTTCTTCAAAATTTTCTTCACCTATGGCAGATGGTCGCTCTCCTCCAATAGTATTTTTTGCATCATTAATCTTTGTATGATCGACCTTTGCATCACCAATCTTCATATAATCGACCTTTGAATCATCATTATCAATGCCTTCATTGATTGGCGGAGTGATCTTGGCGCATCTCTCAAAAAGTTCCACAGCCAAATTCTTAATATCATGGGTTGATTTTACGACAAATGTTTCACTTTCCTCAAGTACATCCAGGAAGAAAACTTTTCTAAACTCTACTTCTTTCATTAGACCCTGTTTTTGAGTTAGTAACATTTACTCAGTTTCTTGTACATTCTTACTAAGTTCTCTGGTTTCCATTTGCATTCTTTGGAGTTGAGCTTCATAATTAAAACACATATCACACGTATTTTCCCAAGAACCACTTTCTTTTGCCTTCAATTGCTTATTGTGCAACTATTCCTCTTTTTCTTTGTATTTCTGTAATTCATCGTCTGTTGTTTTTAGATTTTCTTTCAATGCTTTTATTTTTTCTTTTAATGGCACAACCAAAGAACGTAATGATTCAGCATCTTCATCTGTCTGTAAACAAGATTTTAAGTGTTGGTTATTACGTGGGGCAGGTGAAATAAAAGAAGTCTCCGAGTACTGTCTAAAAAAAGGTTTATTTGTGATACGCGCCGACTCTATACAAACACAACCGTGTGTGCGTCCGTGCTCGACGGCAGTCGCGGGACTTGTGCCGACCGGCGCGACAGCGCCAGCTCTCGCCGTGGCCGGCGGAGAGGGGAGGAGGGCCGAATGATACATATATCCAACACTCCCTCCCATGAGATCCTCCGGTTCCTCGCCGGCTTTAATTACTCACACCTTCTTATTCTCTGTAAAATAATGGCTAATAATTATAACCCCTGAAAGAAAAAATGGTTAATAATTAAGATCATGATTCATCAACTTAGTCACTAAGTAATTATGCGATTCACTTTCGCATCTATCAAGTGTCGCAGTATATTTCCTCCACTCGTCTCAGTATTTATTTTCGCAGTTTTATTGTCGCACCACAAGATCATTGGCAACGGAGGTTCGACTAAGATCAGTCTAAGAGCGTTGTATACAGAAAGCATCTCTTGGCTCGCCTCACTCATCGCTACGTATTCTGCCTGACAAGTAGACAGTGCCACGTATGACTGTTTGTGGGTTCGCCACACTATCGCATCTCCGAACAGTTTTATAACGAAGCCACACGTAGTGAGTGAGTTTTTTTTTGCAATCAGTGAAGCTTGCATCTGAAAAGGCTTGCATATCTTCTGTTTCACCTTTGTATCTCAAGCTCAGATTTTTAGTTCCCTTCAAATAACGGAACACTCTCTTAACCATTTTCCAATCATCCTCGGTTGGACTTACTTGATGTCTGCTCAGAATGTTCACTGCATATGAAATATCTGGTCTTGTCGCGCCTGCCAGATATAACAGACTTCCCACGGCTTCTCTGTAAGGAACATTTTCCTTGGTTTTAGTTTTTGTAAGTAACTCATCATAAGCATCCGTTTTCTCTCATCGTTACTCGCCATAAGTAGGTCGCCGACATAGAGAAGTACAATCAGAAATTTTGCACCTTCTCGCCAAATGAACAAACATGGTTCTAGAGTTTTGCAAACCTAGATCTTTGGCTGCTTTAGTGAAACTATTGTTCCATTTCTTTGGGCTGATGCGTAATCCGTATAGAGCACGCATCACTCGACACACTTGGTTTCGTTTTTGCTCCTCTGTAAATTCCGCTCCTTCAGGCATTTCCATATATATTTCCTCATCGAGGACGTCGTTTTTTACAGAAAGCTGTTTTAACATCAGCTTGACATACAAGTAATTTGAACTTATTGATAATACCTATCACAGCTCGCACAAGTGTCAACCTTGACACAGGTGCGTACGTTTCACTTAATTCATAGAAGTTTTATCCTTAAACCCACGGATAACCAATCTCGCCTTGTATTTGGTATTACCCTCTGAATCCAGTTTTCGTTTAAATACCCATCTTGAGTCAATTATTGTTGCCTTTCTTCCATCACGCATCTTTGTAGGTCTTTTGACTATTTCCCAGACATTATTTTTCTTCATAGAATTCAACTCATCTTTAATTGCTGACTTCCAACAATTTTTCTCATCTGAATTCATCGCATCTTTATAGTTAGAGGAATCAGAGTTGATATCAGCAAGCAAGGCATGAAAAATCTTATCATTAGAATTGATTTTACTCTCATCTATCTCATCTGATATGTTATAGGACAGCATAACCTTTGCTTTGATATTCTCATCAAGGGGTAGATTCGAGAAACTGACATCGTTAATAAGCTCACCTTTCTCCTCTACATTTTTGGTAACGACAGTTACAGTTTTACAGGGTCTACCTCTTTTTCTCTTGATCTCTCCCTCCGGTTTTAAAGTTTGTATGGATTCTCCCTCCTGTTTTGAAAATTCTTCGCATTTTTCATTCATTTCAGATTTGATAAACCACTCATCTTTATTCAGATCATTGCTTACAACAGGAAAATCTTTTATTCCATTTTTGTTATATTTGTCTCCGTAAACCAGTTTTTCGTTAAACCTCACATCTCGGCTTTCATAAAATTTTCCTTCTTTTGGTTTCAACAAAATATAACCTGTTAGTGTGTAGCCCACCAAAATAACTCGCCTTGCTTCATATCTGAATTTTGGGCCTGTTTTCCTCTGAACTTTCACATAAGCCAGGCATCCAAATCTTTTGATCTGATCAATACTGAAATTATGTTGGGGAGCAAACTTTGCCAGAGGTGCCACCATTTGGTTCGATTTGTGCGGAGTCCGATTATATGCGTATACAGCAGCTGTCAATGATATATCCCACAGATTTTCGGGTAACTTCGCATCGTAAATATATGTTCTCACCTTCTTCTGAATTGTTTGGTTAAATCGCTCTGACACACCATTGTGTTCAGGCATGTCTGGGGCTGCTAGTTGTAATTCTGCGCCCAAACTATTCAATACTTCTACCGTGTATCCACCTGTATATTCAGTCCCTTGGTCCGAGCGCAAATAACACACCTTTGCGTTATACCCTAGAAGATTTCTTGCGCTCCTTACATATCTTTCAAGACAATACCCAGTTTCCCTCTTATGAGTCATGGGGTAAGCTATTGCTAGTCTTGAGAAATCATCTATGAATACAGATATAAATCTGTGTCTTTTGGGATGAGAAGGTGGTGAGATTGGACCCATGGTATCGGAATGAATAATTTGTAGGGAAGCAGTAGCCCGAGTACGTAATGATGAAAAAGGCAGTTTGTTCGTTTTGGTTATTAGACAGATTTCGCAGTCTTTTAACGCCTCATCAAAAATCGCATCTTGCAGTTCTTTATTTTTGGGGAATTTAGCTTGCAATGCCTTGAGATAGGCGATCGAAGCATGACCAAATCTTACGTGCGACAGCATGGCTTTGTTCTTTTCAAGAAATCTTTTTGTGGCCAACGAAAATGGGTATTCGTCAGAGTTAACTTCTGTCATGGGGGCCTCATCTATATTATGAAATTTTCTATCTGTGATAGAGATCAAAGTTCGATAAATCAAGTATTTTTATATTATTTTCAAATATTCTATTATCAACATCATTCACAAATTCCATTCTCACATCTTTCATTCTCACATCTCTCATTCGTTACAATTTCAAACTCTTCACTGCTATCAGGCATCGGAACCGATTCTGGTAAAGACTGAACTTGAGCTGTTACACTTCGTGTATTATATCTTTTCGCATCTGAATTCGCATCTACTGTATTGGCAAATATTTGCCTATTTATTTTCTGTGTGACAGTCTCGCCATTGGGCAAATCTTTACTGATTTCTAGTTCTATTAGCCAATAAGGTCGTCTGTATATGCCTGATAGGAGTGTTTCGTTTGAGCAGGAATCAAAGATATTTATTTTGGTACTATCTAAATATATAGCTATTCCCATATCAGCGAATTTTCGTAACGACAAGAGATTATCTTTTAATGCGTTGGCGAAAATGACTTTATCAATTTATAGAATTTCTCCGTTATTCATTCTCACAAATATTGTACCCGCGCCTTCTGTGTTTATGTCAGCTGAGCTGTTTTTGTTAGCGCATTTTATTACGCCACAATCGCTTTCATCAAGAGACGTGAAGATCATTTTTGGAATTAGTTATATGTTCCGTAGCGCCGGAATCCGCTAGAAACTTGGAGAAAATTTGATCTTGTTCGCAACTTATGTTATAAACGCTCGCCGTTTGGTTCTCACCTTTCTCTCTGTTTTGTTGCTTCCGATTTCCGGTGTTTTGGTAATTGGATCTTCCACGTCCTCTCGACATTCGACCACGTTTCGCACCCGTCGCATTCTCATCGTTATTACTCTTTCTTTTCACACCACTCACAGGCCTACCACCATTTGAGTTATGAGATCTCTTAGTCTTATTGACATACCTTCCTCTCCCCTTTTCCGGAGCACTCTGGACACTCAGAAGCCTTATGCCCAAATCCGTTGCAGTTGTAGCACCGGACACCTTTTCCTTTGTTGGGACAGTCAGTTGCAATGTGCTCTGAGCTCTGGCACTCATATCATTGGATCAAGGATAGGTTGGCCTGATTTGCGCTCCTTGGGATGGTGTTAGAGTTTATTTTTGTCACCTGCTTTTCCTGTACAACAATTGCTTTTAGTTCATCGTATGAAGTACTTTCGCCATTATGTCCTTTGAAACAAACTCAATAGTTTGAGCTGTAGGTAGTGATACCATAACAGCATTATAAAACGCATCTCTCTTCTCATCTTCCGATAATAGCTTGGCGCCGGGAGAGTTTTCATAGTTTCTTACAAGACTTTCAAATCTCTCACAAAATTCGACAGCCGTTTCTTTTCCAATTTTATATTCCATATTATACAGCGATTTGCGTATAGTGTAAGATGCTAAATTTACCTCACCTGCTTTGATTTATTAGGATGTCACGAGTTCTGGAACTTGTGATCCTCTAAAACTGTCTCATCCACACGCAAAACGCTGTTCTCATCAATAGTGTGTGAGAAGTTACAGGCTCTCAGCTCTGACATAAAATAATCCAAAAAATGTTCAAATCTCATCTCATTTGTTAATTAATAATCTCTTTTCATATTAGCACTTTTAATGAATTCTAGTTTCAAAGTGTCATGTTTGTCTCTACTTTGGAAGTTATCTTTATTTTGTGTCTGAGCCGGAGTTTCCTTATCTGAATTTCTCTCTGAATTTTTACTTTGTTCTCTCATCTTTACTGAATTGGAATTTTTGCTATTACCTTTTGATTTTACTTCATTATTTTGAACCATGTTTTTATTTCTCACCTTTTCGTCATTTTCAGAGGTAATCAAGCTCTCATCTTCACTCTCCTCTCTGTTGTACAAGTTTGTCAGGCTCTTGACAATTTCGTTGACCTTATCAAGTTGTTTCGCATAGTCCTCTCTGATAGTAGTCATAAGGTTGCGAAACTTGATACTTTGGTCTAATCTCTCCTTCTGACTGATTTTTGACTCTTCTTCAAGTTTTGAAAATCTTTGGTTGTTAACACTCTCTTTCTTCTCCCTTACATCCATCAACCTATTGATACTCTCAGAGAGTCCCTCAACGAAATTGGATGTACCTGCCAATTTGTTCTCTAGTGTGACTACTCTCTTTTCAGTATTATTTACTGTACGGGATTCAAGAGACTCATCATTATTATGTTTAGATGGTTGGTGCATTAGGATTTGGTTAGATTTCAACAATCTGAGATTAGGTACAACCTTTCGGTTACTCACTATTCTCAATTTATCTTTACCTGTTTGTTTGACGCTCTCGATCATGGACTCAATTTTATTGAGCTTGGCCAAGATTGTATCCTCTGACTCATCTTTCTCCTCTTCTCTCTCATCTTGTTTCTCATCTTTCTCCTCTTCTCTCTCATCTTGTTTCTCATCTTTCTCCTCTTCTCTCTCATCTTCTTTCTCATCTTTCTCCTCTTCTCTCTCATCTTCTTTCTCATCTTTCTCCTTCTGGGATTCAACATCACATCTTATGTCAATCCCATTATCAATTATTGAGGTACTTGGTTCATGAATCGAGTCGTCCTCTGACCTCGGCCTTGGCATTATGGCTGGTGTTTCTGCCAAGACTTGATCCTCATACCATTGAACTATGGTATTTCACTGATCACTTTCTTGCAGATTAATAACACACTTAGCCAATTATTTTAATAATTTTGTACTCGAGATTTTACTTTGTTACATGATCATGTTTGCCATAGGTCATCTTCAAATAAGTTTACCGAACAACAAGCATAACTTAATTCAAAGATTGAATGAACAAACAAGAGTGGCTGAACACAAGACATTCCGAATGTTCATTCCAGTTAGACAGCTTATGCGTACCGAACACAAGCACACATCCGCCACCCAACCGGTCAGAGATATGTTTATATAATATTGTAAATTTACATTAATTGGATTTTTCCAGCAAAGGATATATTTGTTTACACTGATCAGGTGTTTCTTTTCCAAAAGTGCTACCAATTATTATATACACTAGGGGGGTACCCCCCTGCTCGCTTCGCTCGCCAACCCCCCGTGTGTTCTTTAGAAATCAATAATTTCAATAATAAGTGTAGTAATAATTAAAAGAAAATTACATTCAAAACAATAAAACTTTAAACTTGAACTTTCGATTTTGTTCGATTGAAAAGAATACTGAACGAACGATTCGAATCAAAATAAAAGATTAATGTCAGCTATATTCATGTTAAACGTTTGTTTTTGCTTTCTCAAAGAGAAAGCTTTGTAATGGGGCAAAAATCGACCCACCGAATCAAACCTCGGGACCTCGATTTTCGTAATCTACGGGTCGAAAAACAAGGAAATCCAAAAGTGTCTGTATGTATGTGTGTATGTGTATGTATGTATGTATGTATGTATGTATGTATGTATGTGTATGTAACGTTTTTTTTCGTCCACGATAACTCTCGAAGAAATGGTCCGATCTTCTTGAAATTTTGCACACAGGTTAGTCGCGGCAAAATCTCGGCCGAGTTCAATTTTCAGCAAAATCCGTTGTTTATTTCTCTAGCAACCGTTGCTAAGGTGTAAAATTTTTCGTTTCTTTTGTCTAGGATAACTTTCGAAGGAATCGTCCGATCTTGCTGAAACCGTTTCTAACGTGTTTTCTCACAAATCCTTATGAGTGCTCATTGGAGCAAGCCGGAAAATCAGTTTTGAGTCACACTCGATGGCCAAGGACACTGAATTGTTCTATTTTCTTCATAGCAACCGTTGTTTACTTCCCTAGCAACCGTTATGAAGGTTGGAAATTAATAATTTAAGACCTATTTCCATCATTTTCGACGGCAAAGAACAAAATCTTCCCAATTAGCTCCTCAGCAACCGTTGTTCACCGCCCTAGCAACCGTTGCTAATGATGAAAAAAATTGATGTAAGTTTCGTTTCCAGTATTTTCAACGTACTATAGAGAAGATTGGGAAAATTTGGTGTCTTTTGCCGTCGAAAATGATCAAAATGAGTCTTCAAGTGTGCTAAATACGAACTTAAGGGCAGTGCGGATCGATTTTGACCGCCATTTAACCGTATGACAGTCACAAGATGAACTGATCGAAAAATTATGCAGGTCCAAATGTCTCGCATCGTGTAGAACCTAGAACAGTTTGCTTTGTTGCATTTGATCAAATAATAAGAGAGCCCGGTCAGACATCAACACTCGCAACATAGTTTGGTCAATTGAAAAAAAACGACACTTTACACAGTCACAAAGATACGAATTGAATTGATTAAATAATTTTTTTGTAATTTTTGAAAAATAGATGATAGTATCTACGCTAGTGGAAAGGTGAAAATACAGGTTTGGGACGCGTTTGTGGGTGATGTTGAAGCCTCTTTGAGAAAGCATACTGCTAAGGCACTTGGCAGCGGTTTTCAGATTAATAGTGGGTTTAACTTTAGGTTAATAGTGACATGTGCTAGATCATATTTTTTGGTTTGGGTATTCCGCGTGTTCCATTTCAGATTTTCAGCAGCAGATTTTGAGTAAGATTGCAATGGTTGCTAGACACGTAAACAATAGTTGCTATGGGTAAAATGGAGATTTTGTATCCTGTGCAGTTGAAAATACTGGAAACGAAACTTACGTGAATTTTTCTTTCCCTTAGCAACGGTTGCTCGGGCGGTAAACAACGGTTACTGAAAAGCTAATTGGGAAGATTTTGTGTCCTTTGCCGTAGAGAATGATGGCAATAGGTCATAAATTGATAATTTCCAACCTTCGTAATGGTTGCTAGGGAGGTAAACAACGATTGCTATGGAACAAATATAACAATTTAGTGCCTCTGGCCATCGAGTGTGACTTAAAACTGTTTTTCCAGCTTCCAAAACAACGGTTGCTAGGGATGTAAATAAACGGTAATTTCGACGAATAAGTGGATTTATATTGAAAAAAACTTGTCTAAAATAATATTTAGTCCTTTCCTTCTACTGCAGCAACGGTTTATAGACACGTAAACAATGGTTGCTATGGGTAAAACGGAGATTTTGTATCCTGTGCAGTTGAAAATACTGGAAACGAAACTTACTTTTTCTTTCCCTTGGCAACGGTTGCTAGGGCGTTTAAGAACGGTTACTGAGGAGCTAAGTGGGAAAATTTTGTGTCCTTTGCAATCGAAAATTATGGACATGGGTCATAGATTGATCATTTCCAACCTTCGCAATGGTTGCTAAGAAGGTAAACAACGGTTGCTATGGAGCAAATATAACAATTCAGTTTTCTTGGTCATCGAGTGTAACTTAAAATTGAGTTTCCAACTTTCGAAGCAACGGTTGCTAAGGATATCAACAGTGGTTGCTATGGGAAATATCTCATCGATTCTCTTCGATTCTCATTGAAGGGTGAAAAAAGAGGTGAAAAAAGTGGTGAAAAAAGAGGTGGAAAAAAAGGTGGAAAAAAGGGTGGAAAAAAGGGGTGGAAAGAGGGATAAAAAAAGGGTGAAAAAAAGGGTGAAAAAAGGGGGGTGAAAAAAAGAGAGGGAAAAAAGAGGTGAAAAAAAGGTGAAAAAATGGGTGGAAAAAGAGGGTGAAAAATGGGGTGAAAAAAAGGTGAAAAAAAGGGTGGAAAAAGAGGGTGAAAAATGGGGTGAAAAAAAGGTGAAAAAATGGGTGGAAAAAGAGGGTGAAAAATGGGGTGAAAAAAAGGTGAAAAAATGGGTGAAAAGAGAGGGTAAAAAATGGGGGGCAACTAAGGGGGGCAACTTAGGTGGGCAACTAAGGGGGGCAATTAAGGGGGCAACTGGGGGGGCAACTTGGGGGGGGCAACTTGGGGGTCAAAATTTCCCACGGCGGCGGCGGCGGCGGCGGCAGCGGTCTGGCTTTTAATATAGAGAGATATATATGCTAGCCTATATATATACATATGCACTTTTATAAAACTGTCTCGTCTCATCGTAAATGTCGAACATTATTTACCTGAAGTATAGGGTTCACCCTTTCCAGGTATTAAAGTAAAATTATCTCCTTCAATTTTAACTAAAATATCCTCCCCCTTGTGATTTATGTCAAGGTAGAAGGAGCTCGTCAGCACCTCCCACGCCGACTTTTCTTTCAAGATAGCTGTGGATAGAAAATCTAGTTAACTTAAAATCAATGGTATTATACACAACTTCTCATCACATGCAATTGCTTAATTAATTACACGGTTACATATGTATATATATTTGTATGTATATATGCACGCGCATATGTATAGTGTCAATCTCTCAACACTCGTAACGCGCCTCTATTTGTTTTCGAGATCGAGCGGCGACAACGAAGCTTGGTTATGCGCGGAGAGTCAGGCGCGCCGACACCGTAAACCGTTTGTTTACGTTCGCTCCTACGCCCTGGCCAGTAGCGCGAGCGAGAGTCGAGCGCCCCCGTCCCCTCCGCGCGCGTGCAAGAGTGCCGGCCGGCAACACGTCGTCGCGCGCTTCCGAGTTCTCGGAAACTCAACAGTCGATCATCAGTGATCGACTGTCCCCGCGCGCCGCTCACCTCGTCGCACCGAGGACCTCGCCTTTCTCGCGCTCTCAGCAATCACGCCTCGAGCGATCTCGTCTTTCGCCCCGCGACGATTGAAAACGTCGCGCGGCAGAAAGCCTCGCGCCGCGCTAAACGATATCATCGCGCGCTCCCGAGCTCTCGCGCCGCGGCGAAACAGTCACCGCGCGCCTCCGAGCTCTCGCACCGCGGCGAAACAGTCGTCGCGCGCTTCCGAGCTCTCGTGCCGCGGCGAAACAGTCACCGCGCGCTTCCGAGCTCTTGCGCCGCGAGAAACAGTCGTCGCGCTCTTCCGAGTACTCGCGCCACGACAAAACACAATCGTCGCACGCTTCCGAGTACTCGCGAATTCAACGGTCGAACAATAACCGATTGCGTGTCCCCACGCGTTGCTCCCCTTACCGCACTGGGGACCTCGCCTTTCTCGAATTTTCCGATTCGCGCCTTTATTAAAATATTCGAGCACGCACCCCGACACCTCGATCCGCAACGTGCAACTAGGAGAACCCGAGCCTCGCGCTCCGACGGACACAATCGTCGCGCGATGAACGGGCCGCGACTCGGCGCCGACCCTACGTCACCGATCGCGCACCGCTTCAAGCACTCCTACTTACTTGAGCTTTCCGGGGTCGGCATGCTCAACACTCCAGCGTCTCCGCCGTCCAACATCCTCTCGATCCTTGGTTGCACGGTGAAGGGGAGCCTGTCGGGAAACTCGCGTCTCTCCTCGTCTCGCCTTTCACACCTCACAATTTCACTCACCGCAATCACTCGGAAACACTTTTACGCGCAGTGGAAGCGGGCCTTTCCCATAACCTGTAGGTTATTACGTGGGGCAGGTGAAATAAAAGAATGCTCCGAGTAATGTCTAAAAAAAGGTTTATTTGTGATACGCGCCGACTCTGTACAAACACAACCGTGTGTGCGTCCGTGCTCGACGGCAGTCGCTGGACGCTGTCGCTCCGCCGTGGCCGGCGGAGAGGGGAGGAGGGCCGAATGATACATATATTCAACATTAAGTATATCCAATCAACATTTAACAAGAAAAAATTTATCTGAGTTCATGAAATTTTAACATACATACCGTTTACTCTTTGAAGAACTATCATCCATTTCTGAATTAAGAGATACGAGTCAGCACCTAACTGAGATGTTGTTGTTATACACAGAACAACAGTTTGTTGGTTATATACACACTGCATTGCATGATATGAACGAACGTTCCGCTCCGCTTTCCGCGGCGCGAGCATAGTTCGCCAGCCGCCAGTGGTAACCTACCTCACTGGCCGTCACCCTCTCACCACTGAGCACCGCTGGTGCTCGCTCGTTCGCTTGCTTGTATATCTATAGCGTATTCTTGAAATCTTGAAATGTTGACGAATTTTCAAGCGCTCTCGCGCACTCCGTCTGCTAGCCGATTCAATCTTCTATTCTCAAATAATACCAGAGCGATTTCGATGAAACTTTTCTGACAAAAGTAATTGTAAGTGACCGTAGTTCTTGCTTATAACTGTTACAAGACTGCGGGACAGCGGTAAAACAAAAATAATTAAAAAAGTGAGGTTGAACACGACATTGGGCTGTATATAATGGCTAGTCGCGTCCCCACGAGCGCTTGCTGCGCATACTTGTCGTCGGTGGCACTGACGCGCCACCTGATATTCATCAAAATTTACTTTCAAATTCTTTCACATAAGGTGAACACATCAAATATATGGAAGAAAATCACGGTTCTCAACTTTTTACTCTGTACTTGGATACTTAAGCAGTAACAACATTTATCCAAGCATAAGTGACATGAATATACTGTAATTGTACGACAGTTTAGTGTCAGAATTGAATTTCTCCTATAAATTATTATATAAAAACTTCAATTCTGAACGCTTTTCATCCAAAATCAGAGCATATCGTCGCTTGGGAAAATGAACGTTTTCAGAAACTTTTTATAATAAATTCCATTTCAGATCTACTATAGAAAGTTACATTTTACGAGAAATTTTATTCCTCGAAGTTTTTCCGATTTCGGAGATAATGTGATATGCATGTGTCTGTATGTGCATGTGTGTATGTGCGTATGCACGTCTGAATATAACAACTTGATCGTCGAGACGTCGAGACGTGATACTCTGGAAGTCAACTAGTTACATCACATTTTTTTCATCGATGGATTCTTATGAAAATTGGTATATTAGGGTTTTCTGGGTCGCTGATTACGAGCCTGGCCTCAGATTCTTGAAATTCAATGTAGATCACCCAAAATGGCTGACAGTAATTTCCGAAAAGTCACTCGATTTTGTTGAAATTTTGCTTACACGGGTTTTTTCAGGTTGCTGATTACGAATCCGGTTTCAGATTTTCAAAATTCATATTAGATCGATTATAAGGTAACTGCAGTCAATGCGCCACACCGTGAGAAATTTTCGCGAATTTGAGTATGATAAACTTTTTCAAATTCTGCAAACGGCATCTCGAAGGCTAGCTCAATACCTATCAGGAACCATCTCTATAGTTATTATCCAAACATATTCATCTATCAAGAATATCATTTAAAAAAAAAACGCAAAAGCAAATATATTTTTTCATTCTATTACACACACACATACATTTATTTTATCACATAACAGTTTATACCAATCTTCATTAAAATACACTATATTTTTAAATTTTTTGTCGACAATCTTAAAGGCTCTGATTTGAATTTTCAAATTCTGAGGATTCTTAATCAGCGACCTCAAAAACCCGTGTATGCCAAATTTCAACAAAATCGATTAACTTCTCGGAATTTCCTGTCCGTCATTTTGGATGATATACAACTTTCTCATACGTGGGCTTAAGAATTCTGGGAAAATTATATTTTGTTTTAGAGGTCAAGTTTGATAAATTGATATATATTTTCTACGTCAAGTGATATAGTGAAAATGGAAACATTCCGAAACTTTTTTAAATAATTTCTAGGAGACTCCATCATGACTCCTGATTTTTTCAGAAGTTTTTGGACCCTATATCCCACCCTGCAAGAGGATCAGAGTTGCTAATTTTGCAATATTAGACATTTTATGAGAGCCTTTGACATCAATTGTAAAATATTCAGAGATGTTTTAGAACAAAACTCAAGAGAACTTATTGGAAAAATGCCATGCTAAATCTAGAGAAATTGATTCCAGAGCAATCGGTAGACATATAGCTATCACCTTACTTATTTTGAGACTTGGAACTGAGTAAAAACCGTTTACATTCACCCGGACCATTTTATGATTCATGCCAGAAGGGAACTTATTTTATAACCAAAATATCCTGACTAGTCCCAGAGTGCTGTATTCGATCCATTTCCAGTAATCAATGAATATATTATGGGAATTAATGAAAATACTCTGAAAATGGGTGACCACATTCGCCACTTGTATGTATTAATGTACTTGATACATTTTATTCGCAGTATTGGTGGGTTTAAATTCCCACTCAATTTGGTCCTATACTCGAGTTTCACACTTGTCGCATATCCAGAAATGGTTATCTTATCAAATCTTTTTCACTCACTAACAGACCACTGCAGATTTAAGTTATCGATCCTGCCCAAACTTTTTTCATGTTTGTTCGAGTCAAGAATAGATGATACCTAGAGTCCCAGGGTATAATACTCCAAGACTCCCAAGGTATCAATTATTATATCTTGGTTGGAGTCGTAGTTCTTGCTTTGGAGTAAAATGTACCTCATGAGGTGTATATCCTTTCAATGAACTTCGCTTTGCCCTCCACTTGTCGAATCCCACTGCGCACAATATCCTGTAAGATACATAGAATCAATTAGTTCGGTTATATTACTCAAACTCATGAAAGTATTGCCCTCTGATAGAGTGAAATATGAAATAAATTAATGAAAAAAGACACGGTCCACGACTTCTCACTCTCGGTTTGGATAACAAAGTAATAAAAAATTCAATCCAAGTACAACTGACATGAATACAATCGAATGCTAGAAGAATTCAGTGTTTAGAATTGAATTTCAATTGTTAGAACTTCAATTCTGATTACTTGTTGTTCAAAATCACTCAGTGGTAACCTAAAAGTATACTAATCTTAATTTTGCTTCATCTCCATCCTATTGAAATCTGATCAGCTGCTCACGTTAAAAATAAAAATCGTTTCGTATTTGAGAAAAAATTTGTACAAATCATAGAAAAACCTTCATTCACTAACACTGCATCCAGGGAGGCTACAGTAACGGAGGTTTTTTTTTTTTTTTATTTATTTATTTATAGACGCTTTTGAGCAAACTAGTGCTATTCAGCGTCTGCGTAACGAAGGTTCCACTTCATGTATAAGAAATCTCTTTTCTTACTACCTCGGCCGAAAATTCGACATTCGTCCCCATGTACAGTCGTCGAAACTCAATGATTCCTCCCTATCTGCACGCCATCTAATCGGCCGGGACGAATAAAATCGAATCTCAGCTTTTCTCCCCGCTGTCAAATCGAAAGGGTGAAATAAAGCCATAACCTGTATCATATGTTTACTTCCGAAAGCAGAAGCAGTTCTACCCGGTACAATTTACGGAGGTACACACACGTGAGATTGACAGGTTATGGCTTTATTTCACCCTTTCGAGATAAAATTTCAAACTTTAATGACCGATTCAGCGAAGAGAAAAAAAAAAAAAAATTATCACGCATCTGTTGTCACCTCAGAAATTTGATTTTATCACTCGTTTGGAGTATTTTGTCTTGAGAAAGCGTTAATAAAATAAAAATCTGTTTTCGCCCATAAGGCCTGTGTTTATTTCCCCCAATATATCGGGGTGTCACGTGAACTTTCACAATTCCAATAGTTCGAGTTTCTAACTTTTGTCTATTTATTATTACGCCCGTCTTACCTATCTAATTTTACAATGTCAAAATATCTACTTGACATGAATAATCTAGTTTTTCTCTCAGGACTTTTAATCATCTGCTAACCAACAACCCTCGCTTCGCTCGGGTCGTAAATGTTAGCAGATGATAAAAGTCCTTCGTTCCTTTTTAGATCAGCTGCTTGTCTGCTCTTGCAGTAGCAGTGCTGCCACGCACGCGGAACATGGCCGCGACTGTGAAGCAGACGAATTCTCCCTGCTTGCAAGTTTTCGCGTCGCGGTGGTTCATGGACCACGAATTTTCGGCCGGCTATTAAGAAAAATAGTATACACCACACGGGACGATAGTCGATCATCATTCCCGGCAGATAGCCCCCCTCGGCTTCGCCTCGGGGGGCAATCTCTCCGCCGGGAAGAATGATCGACATTCGTCCCTTGTAGTGTAATATACTAATGATTAAGGGACCGAAGTTGAATATCATGGGGACGCTGGAGTAGCGGACGTTTGAAATTTTCCAAAGTGATATAGTGTATGCGGTCGCTCGGGACTCGGGCAGCAGCCAGCACGACTCGACCGAACGTGCGCGTGACTTTGAGAAGCTGTGTTAATTATTTCCACATAGATTTGAGGTGGCAATTGAAGAGTATTTATACCTGTCTCCACTCCCAAGAGCCAAGGAGCGACCCCTGATGCGTTGAGCACAAGACCTCATTCTATTGCTTTCAGCATATTGAAATCAAAAAAGTACAAAAGCACTCAGAAATCAATTTTATAAATTGATCGATCAATGACCATTTTTCCTCATTAAAACGTACTCTGAACGAAGAAAATCTGGAAATATCTGCTCTTTTTATTGTTTTTACCACCAACTTCCCACTTCTCGCACAAGTGAAGGTTTACGATTAGTAATCGGCTAATACAATTAATGGATGAAAAGAATAGTTGACTTGATCATTATATCATTTCTGATGATTTCGATGTTCAATCATGCTTGTTGGGGGAGTTATGAAGCGAAAATATATGAATAGCGAAAAATGTTTGTTTCTCGAATTTTGGATTCTGCTCGATTAGAGTTGAAACTCAATTGACAGTAATATGGGGAAATGATTTCATAGCAATTTGATTACCACTGGAAACTTGGATCTTTGCATATATATTTGTTGTTGAATTACGATCAAAATTGTAGTGTACACCTTCTATCATTACAAAATTGTATGCTGCTTTCACTGCCGAATTTTATGTTTTAAATTTATTCAAAAACTGCCTGATGAGGCCAGTGAACCATACTAGCGAGACGTCGCTTCAACAAAATATGTCGTGGAATTTGTGATTTATCCTTTACCACTTCACTCCGGATTGGCCTTCAAAGATCGACCATTTAAACAATTAGATTATGATGCATTGACAAATTATCAAGTGAAAATATATGAAAAACGGCCAATCTTCGAACCTTGATCAAAGTCGCTCAAAATCAATTAACATTTATATGGAGAGATGATTCCATCGCAATCTGATTACCACTATATAAATGAATCTTTGCATGTATTTTTGATTTTGAATTATAATTTATCGAAAAATTATCAAGCAAAAATGAATGAATATTGATCAATTCTTGAATCTCGAGTTTTTGATTTAGCACGATCAAAGTCAATGAAACTCAATCTTCATTAATATTTCATCGCAATTTGGAATACCACTTAATACCTGGATATTCAAAAATCATGATTAGACATCGAAAACCGATGTAAAAGTCCAAGGATTCACAAGTAATCAGATTGCAAAGATATCGTCTCTCCATATTAATAAAAATTGAATTTCAGCGACTTTGATCGAGCTGAATCGGAAATTCGAGGTTCGAAGATTGGCCGTTTTTCATAAATTTTCAGTTAATAATTTCTCAAAAATTCACAATTGAATATTGAAAAACGATGCAAAGATCCGAGTATTCTGTGCTGAAGATATTGAGATCGAATAATTTCTCTGCTGTAACGTACCTATCGGTTTTTAGGTACGTTTGGGCATTTTTCTCACGGTCGCCAGATATACTCGCGGTATATGAAATATTTTATTATACTTTATCATGAAACGTCATCTTTTAAAGAAATTTCCATGTATCGGATTCATCAAATTAAAGTTGCAGGATTTCGTACAGGACACCCACTTACATAGATTGCGTGTGTGTGTTAAGATTTGTAAGTGTAAAAAGAGTGTATTTGGCATGAAAACACCGGCATTGGGCAATGAACCACAACGCTTGGTTTAACAGCCGTGTCACCTAGCTTGGCCCCTTCCAACGTGTGGTTAGGCCAGCCGGCTAATGTGCGTGTGTAATGCACTCAAATGCAGCATCACTTCCTACGAGAGGTTAGATGCTTCGCAAGTGAGTGATTGTAAAACGCTACTGCCAACATGTGGTTAAGTGCCTGTGATTTTAATATGGTTCGGACTTAGTAAAAGATTACGAAAAAATTGATTAAAAATAAAGTTACTCGTTTATTGAATACTACGAAAATTATTTACAAAGATATTACAATTATCGCGCAAGTATAAGATTCGCGGTCGCTCGCAATACATGATGTTATATGCACGTGGAGACGATCGTATTCCGATACGCGCTCTACCGATGCTCGCGAAAGAATGACCATGATTGAGGACGCGCGGCCCTTTATATAGTCTAACGCATCTTCGCAGGGTATTGCGTTGACTCGTTTTTTAGCTTACTTATTTGATAAATGCCGATAAACGTCACAGTGTGGAGTCGCATACTGGTTCCTTATGTGTCTATAATTGAGATGTTTACAGTTGCTCTCATAGTTCGTTTTTTACGGAGTTCACTAATTTTGATAATTTGTTGACTCTAATTGTGCAATAACTATTGTCGCTACATACGCGTATTCACCGTCTATCAAAGCCTGAGAATAATGCCAATTGCCTAATGTCGAGATATTTTTGTTAAGTTCAATAATTTATAACAATCAACTAATTGTTTCTAACATTTTGGTGTTTTCATCTATATCTACCAAAAACTCAACATTAGACAATCGAGGCATTAGTTCTCGTAACGTATCCGCAAACCGTTTTGAATTTCATAATAAATTATCGACACAAATCGTGTTAACATAATTAATCAATAAGCTGTTGACATTGTTTATTCGCGATGTAATAATTCGACTTTCATATTTCAACTTGTATTCAATTCTGGAGATCACGTACGGATGTCTAATGTAACGTTTTTGTGAAAAATATAATGTAAAAATAATTAACAATAAACAAATTGCGTTATTATATGATGAGTTACGATTCGTTCGCATATCTCCATATAAGGATCTTAGTATTACTTAGGCAGTCTCGAATTTATCTTGAATCATATTTTTGCATAATAAACTACGCCACAAATGCAGTTAACAGATCGCGTAATTTGTTGACTTGTATTGCAGTGTATCTAATTTGTCTGGATAGTTCGCGCTTTTTCTACTGGTCCCGTAAAAATGGCAGCTCGAGCCGTATGTCCGCATACTTCGATTTTTCATAGTTCTATGCTTCATTTCAGTATCATTCAGATTTTCATATTTTTCGCATATGGTTAGATATATCTATATACATACATTTTGAATCTACCCGACGATTCATGTATACCGCATCACGCGCGTGCAGGCGCATATATGTACGCGATCTTATAACTAATACTTTTTCATGCTCCCTTCAACCAATAATTATCTAGCGTCATTAAACATTTTCATGCTAAGGGCTTGAGTTGCCCTTACACTGCAATAATGTGAACCTAGTTTCAGCGATTTTAATCGAACCAAATCGGAAAATCGAAGTACAAACATTTTCCGCTTTTCATATATTTTTGCTAAGCCAAAAAGGTAAGAGTGAGAGAGATATAGACATCGCGAGAGAGACAGAGAGATCGCGACATCAACACCGAGGCGCGGCAGTTACAAGTGCTGCGCGCGGATAATCAGTGTGTGCCCAAGCGCGAGCGTGATTAGCCGCAATCGAGCCCTTTGTTTCCCTCACGACTTTCTTCACCTTGTGCCTTGTGCCCACGTGCTGTGCCGTGCTACCGGTGTTCACGTGCCCTGTGTTCGGCATCAGCGCCGACACCCCGAGCAGCCTACTTGCCTCACGGCTGAGACGAGGCCCGCCTGCTGAGCGCCAGCATACCCGCCTGTGGAACGCTGGCATTTTTCCTCGAGCGCACACTTCTCTCTACGTCAAGGTTGGTTTCCACGCGTTGCTCTCTCTCTCTCTCTCTCAATCGACCGCGCCGCGTCCCCCCTTTTACTTGTACCTCCTGTAATTGTTAATGAAGCACCATTTAACTTATGTGTGTGTGTGTTTCTGTGGCCCCGATTCACCACCTGAATTCCCTACACACGACTCTGAGAACTCGCCCAGCATCAGCGCCGGGCGAGATTGCACTCTCTCGTGTCCCTCCTATTGTTATTAATAATTATTATTAATAATGGGCATGAGCCAGTGACAACATTAAAAATCAATGAAAATATCCAAGTATTAAGGGGTAATATACCTTTGTGACTTCTTTTTCCAATTTTTTTTAATGGCTTAAACACTCCATAAACTACCTAAGAATGATATAAAAAGTCGATCAAATGGAGGAAGAAGTGCTAAGTGCCCCAAAAAATCGATTCTCTGAACAGAGTCGTATAGTACTAGTACAGTACTCAAAACTTTGAACGCGTTTATCCCGAAACCGTCTTTTTTGACATTAGCCTATCGATAGCGTCGTCAATTTTCAACCGATTCACTTCAAATTTTAACTGTAGACTGGAAACATGATTTTTAAGTGAACTCCTTGAAATTTTTTCGATATTTTGATTTTTACCGATTTTATGGCCGTTTTTTGTAGTTGGAAAGTAGTACTTTCATATGCAACAAACCTTATATTCATAGGATTTTTCCTGCGCTTATGGTAAGTGTTTGAAATGACCTCGAAATCGGAGGTCACAAAGGTATATTACCCCTCAAGTGGTATTCCAAATTGCGATGAAATCATTCCTCAATATTAATGAAGATCGAGTCTCATTCACTTTGATCGAGGTTAATCGAAAAATCGAGGTTCGAAGATTGGACATTTTTCACATATTTTTAGTTAATAATTTCTCAAAAAATCACGATTGAACATCGAAAAACGATGCATAGATCCGAGCATTCAGTGGTAATCAGATTGCGATAAAATCATTTCTCAATATTAATGAGAATTGAATTTCAGCGACTTTGATCGAGCTGAATCGGAAATTCGAGGTTCGAAGATTGACCGTTTTTCATAAATTTTCAGTTGATAATTTCTCAAAAATTCATAATTGAACATTGAAAAACGATGCAAAGATTCGAGTATTTAGTGGTGATCAGATTGCAATGGAATCATTTCTCAATATTAATGAGAACTGATTTTCAGCGACTTCGATCGAGCTGAATCGAAAATATAAGATTACGTCGAAATGCTATGCTCAGCTTTTATATCGGATTTGCAACAACATGATTAAATCATTTTTGTATCAATCTCATATCATTCTTCTCAAGTCTGTACCCATTTTTACTATTTTCATTGTTTTGCCCGAGTAGACCATGGCGGTTCGGCTCTTCCCGAAGGAAGACGATTATTACATAATCGCCTCTACAGACTCTGTGGAGATATTTGGTCACAATGACTTATTTTCGGTGCGCGGTATAAATTTATTGTACGTAGTGGGCCATTTGCTTGATGAGGCTTAGTGAAAAGTGGGTATGCATTCTCAAAATTTTTTGGAGACCAGCACCTTGTCCACGCTTCTCACCTTTTGCACCTTCTCTTTTTCACACCTATTCAATTTGGAACAAAATTGCTATATGAACTATTGATTTAACATGAAAAACGTGAATAATGACCAAGAGATTGTTAGATTCGGCGAGACCGATTTTAAATTAATTTGATTATTGAGCCTCAGATTAAGACAGGGAAATTGTAATTGTATTAGCCGATGAGCTGTAGCAAATCTTCACTTGTGTGAGAAGTGTAAAGTTGGCGGTTCAACACTATCGAAAGAGCAAATATTGCCGTTCAAAGTACGTTGTAATGAGGAAAAATTGTCATGAATTGATCAATCTAAAGAATTGAGCCATCTGTATTTGAGCACTTTTCGATTACAATGGGCTGAAAGATATAAAAAAAAGTCTGGCGAGAGGTAATGTCCCTTCCAAATTCACCCCATCTGAAGTCTATACAAGAAAAATTAACACGGCCGGGAGTTATGTCCTTTTCGAACGCTGCTCCTGGCATCCGCGCCGTCCGAACGATGAATAGCCAGCATATATTATTGCTATTTTCAAACGTCCGCTACCACAGCGCCACTATGAAATTCATTTCGGTACTAATCTCTTGCTCCTGAATCATAGAGAATTTCTCCCATTTAAACTGCTTAGGAGTGAGACCTCCTTCGCTAGAGCCTCCCTGACTGCAACACAGCACCTTCGACGTTCGACACAAGACACTGAAGTTAAGCTAGAATATAGACATGGAGACTACGGTACAGAGTTTAGTTTCCAATGTTCATATGTGACTGCAGTCTCTTAGGCTATACTCTAGCTGACCGTCAATGTCATGTTAGTTAAGGGGAGGTTCTCATCAAGCAATTTCAAAAAATCGATTTTTTTTGCTGATTTTGATACCTTATGATGTGTAGAATATGCCCCTAAAAGCGTGTGATCGAAATATTTCTTTTAAAAAGTTATAGCATAATAATGGAACATATGATTAACGTTATTCTTTTGGTTAACCGAATCTTTAAACGCGTTTATCTCAAAACGACTTTTTTTAAACTGGTGGGAATCCTAGCTCAAAAATTAATTGAGGGATCGACTTGTATTGAACTTAGGCACAGGGGAGGATAAAGAATGAATATAATAAGCACAACTCTCTATATTAAAGTATATTGGAAAGATTAAATGAATACACAATGTCGCGGGAGCACCGACCATTACGCTGAGAGTCGGGACGAAGACTGCTGCCGCTCAGTATGCGATACATATATATAAGGCGCTTGATTACAAACACATAGACACAAGTATATAAAGGTTACCACATAGGCTCACACTTTGGCTAACGGATATTTCCAACAACTTGAATCTTTTTTTTATTTTAAAGGCAATTGAATTCCTGGGAGCTTATACCTATAAAACCATTAATTTTGTTATTATTTCTTGTCTATGTAGCAATTTTATGAGCAAAAAAAGTGCGAAATCGATACGTAAATTTCACAAGTCCGCCATTCTTCTATACATATGATAAACCACTTCCGGTACCTTTGCATTTAATAGAAAATAGTACGCACACATTTGATTGGAATAACGTTAAAATTTTAGACTGCGAAGCGAATTATAAGAAACGACTCATTTCGGAAATGCTCCACATCAATATGTACCAACACACACTTGATAGGAAAGAAGACACACAACAACTCAATCACACGTATAGGAAGCTTAGGAAGATTTTTCAAAACAAACACACAAATGAATCTGATGGTATATAAGACCACTGACGTCAGCTTTATACACAATAGTTTGACAATGGCAGTGGAAGCGGAAGCGAACGTAATATTATATTTTCATTCAAATCTGGTGAGAAAGAATATTTTATTGTTACTTCGTCGATTGTTTTGTACTTAAATTGTATTATTTATCACGTGTTTTTTTGTGTGTAATAAATTTTTAGCCTGATGAGGCCAGTGAACCTAGCTGTCAAAACGTCGCATTCAATAAATATGTGGTGGATTTTGTGAATTTTCCCTTTTCCACTTCATTCTGGATTGGCCCTCAAAGATCGACAATTTATACATATTTGGAGGTTCTAGAGTTCCCACCACGCGGAAACTTTTTTCAGAGGCGTGCCCATAAACGTGTGTTTAACTTACTATTTAATGATTATTTTTCAATAAAAAAAATTTTTTTTGTTTACTTAAATAATATATATATATATATATACGTGTAAAAAAGTTCCATACCATTATTTGATTATTTTGATTATGATTTTTTTTCTTTGATTCCTTCTAAGAAAAAAAAATAAAGAAAAATGGGTCATTTTCGAGGTGCTAGATGAGAACCTTCCCTTAATAAACTGTGAAACGTCTGAGTTGCTATGTACAGTGTTGTTTACTTACCCTTTAGTAATGGTAAATAAGGGTTTTCCCATTAACTGTGCATATCTTCTCTATAGTACAAGCAGATTTTCATCTCCAACGTGAGCAGCTGATCTGATTCCAATAAAATAGAGATGCAGCAAAAATCAGATAAGTATACGTTCAGCCTGTACTTCCTTACCCTACCTATTTCTTGTAAAAATATGATACTTTTTTGAATAGTGTTGTTTTGGGTTATCGCTGAGTGATTTTGGACAAGTAATCAGAATTAAAGTTCTAACAATTAAAATTCAATACTGATACTGAATTGTTATAGAATTTGATTGTATCCATGCCAGTTGTACTTGGATTGAAGTTTTTATTACTTCATTATCCAAGCCTAGAGTGAGAAGTCGTCGGTCGTGTCTTTTTTCCTCAATTTATTCTATATTCCACTATATTCAAGGGCAATACTTATATGAGTTTGAGTAATATGAGGAAACTGATTGATTCTATGTGTCTTACAGGATATTATATGCAGTAGGTTCCGGCAAGTGGAGGTGAAGTTCATTAAGACGATATACACCTCATGTGGGACATTTTACTCCAAAGCAATAACAACGGCTCCAACCAAGATATAATAATTGATATCTCAGAAGTCTTGGAGTATTACATCCTGTGACTCTGGCAATATCCCCTCACAGTCTCTTTCAAGTCCGTACAACATTCTTCCAGACAACAAACTATACAGTTTCCGCTCTTCGAGAGCACTTCTGCTCATACTGCTACTTGACACTGCTTCGCTCGCTCGCTCGTCAGCGGCCTTTTTGAACTGGCCACGTTTGATACTCCCGTCAACCGTGAAGCAAATATGTGTATCCATCGTCAAGTCCTCGGATATATACATATATTCACCTACCTGTACAGTTCTTCTGAAATAAAAAATTGCGAACAAAGAATCTTATTCTTCCATAAAATAGATATTGGAAAATACAGGTTAACAGTATACCCATCTGAAAACTGTTGCATCTCCATTGGAACTTGATCCGTTGCACACGATGAAATTTCAAACCCGATTTTACTCTGGAGAACACTAGTGAAATTGATGCAAGAACTTATCTTGCAATAACTCAAACTGTGAGTGTCAGTACTACAGTGTACATGGTAGCGTGATTGCACTAATAGTCACGGTCTAGAATTGTGAACATGCGTGATTGGCGTTTGAAGTCGGTAAGAAAGATACTCGGCGCTAGAGGTTACCACGGGCGTCGGACAACACAACCTGCAGTTTATTCTGCATATAAGCTGCACTCAGGTACACTGTAACACTGTCACTTATTCACAGTTTGCGTAATTGTAAAATAAATGTTTGCATCAATTTCATCAATGTTCTCCAGAGTCGAAGCAGATTCGGAACTTCATTGTGTGCAGCTTATCAAGTTTCAATGGATATATAACAGTTTTCATAGATTATTCAATGGTCTCCCCATCACAAGAGACAACAACAATTTCGATTTAGGAATTTTATGCCCACGCATACAAATAATCGAATTCCCTACCGTAGAAAATGGATGTGTTTAATCAACTCTAACGGTTGGTAACAGCAAAACCTTGATCATAAGACTATTTTATGTTTCGTTTTGATCATTATCACTATATAAGTTACTAAAACATGATTATTTTCGCACGTTACACACCGACGCATCAATTTTTTAAAATGTTCAGCATGATTTATGGAAGACTATTGAATAATTGGTCAGATTTAAATAAGCACGACACTAGTATTACTGCATTTGGTGCCCACGCACCAATATTTTCAGAGTATCAACCGTGAAATATGAAAGCTTGTTCGATGATCTTTCGATCAGTCTTACCTGAAGTTGCACCATACCATCAATAAAAATGAAAGCGCTTAAGCAGTTCTATCGTTCTATCTGATCAGAATTTTCATGGTGACACAAATTGATCATTTTTTTTAACGATGTATCTTGTACGTTTTTCTCGAAATCGAGTTTTTCGTTATTTTACGCCCACACATCATTTTTCAAAGTTTGGGCCATGAAATATGAAAGTTTGTTCGATGATCTTTCGATCAGCCATACCGGAAATTGCACAATACCATCAATTCACGTATTTTTCTCAATGCATAGAAATAACAAATTAGGACATGAATTTTCCAGTACATACTTCAAGCCCACGCATTAACATATTAATCGAAAATGCTAAAGCAGCTCTATCGATCCGTATTATCAGGATTTTCATCACGACGCTGATTTTTTTATTTTTTTGGCGATATCTTGTACATCTTTCTGAAAATGGGGTTTTCCCGCATTTCACGCCCACGCATCAATTTTTTCAAAGTACTAATCACGGATGCGAAAGTCTGTACGATGTTCTTTTGATCGAACATACTCGAAATCACACCATATCATAATTTCACGTACTTCTCTGAACGCATAAAAATCACAAAGTAAACCACCAATTTTCCAGTACGTACTTCACGCTCACGCAATAATATATTTTAGTTTTTCACGATGAAAATCGAAAATGCTCAAGCAGCTCTATCGATCCGTATTATCAAAATTTTCATCACGACGCGGATTCATGGATTTTTTTAACGATTTATGAGGCAAATCTTGCTAAACATCAGTTTTTTCCGCATTTCATGTCCACGCATCAATTTTCTCAAAGTTTTAACCATGAAACATAAAAGTCCTTTCAAGGATCTTCCGATCAGTCAGACCGTAATTTGTACCATACAATCATTTCATGGTTTTTTTCGATGGTTTATCAGCTAAGAAAAAAAACGCAAGCTGCATTCTTAGATTCACAACACCCATGCATCAATTTTTTAAATTTTACAATAAGAGAAATGAAAGCGCCGGTGATTTCCTTTCAAACGATCTTATTAGTTCTCATATTCATCGACTCCTTCATTGATAATTTTTGACATGAAATTTCGGGGAGGTATAACTTTATACTATAAAGTGTAGAATGTAGATATCTTGGATGTTTGGGAGTGTGACGTATTGCAAGCGCGTTACGTTATTTTAATGCATACAGAGTTTCGGGAAATATGTGTTATGAACTATGAAATATGTGAATATGAACTCGGCTTAAACTATTTGTGGGGACGGGGTGTTCTTGATAGAACCCCGGAGCCTGCAGGAAAGAGAGTTCGGTGTTTGGTTGCGTGTGAGTATGTTTGTGGAAGCGTGAACGGTAACTTGAATGAGTGACGAGTGAATGTTTGTAAAAAAATAGGTGCGTGTATTTGTGTGTGTGTGTGTGTGTGTGTGTGTGTGTGTGTGTGTGTGTGTGTGTGTGTGTGTGTGTGTCGTGGGCGCGAAGAATGTAAATAAATTCAAGTGAGAAAAAGACTAAAGGGACACGGCGCGAGTCAGACACGAGGAGCGGCCTGTTGTTGTGGCTCGCTCGCGGACTGGCGATAATTGCCGACTCGGCGCCGCGCAGTCTATTGTCCGACGGCGGCCGAGTCCTATTCAATCTTTTGAGCTAATTAGAGGGCGACGCGTGATCGATCACGCCATCGTGTCTAAGTTCGTTATCGTCAAAAGACACGCGTCACTTATATAAGAGGATTACGTGCAATATTCAAATGCTCATTGGGATAAAGAACATGTTTTCCTTTTATATTGAAAATTTCCTTATATAGATGACTATGTCCGTTAGTGGTAAGGAAAGTATTTTTACTTCGAAATCATGAAACTCAAAAGCTAAATTTCGCGATGCAAGAAATGTTCAAAATGAATGGGGATTTGTAAGGCGAATTCCCCCTTGGCAAATACTGTAAAATCAAGATTGTTCAAATTAAAGACTTGGACTCAATGCGAATTTAATAGAGAATGTAGTTATTAGATCAAAGGGGAAAGAATAGGATTCTCAATAGCGGAAGTATGAAATAAACATCTGATTTATGGTAAAATGTAAGTAAATATAAATATTGAAACCTCAGTATCCTTCACATAGTTATACGGCGCATTCTTATACTAATTTTATAGAACTAGAATTCGATCGCAAGTATATAATCGAGACAATGCCGATGTCTATATTTTGACCACGGAAAGCGTTGTAACGACTGAATAAAAATCGGAATATTCTACCTGCGAACTGCCCTTAGAACTCGATAAATCGGGAGGCGTGTCGGGAAACTTAAACAACTAATACTTCTAACCTAGTCGCAGAGATGTTCCTTCAACGGCGGTCTAGTCGACTCGACGAGGTGAATTCGCTGCAGGACCACAGAGTTGTCCGTCAACCGTTTAGTCGACTGAGTAAGGGTCAAACAGCTGTGGATTGGTAGATCCTCCGGAGTGTAACTCCTTAACGCAGGTGATCGCTGCGGGCCGCCAGTGACGAGTCCTTCTTCACGCGCCTCTCAAGCACTCAGACACAACGGAGTGCGGGTCGATACTTTGGATGCACGTTTGACTATTAGTAAAAAGGCCCGGAGTGCCGGATGCACTCGTATTTAATAGCTCGTATCGATCGTGAATTGAGAGGGGCGCAAAGACGTCACGGAGCTGGCCACTCAATAACGAGCTGCCACATCCAGGAGCGTCGACCGGAGGAATTTGCGCGATCAGCATATTTCGCCATCGTCGGAGCGGACTCGCTCGCTCTTCGCGCTGACGGAACAGGAATTTCCCAATCGAAAGTTCGCAAATCGTATCCGCGGAAGCAAAGTTACAATTTGAAATAGCATTATAATATTCATTAATTACATCAATTATTAATTTCCATTGATTATTGATTACAATTTTGGGAAGATGAGTCGGAATTATAGTAGGGCAAAAACATTCTATGGCGAATTATAAGGAACGCATGTTCCTTTACAGAGGAAGTATTATTATTTTATAAAAGAAATTCAATTAATTACCAATCTATCATGGAATTTATTGTAATTACTTATAGTCAAGGCATACAATAGGTATAAGTTCAACGAGGGTAGGGGTATTATCCAAAATGGACGACTCGTTTATATATTGTTTTGAGGATTTGTATTGCTCTACTACAGCCGCTGGGCCAACTCTATCGGCCTCACCTGAAAAACACGTGCGACTCATCCGTTTACATTTTTACAGTGACCGAAAGGAGTTTCCCCGCATGGGTTTCCCCAATTTTATTTCTTTATTAGAGCACTTGGGGAATCACTACTCCAAGAAAATCTGGAGACCCATAATTACAGGCAACACGTGGGCAGTTTCTGGTAACATAACTGGCACCCGCAATGACCCGTAATGGCTCAGCTCTTCTCGATGGAGGTCGTTTATTACTCAATTCCCGTGACAAACACTGTGTTGATACGGACATCATAAACCAATTCTGTTGCTTAGTATAGATTCATTGTTGGCGGTGGGACATTTGGGCGACGAGGCTTAAAGACAAGCGGGTGCGCATTCTCAGATTTTATTGCCAGCACCCAGCTCATGCTTTTCACCTTTTGCATACCTTCTTACTTCTACTCTATTTAATTTGGGGCCAAATCGCTATCATCTGCTGAAATAACATGTTAAACGAGAATAATGGCCAACAGTTCGATGAGACTAAGAATAAATCAATTTGAGTATTAATTCAATTAGGAAGCTTGAGACAGGGTCAGGTAAATCGTTATAGTATTAGCCGATTACCCGTAGTACACCTGCGCTAATGCGAGAAGTGAAAACTTGCTGGATCAAAACGTCGGATTTTTACCGCTCAAAGTTTGCTTTGATCAGAAAAAAGAATCAGTGATCAATCAATTTAAAAAACTGAGTTTGCAGTGTTCTATCACTTTTTGACTTTGATGCGCTAGAGCAATGAAAAAGGGTCTTGGGCTCGGTGCAGTGAGGGTCGTACTCGGCTCCCGGGGGTACCGAGAGGTAAGGACCCTCCCATAAATCCTCCATCTAAAATCTATGGGAAAAAAATTAACACGGTAGGGATATATGTACGGTTTCAAGTGACGCGCACGGTATACGTATGTTGACTTATACGCATAGGAAAGGAAAGGATAGGGATAAGGAACATTCCTTATATACGTATGTTGACTTATACGCATAGGAAAGGAACGGATAAGGATAAGGAACATTCCTTATATACGTATGTTGACTTATACGCATAGGAAAGGAACGGATGAGGATGAGGAACATTCCTTATATACGCATGTTGCCTTATATACGTATATTTACACACACACACACATACACACACACACACACACACACACACATACACACACACACACACACACACACACACACACACACACACACACACACACACACACACACACACACACACACACACACACACACACACACACACACACACACACACACACACACATATTCACGTACACAGATATATGCACATATATAGGGAAAGGAAATAGTTCTGTGTTTTCGGAATTGGTTCTTTATTAAATTGTTGATGATACCTGATCCCCGCTGAGGAGTTGAGAGGATCGACCTCATTACTGCTCGTCGCCCGATGCTCTCCCAGGGTGATTTCGGGAGGTAAGACGGCTGGTACAAAAAAATGAGAGCAGTTTGAGCACTGAACTCTTCGATTCCTTATTTCACATACTGTGTCTGTTAATTTTTCCAGGATACTCGTTGTATCCTGGATAGTTTGCGAGTTTAACGCAGTCAGCCGGGCTAAGACGTCGCGCACCGAGTCTACGAGTAACTTCTCCATCTTTACTTGTCGAGCACTGCTTGATGACTGCACGTGGAGAGTGCCGAGCCAGTCGGAGTGGAGGTATAGTTATAATTGCTTACGCTGCAGGTCACTTGCCCCTACCAACCAGGGCTTATTATAAATCGGTTGTTTGTCGACTTATCCCTTGGGGTTTATATGGGTACTAATTTTCAGGTAAACATGGGGATAGGGTAGGAGGGAGAAGGCACTCAGAACCTCAACTAAGCTTAAAGGCTTAACAGATTATTCCTATATTCGTAAATTCAACTAATTACAGTATCGTAATATTCATGGTAGGAATACTGAGGTTCGCTTCGTATACAGGAAAGGGGAGTGTAGAAATCCTCACGTTTCAACACGTCAGCGGTTACTTGAGCATAAGTAATTTGAACTCGGCGGAGGAATGTGCGATAATGGCTTGCCTCCGTCAGTTCAGTGCAGTCTCCTGTCTTGCTATCGTTCAGTAACGATTCTCCGTTTGTTCAACATGGAGTTCAAAATTCTTTTGTGGTTGCGAGCGGATATTTTCAATGCGAAAGAAGAATTGGGGAATGCCCATCGTGCATTAAACGAGGAAAGAATACACCAGGCGGGGGCCGTCCTAAGGATGAATTTACTCCGGTTAATCCCAGTGAGGACTGCTTTGAGTTGTATCCAGCAGTTGCCGGGGGACGTCCGATTAAATCCGGCTGTAACCGTGTTGTGTAAGTTATGATTTATTTAGTACTGGTTGAATTAAATGATATTTAAATCCCGGTTTTGTTCGTGCAGTATACAGGGGGACTCTATAAGTGTTACGACGGTCGGTTATTAGAGGAATGTTTGGAAGGTTTGACGGATTTCTTCCGAGTCACGGCACTAACCTTGAAAGCCCGGTAAGTGGAAATCCCAGCAAATTCTTCATGTCCATATTCAGTATGTATATCGTTCTCTTATTTTAGGATTGGTCACGGAAGATATATTGTGTTGGGAATAATGGCGGCCAAACGGGGGCTTATAAGCGTGAGATAATTAAGATAATAGGAATTGTATTTTGTTGAAGTCCCAATAAAAGTTACTCGAAGTAAAGACAAATGCATTACATCACGTATTTTCCATATATCCGAATTTCCCTATATACGTATACGAAAGGATAGAGGATAAGGAACAGTTCCTTAAATGGGGCGTTTTACGTCGATCCGCGCTGCCTCCACGCGCTTAGGTCTCGAGTTTGGCGCGGCGCGACGCATTTTCTCATGTTCGCTACTCAATTACTTGAATACAAAAAAAAAGGTTCATTTTTTCAAGGGCTTCATCGACGTAAAAAAACCTCAGCTTTCGATCTAGATTATTTAAAAAAATAAAAAAAATAGGTTTTTGAGATATGGCATGTTTTATGTTTTTTTTATTCGGAAAACGTAAAAAATTTGGGAAACTAAATTCACCATCGGAGAGCTGAGAAAAAACTACATTGATAGCATATCCAACACTACTTGAATATTGGTCATATAGAGTCGAAAACAAGCGTCAGAAACGTGAGGTTTTAGCGTCCGCGCGCTGGCTCTGGAGAGTTGACAAAAAACGCCCCATATATGAAGCTATTGTCAAAATTTGAAGTCGATCTATGCAATAGTTTTGAAGCTACGAGTATGCCCGATTTGAAAAAAGCAGTTTCAAGAATAACGCGTTTAAAGTTTTAAATTATCGTTAAATCGTACTCACACTTCAATCAGCAATCACTTGGAAAAAACACTTGGAGTTCAAATTTCGAAAAAAGGGTTTCAGGAGCGTATTCCACGGAAATGAAGAAAGCTTCCTAGAATGGTCAAAATTTCGAATGATTCTCCAAAATTAACAAGGATTGGTTAGAGCCAGATATTTCAATTAACCTCTTTTGATTAATCTGATCTAAGGCAGAACAACAAAGCTTCAGGTAATCATCTTATATCATTCGTTCGCTGTAAAAAAGAACCGGATAATAAACACTTACATAATCATCGAATAACCTACACGCATCCGCACATTGATGAAGTACAGATTCAGACCCGAAATTATTGACGACCAATCAAATTTGGTATAACACATTGGTTTTGAGCTCATTGGATAGATTTTATCTTAAACATAGAATCCCAAGAGTATTTTTTTTATAAAATTGAGGCGCGATATAAATAAACAATAAAAACATGCAAAATTCGGTGATTTATTTCGTTTTCCTCAATGACAGACAATATTTAATGTACTGCAACGACTGCGCATCCTATTTTGAGATACACAAGGAGAGATTCTCTTGAGGGTAGCTTTATTTTAACTTCTTTTCGTCACTATTCCAATACTAGAATTCCTGCTTTGTATGTAATATCCTGATCATATGAGATAGTTTTCGAGGATACAGATATACTATACTAGCATCCCCCGTCGCGGCTTCGCCCGCGATACGTGTAATTGGGAACAACAAAATTTGTATCTCATAAACATAGAATTTCATTTGTTACTGGATTTTTTCTGAATTCAAAGGACCTCTGGGTAAATAATATTCTTTGTCGTTATTTTATTATGTGGTAATAGAATGAATTGATTCTCAGATTTACCTGTCCTAGAGAATCCAACGTATAATTGACCATGGGAAAAGCATTCTATACGTAAATCAATTCCAACGTATTTAAACGTTTGCCCTTGTGCTTTGTTAATTGTAATAGCAAAAGAAATTTTTATAGGGAATTGTAATCTCTTAAATTGAAAAGGTAAATCAGTAGGGATCATGGGAATTCGGGGTATAAGAGCAGTCTCTCCTGCAGCTGGGCCAGTGAGGATGATAGCTTCGAGTACGTTATTTCGCATAATCTTTATTTGTAATCGAGTGCCATTACAAAGTTTAGTTATTATAATAACGTATTGTATTTTCTCGAATTGTTGAGAAAATTTTCTGATAGTGGATGGAATCCCAAAATTATACTTTTAAGAGGTTCTGGAGGTTCCTCAAGTTGTAAAAGAGAAACTTTGCCTCCTGCACAACACATGCCTGCGGCTTCATCATTCCATTTTTTGGCGAAGCAATGATTGCATATTTTATCCATTGAACCAATTTGCACATCTTTTGAATCAATATAATTCAAAAAACAATTATATTCAAAAGCAGTTCTGTAACCTGCCACATGTACTCTGGTTTGCTCTGGGACTGCTCTACGATATACTGACATTCGATTTGCAGACCGAGTCTGACGACCCAATCCGCTCAATCGTGTTTTCGGCATAATATATATATATGCGAGAAATTTTCTCCAAAGGGAGTGACAATATCTATGCACTTTCATGCTCTACTTATAAGTGAAGCAGCTCAACTCTCTTGCGGATAGCGCTCAGCCGCCTAGTGGAGAAGGCGCGAAGCTCGTCGCTGTAGCCTGGGTCGGCGGGCGGAGGGACTACTTTCCGCGCAGGCGCCGTGCCTGCCATTCGGGGGTTCTGCGGTTAATACGCCAAGAAGTAGTAGTTCGACTATTTATTTATTCATTTAAATAATGTATTTTTCAACGTTTTGCATAGCCTATAACCATCTGGCGTGTGCAATGAAGCTACTGTCAAAATTTGGTAACATTCGATTCAGTAGTTTTGGAGCCAAATGCGAACAAAAAAACGGCTTCCTCTTTATATAATAGTAAGATACCCTAAAGCCCATGGATATACAATAAACAAAAACTGTATGTACTGTTTTTTAGATAGTTGCATAGTTTCCGAAAAAAAAATCCTGAAAGTTGAGAAACGCAGGAGATAACCTACCAGATTTTTACTTATCAGACCCAAACATACTAGCAAAACTAAAAAATTGTATCGTATTCTACATAAAATAACGAACAAATCTGTATTAATCGAAAAGTTTCTTGACAAGTTGCTTACTTTTTGCGATAAAAATTCTCGATAATAGGGAAAATCAGAAAATGATCTACCACATTCTCAGGTCGAAGCATACTGGAGAACGAAATTATTCACATGATATATGTCGAGGAGTTTTTGGATCGCTCAATCTGACTCCAGGGTCAGATTTCCAGATATCAAGACGGTGAATCTTATATGGTGGATGACATTTTGAAGAATTCAATATTCTGGAATACAAAAAATTCCAACGCAGTCCAAGTTAAATTTTTGATCGAAACTATTCTCGATGGTTACTTTATTAGCTGCGTAGTTCAGAAGTAATCGGTTCACAAGTTTTCGCTCATGGTTTCGGAGGTCTACTCTCACTTGCAAATCGAAGCTTATTGTTAAGAAAGTACATCTGATGAATACGTCATCCCTGTCGCGAAAAAATAGCTGGATTTCCAGGTGAATTTCCAGCTCGGACCTGGATTCCAGGTGGATTACCAGGTGGATTTCCAGCTCGGACCTGGATTCCGGGTGGATTTCAAGCTCGGACCTGGATTCCAGGTGGATTTCTAGGTCAATCTAGGTGAATTTACAGGTGAATTTCCAGGTCAATCCAGGTGGATTTCCAGGTCAGACCAGGTGGATTTTCAGATTAATCAAGGTGGATTTCCGGGTCAATCCAGGTGGAATTCCAGGTGGATTTCTAGGTGGATTTTCAGGTGAATTCAGGTGGATTTCCAGGTCAGTCCAGATGAATTTCTAGGTCAATCCAGGTAGAATTCCAGGTGGATGTCCAGGTGGATTTCCAGGTGAATTTCCAGGTGAATCCAGGTGGATTTCCAGGTGAATTCAGGTGGATTTCCAGGTGAATCCAGTTGGATTTCCTGAACAATCCAGGTGGATTTCCAGGTGAATTTCTTGGACGATCCAGGTGGATTCCCAGGTTAATCCAGTTGGAATTCCAGGTGAATTTCTGAGTGGATTTTCAGGTCTATCCACCTGGAAATAGTCCTGGATTGATTAGGGAATCCACCTGGATTGACATGGAAATCCACCTGGATTGACTTGGAAGTCCACCTGGATTGAACTGGAAATCCGCCTGAAAATGTCTAGTCGCTAAGTATCTCTAAGTAAAATCTAAAAGTGCAATGAATAATCTGCAACTCTCATCGTAATCTTTCCGTATTTCAATAGTAAAAATATCGTTATTATATCATAATCACAATATGTTCATGTTTTACAGACATAGTAGAGCGTAAACCGTGGAGTATCATGAATCAAAATAGTTAAAATACTTGAGCAGTCAGATGTGATAGACAAAAGAATCACTACTTTTTGCTCACGGCATCAAATTGCTGTCTGAATTCCCTTTAGAATGACATTTTATGTTCTAACGCATCTGAAAAACTCCATCTGAAGGTAATTCTGGAGTGAAATTGATCAGGATAATGTTAAAAACAGAGAAATAGTTCCTTTTGATCACGCTATAAACCGATTCGTGATTTTGACACTCTATTCTCTCCATTCATCTTGGGATCTGATAGAGTAAATTGTTTCATGAAGATTTCACCGTCACCAACTTCTAATGACTTCGAAATCACTATTTTCAAATCCGTTACCAGATGAAATCATTGAATCGTGCTTAAAACTACCCAAATTTGGTATTGGTTAGTTTTCCTTGAAAAATGTATTTTGATTAAGAGGGGATATACAGTTCGAACGAGAAAAAAGACTCATTTTTGAAAATCGTTTTTCAAAGGTGGTTTTTAATCAAATCTATCGGAACTTTCTGACAGTTACAATTTGATCTATGTAGTATTCAAAAATATTTTTTTAAAATTTTTTTTAACAAAATGGCGGCCGTTAGATAGCGTTGAAAAAGTACCTCCATTTTGCTTGTGCCGGCTCTCCTGGTCGAAATTTTGATCTGAAATCAAAAAATCAAAAAAATTTACATTAATTACATCCACAGTTAGTAGATGAATTATCGAAAAAAATTTAAAAAAAAAATTTGCACTTTTGGCGTAATTTTTTCAAAAAACTCTTCAAAAACCTTTTTTTTCCCGCCATTTTATCACATTTTTCCATATGTAATAATAAAATATCACAATAATTTTTAATTCATCTAATAGATAATAATATAATAAAGAAACCCTATAAGTTTCAGCTCAATCGGATAATTAGTTTTCGAGTTATCACCGGCATAAACTCCAAAAATGCAGTTTTGAGAAAAACGCGTTTAAAGTTTTAATTATCGAAAAATTGTACTTACATTTTAATCAGCGATCCCGGGACCATATAACAAGCCTTCGACCTCTTCATAAATGTTGTCGGACATCTGTTTGAGCTCTTTCCGAGCCTTATGTGCTTCCACAGTGCTCATAGCGGTCCGGGCCTCCTGTCTTTTAACTCTTCCTGCATCCTTGCTTTCGGCATATTCATGGCTTTGCCTCCCAACAATTATACTCATTCTGTCCATGATACGCAGAACCGTTGAGTGCCCTTCGTTAAAAGTCGAAGCAGAAATGAACATTGAGATTTCAACAATTTTTAGTCCAGAGTGCAAATGTTTTGGTGCTAAACGCCATATTGTACTATTGTAACTCTCGTTTGCATTCTGCGTGTGACCGCCGAGGCAACGTTGGAGCAAGTCATCTTTCGATAAATCTTGATAAATTGCTAGTATGTGCTTTTGCTCATCTGGGTGCAGTGGCTCTGGATGCTTTAACAGATCCTTATTGCTTTCAAGCGCTTCCGCCTTTTTCCATTCGCACCAGCTATCCTCTCCGTCCGGGCAGAACGAGTGGTTGGGATTATCGTCGGTCGAGCAGCAGTGGTAATACGTCGCAAGGATTCCTTTCTTCATATCTTCAACGCTGTTGACATTTCGCCGAATCGCTAACCCATAGTAAATAGTTAACTTTTTTATAAGTGAGTTGGTCAATTTGCCTCTGCCGCCAATGTTTTCCTGCTTTTTAACATTTCTGAGACGAGTACCTATTTGCTTTTGCACGTGGCCTATACACTCACTCTTTTTAACAGTAAGTTCTTCACCATACGGTGCAGCATCAAGTATAGCTTTGAAGGTTTTAGAATCTCCGTCTCCAATGTAATTCGAATACTTTACTCCGAACTTTTCCTCGGACCTTCGAAACATCTCCAGTACAGAATCAACCTCACACAATAGAAAAAAGGTCTTCTCGGTCAAGCGTTCCGTTATATCTGCTGCGCGCTAAAAAGGCGTCTTCGGAAAACGGTGAAAATAGACACTTGGAGTTCGAATTTCGAAAAAAGGTTTTCAGGAGCGTATTCTACGGAAAATTTACTAATTTTTCATGAAAGAAAAAAAAATCGATTTTTTTTGTCGTTCGAACTGTATATCCCCCCTTAACCCAAACACACGAAACTTCGTTAATTTATCATTTAATATTCGCCATATTGGTTTTTGGAGTCGATTAAATGCAATTCTGATTCTATCAATGAAAAGACCTTCCCCAAAAATAGCGTAACAGGTATGTTTGAAATTTTTATTCCGATTTTTCAAAGCAGAAAATAAGCCTCAAATGTTAATTGAGAATTGTGCATTTCTGGGATTTGATGTGTTTTGGGCCTTATAGGACCCAAAAATACATCGGTCCCAAATTTTGGGAAAATTTTTACCAATAGTTCATCCAAAGGAACAACTCTCATTAGAGTGTTTTCTGGGTAAATGCATTTTTAACGAAGGTACCTATTTTGAGGTTAGAATAACACAGCCCCACAAAAAAAAAAATTTGATGTACCCCGGGATTTCTCACCACACTCATGGGTTTCTGGGGTCGCTGATTCCGAATCCAGTGTCCGTTTAGTCCAATTAGCTCAGGTTCAAGGTCAATTGAAGGTCAAATTTGGAGAAAACTATCAAATCAGAATCGAACAAAGGTTTCATACGTTTTTGGGGTCGCTGATTCCGAATCCGGTTTCCGTTTGGTCCAATCAGCTCAGGGTCAAGGTCAATTGAAGGTCAAATTTGGAGAAAACTATCAAATCAGAATCGAACAAAGGTTTCATACGTTTTTGGGGTCGCTGATTCTGAATCCGGTATGCGTTTGGTCCAATCAGCTCAGGTTCAAGGTCAATTGAAGGTCAATTTCGTAGAATACTATCAAATCAAAAATAAACAACGGTTTCATACGTTTTTGGGGTCGCTGAACTCGAACTAGAGGTCAATATGATCCCATCAGATCATGATCAAGGTCATTCCGAGGTCAAAATGAAGAAACCGTCATCGAATCAGGAATGAGCACTGGTCTGGAACGTTTTCTGAGTCTCTGAATTCAAATCCAGGGTCTGTTTGGTTCAATCAGGTCAGGTTCAAGGTCAATTCAAGGTCAAATCAAAGATAAATTTGAAGAGAACTATCAAATAAGAAAAGGAATAATGGTTTCATACGTTTTTGGGTTCGCTGAATTAGAATTCGGGGTCAGTATGTGTCCATCAAACCAGTATCAAGGTCATTCCAAGGTCAAAATAAGAAAAAAATCATTGAATTAGAAATAAGCACTGGTCGGAGTTGTAACAGCGAATAATCACTGATACATTCACTGTCTTTTGTGATATCTCACCCTTTTATCCTGGAAGGATCGTACAAGCGGCTTTCTTTTACGATTCACTCCTTCTTTATCACTTTCTCTCTGTAATGACCAGCAGTAATCAGCCATCATATTGACATCCCATCGGCCCTGGTATCTATTTTCCATCGTCTTTATATCTTGATGGAATCTCTCTCCTTGTTCCTCACTAAAATCCCCTAGATTCACTGGGAAATGATCTACGTGTGAGTGTAAATAGTGCAATTTGGTGCTCATCAAACACCCTAGTTGCTTAGAATTTGTTACCAATTGTCCCACTATTTTTTTGTAGTTTTCACTCTTATGATTTCCAAGAAAATTTCCTACAACTTCTTTGAAACTCATCCAGGCTGCTCTTTCCTTCTGAGTCGTTGTAGATACGAAGTCAAGATCTTTCATCATTCTTCGTATCTGTGGTCCATCAAAGATGCCTTCAGCTATTTTTTGGTCACTGAGTTTAGGGAATTGTGCTTTCAGATATTTGTTGCATTCTTCTTCTTTATCTAAAGCTTTCACGAATTGCTTCATCAAACCAAGTTTAATGTGGAGAGGTGGAAGCAGTACCTTATCGCGATCAATCAGAGGTTTGTGGACAATGTTTGCAGAACCTTTCAGGAGAGAAGTTCTGTCCGGCCATTTTTTTTTTATGTAATGATTGACGCGATCTCTACTGTCCCATAAACACAAAAAACAAGGATATTTCGTGTTTCCAGCTTGTTGTCCTAGCAATATAGTCAAAATTTTGAAATCACCGCAAATAAACCAGTTGTGCTCCGAATACTTCATTGTTTCCAACACGAATTTCAATATATTGAATTCTTCTTTTAATACGGTTGAATGCGCTATTGGTATTGAAGCAAATACGTTGGTGTTGTGGAGTAATACTGCCTTGAGACTTTGCTTTGAGGAGTCTATAAAAAGTCTCCAATCTGATTTTTCATAGATTCCTGTCTGCAGTTCATTCATTAACCCTTCCACATCATGGCAATATACCAATGAAGGTTCCTGTACCATTGTAAACATTTCTTGAAATTTTCCTCTCTCTTTCTATAAAATGAGACTCTTGTTTCTCTCGTTAGCCAGTTATGGTGCTTCATAAATGAAGCTAAATACTCTGCTTTATCCTTTGGTAAACCTAAATTTCTGACAAGGTCATTCATTTCTCCTTGATTTATTGTTTTAGAAGTCCTGTCTTCAAAATTGGTTGCGTGGTATTCACTGTTTGCACTCACACTTTCATCATTTGAAACTTCTTGTTCTTCCTCGTGATCTGTATCATGATCGTCAGGGATTGACATATTGTCTATTGAACTTGCTAGTTCATCATCAATGTCAATATTTTTTTCTACGCCATTTATTAACGTTGGAACGTCAGGATATTGAAGACTCTTGATTTTTTTCTTGTTAACACCTCTTATGTTCGTCATACAAATATAACAATCTTCTTTGCATGATGGTTCTTGCCAACAGGCAGGTTTTATATACTTCAAATTGCCAAATTTTTTTTCGGTATATCTTGTCATCATAATGTAACAGGCAATGCAGATACAGTGTGGAGCCCATCCTTTATTTTGATTACAAACATCGATCTCAAAACAGCCCTTGTACAACTTTTTAATATTCTTTGTGATACGTTTTCTACCAGTTCCAAGTTGATACTTGGCACATACGTAGCAGAATGAGTCAGGATTCTTGTTGCAAGCATGTTCATATAAAGAACTCCCTGCTTTTGTTTTCAATGGAGAAACCGATGTCTCCTCTTTCGAAACATTTTTCTGTTTTTCCTGTTTTTTAGGTGCCATAGAATATCATGAAAACCCGCTCGTTAGAGATCCTGGACCGATCGCAGGTGAGTCCACCGTCTTGGGGGTGATAACTCTCATACCTCCCCAGGCCTAAGTATATGAGCTTTCTGACTTTGACGAGGACAAAGTCAACTCGTCGTCAGACACACTACGGCTTCATTCTCACACCCTAACGCCCCCCTGCAAGGCAGCGCGCCATCGCTGGCTTCGATACCACGATAGACTGGGAAGCGAATCATTCTACACATCTCCTTCCGGAGCAGTTGTCATCGTTCCCAGTATCCTTCGTGGTAGCAGGTTTTTTATTTTCCATAGAAGGATCGAAGTAACATGGAATTGAGTATTAACCAAAAAAGTGGAGCTTCAGAAAGCTCGCACTACGTGTTATAGTCGCACTCCAACTCGACACTATGCAAGTAGGACCTTGACCACGGTGCGCGATCCATACGAGGGAGACAAGATTTTATGCTCGATTTTTCTGCTTTCTAAGGGAAAACTTGAATTGATTTGGCAAAGCCACTCACGTAGATATGCACACTTTTTCGATTTCATTGATTTAGAGCAATGATTCATAAATGAGATTTGAAAATGAACATATGCATCAATTAGGGGGCGTGACAGCGCCCAGTAAGACCAGTGTTAATTTCTAATAAAATGTTTTTCTCTTTATTTTTATCTAGAAATGACCTTCACCTTGATTCTATAGAGTTGAATAAACTTCGAATTCGAATTCAGTGATCCCGAAAACGTCTTAGAGTAGTACTCTCAGATTAGTGCTGTTAATGTGTTTTTTTTCTAATCTTGACCTTGATATGACATTGAATCTGGCTTTGTTCGACCAATTGGACCCCGGGTTCGGATTCAGTGACCCCAAAAACGTTGAAGACTGTGCTCATTTCTGATTTAATGGCTTTTCCTTCAGTTTGACTCTGAAATCCCCTTGATATTGGTTTTATGGGGACGAACTGATCCCGAAGTCTAATTCAGCGACCCCGAAAACGTCCCAGACCAGTGCTCATTCCTGATTCGATGACGGTTTCTTCATTTTGACCTCGGAATGACCTTGATCATGATCTGATGGGATCATATTGATCTCTGGTTCGAGTTCAGCGACCCCAAAAACGTATGAAACCTTTGTTCGATTCTGTTTTGATAGTTTTCTCCAAATTTGACCTTCAATTGACCTTGAACCTGAGCTAATTGGACCAAACGGACATCGGATTCGGAATCAGCGACCCCAGAAACCCATGAGTGTGGTGAGAAATCCCGGGGTACATCAAATTTTTTTTTTTGGGGCTGTGTAATCAACGTAATCGGGTAAAACAAATTTTTCTCATAAACTCCTCGACTTTTCATCCTACTCGATTTTTTTTAGATCTTTTCTAATTCCTAAAAGTGAGGAGAAAATTACTTGTGACTCAAGAACCCATCAATCTTCAGCATCGCGTTCAGGTTAGGTAACTGAATATCAATGCTGCAAATCCCCGGGACTCGGATTATCGAACCTGGGTATATTAACTATGTTTTCCAAAAAGAATCAATCAATTCCATCGAAAAACCAGGTGTACAAGGATTTTTGTCCACATGAAATCCACTTACATTGTGTAAACTGTATGGTTCAAAGATCAAAATCAAAACCACTGATTCAACTACACGGGATTATTTCTGCCGATATTTTGACGTAAACAACAATAATTTTCGATTAGAGCTAGTGCATATAATGAGGATTATTCACCAGACCGGATATTCTCAAATTCCTATGCAGAACAAGCACGCGCTCTTCCGTGCCACATGCATCAAGCCGAGGACGATCAAGGACGGGGGAGGAGGATTAGGAAAATAATAATAAACAAGCGGCACTTCCGATCATAGCAAGATACCTTGATTTTATTATCTGTGATATTTCTAAGAAGTCATGGATCTGTTATCCACATTCAGGATTTGGAATAATCTGATGTAGTTTTGCAAGAACTTGACGTACTGTTTAATTGATTGTCTTTAATTTTTAATTTCAGGGAAAATATTGATTGTGCTTCAAAAGTATTCATCACGAAAGATTTTATTGGACAAACCTATTTCTGTTATTTGATGCAGAATCAATGTCGTTTGAGCATGATGAGATTCGAGAAATCAAGTGATAATGATCAAATAATCTTCGGATCGGCTACGATAATGGAAGCTAGAGATGCAGTTGATATACCTGTAAGTACTATAATTATTCTTCCTTCACTCCAGCTTCTCTAACCCCAACCGCATTTTGAGGCTCGAATATTGGAACGGAATTCTCTTCTGTTTAACTTCTGTAATCAAAAATAGCGACTCTCGAGGATTACATATTTATTCACATTTATCATCACTCCGTGAGTTCTTGCAAGTTGTCACACGATTTTCACCAATGGGCATTTATAACCTGTTTTCTATTATATTCTGATAATTATTATGTATTACTACAATATATAAGTAGAAATATTCTAAAATAGTTTACTGATAATCATGATGAAAGATACGTCTTCGGACTTTATTTCCGGTTCTGAAAATTAATGGAGACATAAGAGCATTACGGAACATCATTGGATAAATAGGAAAAATGCCTCAATCTACTGAAAGGCCAATATTATATTGTGCACCCTCCATAATTCCAAATGTGTGTAAATTGTCGATCTTTGAGGGCCATTCCAGAGTGAAGTGGACAAAGGAAAATTCACAAAATCCACCACATATTTATTTTATGCGACGTTTCGCCAGTTAGGTTTACTGGCCTCATCAGGCTAAAAATTTATTACACAAAAAACACGTAATAAATAATACAGTTTAAGTACAAAACAATCGACAAAGTAACAATAAAATATTCTTTCTCACCAGTTTTGAATGAAAATATAATATTACGTTCGGCAGTGGAAGCGGCTGCTTCCACTGCCATTGTCAAACTATTGTGTATAAAGCTAGCGTCAGAGGTCTTATATACCATCAGATACATTGGTGTGTTTGTTTTGAAAAATCTTGCTAAGCTTCCTATACGTGTGACTGAGTTGTTGTGTGTCTTCCTTCCTATTAAGTGTGTGTTGGTACATATTGATGTGGAGCATTTCCGAAATAAGTCGTTTCTTATAATTCGCTTCGCGGTCTAAAATTTTAACGTTATTCCAATCAAATGTGTGTGTACTATTTTCTATTAAATGCAAAGGGACGGAAGTGGTTTATCAGTAATTTTTTGATGTTCTGTAATTCTATCTTTTAATTTTCTCTTCGTCTCGCCAATATAACATGCCGAACAGTCGTTGCAATTAAATTTATAAACTACCTCAGTTTGATCTAAAATATCTGTTTTATCTTTGCCTAATTTTATTATGTTTGTAAGATTATGATTGACTAAAGGAACTGTTCTAATGTTTAATTTTTTAAGGGAGCCGGATACTTTATTATAAAATGTATCTTGAAAAGGTATTGCCAAAGTACAAAGGGGACTTTTTTTATCTGGACTATTTTTCTCTTTAGAGAATCTAATTGAACGAAGTCGGTCATTTACACATGATTCTATGAATTTCTGTGGGTAATCGTTCTCCAATAATATTCTTTTAACTTTATTAATATTGTCGTTATGGAATCTTTTATCTGAAAGTAAAACTGATCTATCTATTAAATTGGAAATGATGTTACGTTTTTGTTGAATTGTATGATTTGAATTGAAATTTAATAATCTACCAGAGCATGTTGGTTTTTGATACCAGTTAGTGATTAATTTATTGTTGGTTCTAGTAATTGTTGTATCTAAGAAATTTATAGAATTATTTTCTTCTAATTCATGAGTGAATTTTAAATTTTTATTGTATTCATTGAAAACTTTAATAACTATTTCGACGTGTTTATAATATTTATTGTCAAAGGCAAAAAATGTATTATCAAAAAGAAATTGGGTGATTTCAATAATTTCCTCAAACGGTATTTTACTTCTACTGTGAATATGTGAGAATCTTTTATCTAAGCTGTTCAAAACCAAATCACACGGTATATTTGTAAACAACGAGCTGACGTCAAGTGAAAGTAATACGTAATCAGCTGGGACATATATATTTGAAATTTGCTCTTTAAATTCGAAACTATTATTCACGCGAGAGATTGGTGGTTTTATACACTTTTTTAAATCGTCATATAAGGTTTTTGCTAAAAAATGTGTAGGTGAGTTTACTAAAGAGATGATGGGTCTCAGTGGGACATCGGGTTTATGTATCTTAGGCAAACCATATGCTTTAGCTAGAACAGTATTCGTTTGTGTCAATTGAATGTTGTGGAAGCGCTTATTTAGGAAGTCTTGGTCATTTAAACTGGATAATATTTTATGAACTTTAGTTTGTAATGATTTCAGTGGGTTTCTTTTAACTATTTTATAAGTATGTTTATCTTCTAAAAGTGAGTTCATTTTTTCTCTATATTCACTAGTATTCATACACACAGTCAAGTTACCTTTGTCTGCACGAGTGAAAAAAATATTGCTATTATTTTTTAAAAAATTCTTAGTTTCTGAAAGTTTTTTTGCAAATTCTCTGTCTTGGGATGAAATGTGGCTAACTTTATTGAAATTGTTGATTAAGGCATTAGTGACAGTTTCTCTAACGTTATTTTTAATAGTGTGGCTTACGTCAATTTTGTCTAAAGAGTGTTCAATATTTTTAACTGTTAATACTATGTCATCTTTTGTGAAATTTTCTTTTACATTATAATTCGGACCCAATGAACTGACCCACTACTGAAAGGCCTTTAGCTTCAAGTTTGGACTTGAAAAATCTTATATTATCGTACAAAATCAAACTCATTATGTATGTGGCAGCAGCGCTTTATATAACGTGGCACGCTAGTTCTACCACATGACGAGTAAAGAAATCGGGATAAACCCAATTTTGGATGAATTTCTTGTGAATTTCTCATTAGTATTCCATTTTTTTTACGTTATAGTTTGATTTGTCTTCCGAGGGATACGTTCACCAACGTAATGTACGTAAGGTAATAAATGAAAACTGACCCTAGTATTTTTTTCAATTTGTCGCATGATTTACAAATTTTAAAATTCATGGAGCTTTCTGGCAAGTGAAGCTCTGTTTGTTATATGGGTTGTTTCACGTCGACTCTCCAGAGCCGGAGCGCAGACGCTAAAACCTCGCGTTTTCGACGCTGAGTTTAACTCTATAAGACCAATATCTGAATAATGGGAAACGTTATCGATGTTGTTTTTTCTCAGTATTCCTATAGTGAATCTTGTTCCTGAAAATTGTTACGTTTTCACAAAAATAAAAAGTATAAAACAGGCCATATTTCAAAAACCTGTTTTAAAAATTTTTTCAAATAGTCTAGATTGAAAGCTCACGTTTTTACATTAATTTACTCTTCTGAAGATAAGACTTTTTCTTCACATTCGAGTAGCGAACGTGAGAGAATGCGACGTAAAGCGTTGACGTAAAACGCCTCATATACAAACTTCATGCATGTTTTTCTCGAAAAGTATGAACCAGAAGAAGTTTCCATTTGTATTTGTTAAATAAATGAGAGGCCGTTTATTAAATTATTAAATTATAAGTGAAACTTTTATCATATCTAAACTTACAAATAGACATGCGCTCGATTTTGCGCCATGTCTTTACAACGGGTGGATACAAAGAGACAGTCGTAAGGGGAACTCTTTCTCTCTCTCTCTTTCTCTCCCTCACTCAATCATCCTACTACCGAAGTTACCGCCCTTGCGTATGACACGTGTAGGGGCGGTGAATCACGATATAATCAACAGTATTTTTACGTGAAATGAGAAAGAGATTTTTGTTTTGCAAATATCGGTTTTATCGATAAGTCTTCCGCTTTATTGGATTTGCCATCTTGAACTTTCAAAATCTGACCCTGTATCCGGATTCGGCGCATGTCGGATTACTTTATTAAGGTGGAAATTCTATAGCTACCGGACTCAAATGAGTGTTCAAATTTTGATCGATTTGAATCATTATCATTCACATAGAAACCCCTTACTGAAATATTATCGTGGTTTTTCGTCATGGTCGTCGAATCTTGTTTGAGTGTAAATATTAAAAAATCAAAAGATTCACCCGACACTATATTGACTAGTCTTTTCTGGCAGTGAGCTAATGGACATAAACACAGCAACACTGTAAAAATCTATTGCAATTGATCTCTACTTATTTCATCTATTGTATCGAACATGGTGGGCACTCTCGTTTGCTGGGTAGAAAATATATTATAACGGATGAAGCGTTACAATGAGTCCGGATTGATAATTATATTTTATCGGTAACGGAATCAAAAGATATATTTTCTTTCAAAGCAATGAGTTATTAGATCATCCAATTTCAAAAGAAAATGCGTGAGATTTATACAGGTTACATTAGTCCCATCTTGGAGTTTCAAATGGAAATAACTTTTTCAGAAGCATCGATATGGCTATTTATTTCCACTTCATTTGAAAGAGCGAATTTTGAACTATTACACATTTCAAAATGGGCAAGAGTTTGAGTTAGGAAGAGTTATAGAGCGGTAGATCCATCCTTGAAAAGATGAATCGGGGAACAAAGTCCGGAATGATATCTCATTCGATGAATACCTCGGGGGGGGTTATAAGGAACAAAATTGTGAAGAAAGCAACTTCTTATATAGCTGGCGCCTTGAGTTATAATGGTTTTAGTGGAAATTTTGATATTTTTCTCATATATTGTTCAATAACTCTGTGAGGGAACAAAAACTGTTGATATAATGTAGTGGGAAAGTAGTAAGTGATAAAATTATCTACAGAATGAGCTGAGGTGCGTCAAAATTTGACTTCCTGCAACGAAGCGGCGTATCCTGGGTTTCCATGGGCATCGCTTGGTATAAGTATAATATAAGCTGGCCGACGGTTTACCGTTGTAGCTCCTAGTGCAAACAAGGTTCCGGGTGGGCCCTCCTAGGAAGGGCTTTCCAGGTGTAAGAAGCTTACGAGTCAGTGAGGGCTTTCATGGGCACTTCTGATACGAAAAGTTTCCTGAATATATATGAGTGGAGGTTCGGCCACCTTCCCCGGCGATTCTCCCCCCCCCCCTGCAGCGAGTCTTATCCGGTAATTCATTATTTTCTATGAATCATGATTCCCCCCTTGGTTTTTCAGATTAGCTAACGAGTAAATTCATTGACAATTTATTGCCTGGCACCCATCCCTACAACAATCTCTCGTTCAGACAATCGGGTTGTTTCCCTCGTTGTACGTTGCAGGCCGAGGCAACGTCGCAATATTTTTCTGTAAGACTACTAGTAGCTGAGTTACTTTTTTCCATAAAATCACGGTGCTCTGGATAATTAATATAAAGACGTTTTTCTGCACTTGTTACTAAGATAAAATTTTTACTATACTGTACAAATACTTTCTTTCCAATTTGAGAGGTCCTAAGGAAAAAAAATCAAGTCTGAACTTCACGTTTCTCAGCTCACGTCAATACTCGAGTGGTGGGGATGCCCAGATGTGGTGCGTGAGAAACCCGTCGCGTTGACTTCAAAACTCAAGCGCTAGCAAAAATGATGATTTCTCCACTTCTATGCATTGTAACTTAACGTTTCTATTTATAACTTGAAGGTTTATTATTATTAACCCATTAAGTCCCATGGCTAGCACAGCATAGACCGAGCCAAACTAACTATGCCATTGATTTCATTTGCTAAAACCGAGGTATACGTGTTATTTTGTTTGTCGATTCAATTATTTATTGCAAAGTTTTTTTTACAAATTACCAAGAAGTTGCAAATTTCGAAAAACTGAATATGATAATCGATTCCACATGTAAAATGGTAAAAATATATATGTACCATTTTTTTGTCAAACCCTTTTATTTTGCAATAAAACATAACCATGTGGATCGATCAAATATCATTTTGTCTCACGGACACGCCATTGATTGCAGAAGACAATGGAATCGATTGGAATCGAGTTCTCCGAAAAATACAACGTTTTGGTGAATTTTTGGAATAACTTTGCAATAAATAATTGAATCGACAAACGAAAAAACACGTATACCTCATTTTTAGCTAATACTAGGGGGGGTACCCCCCTGCTCGCTTCGCTCGCCAACCCCCCCCCCGTGTGTTCTTTGAAAGTCAATAATTTCAATGATAAGTGTAGTAATAATCAATTCATAAATTGAAGGAAGTTCCGATGGCGGTGGCCATCTTGAGGAACTTTTTCGGATTGGTCGATTCCTAACGGGCTCAATTTGGATTGGTCGGGAGCCGGAGTGAACAGGGGTTATCCTTAATGTTTACTATGCTGTCAGTATTTCGATGTGCTAAGGTTACAAAAGCATTTGAAATCAACAATATTCCAAGTGTTTTCTTGGAATATTGTTGATGAACAAAAAGTATTTATCATCCACGTGTTCAGCCAACCAATAAACTCAATGCGCGCGCTCGCGCGCGCAGTGAATTGCTAGTTGAATAAAAATTACATTGAAATCAATAAAACTTGAAACTTGAAACTTCGATTTTGATCAATTGAAAAGAATACTAAACGAACGATTCGAATCAAAATAAAAGCTTAATTTCATTCATGTTCATGTTGAACGTTTGTTTATTCAGTTTCAGGTTAAAAGTGCCATGTGTCAGATCATATTTTTTCGGTTTAGGTTTTTCGCGTGTTTCATTTCAGATTTTTGGTAAGATTTCGAGAAATATTGCAACGGTTGGTAGACACGTAAACAGTGGTTTCTATGGGTAGAAAGGAGATTTTCTATCCTATGCAGTTGAAAATACTGGAAACGAAACTCACGTGAATTATTTTTGCCCTTAGCAACGGTTGCTAGGGTGTTAAACAACGGTTGCTGAGGAGCTAAAAGGGAGGATTTGTATTTTGTGTCCTTTGCCATCAAAAATGATGGAAACGGGTCGTAAATTGTTCATTTTCAACCTTCGTAATGGTTGTTATGGAGGAAATATAACAATTCAGTGTCCTTGGCCATCGAGTGTGACTTGAAACAGATTTTCCAGCTTCCGAAGCAACGGTTGCTAGGGATGTAAACAAACGGTTGTTTCGATGAATAAGTGGATTAAAAAGACTCATGCAAAGTGATATTTAGCCCTTTTCTTCTTCTGCAGCAACGGTTGCTAGACACGTAAACAATGGTTGCTATGAGTAAAACGGAGATTTTCTATCCTGTGCAGTTGAAAATACTGGGAACGAAACTACGTGAATTTATCTTCCCTTTAGCAGCGGTTGCTAGGGGTAAAAAAAGGTTGCTGAGGAGCTACCTTTGCCATCGAAAATGATGGAAACGTGTCGTAAATTGATCATTTCCAAACTTCGTAACGGTTGCTAAGGAGGTAAACAACGGTTGCTATGGAGCAAATACAACAATTCAGTGTCCTTGGCCATCGAGTGTGACTTAAAACTTATTTCCCGGCTTCCGAAGCAACGGTTGCTAGGGATGTAGACAAACGGTTGCCAACGATATCAACAGTGGTTGATATGGGAAATGTCTTATCGATTCTCATTGACTTTGATGGTCCCAATGAGCACTTAAATGAGGATTCGTGAGAAAACACGTTAGTAACGGTTGCTAGGGAAATAACCAAGAAATTTCGTTAAAAATTGAACTCGGCCTAGATTTTGCCGCGACTAACCTGTGTGCAAAATTTCAAGAAATTCGGACCAATCCTTCGAGAGTTGGGGGTGGCAAAAGGGGGTGCAAAAAAGGGGTGCAAGAAAGGGGTGCAAGAAAGGGGTGCAGAAAAGGGGTGCAAGAAAGGGGTGCAGAAAAGGGGTGCAAGAAAGGGGTGCAGAAAAGGGGTGCAAGAAAGGGGTGCAGAAAAGGGGTGCAAGAAAGGGATGCAGAAAAGGGGTGCAAAAAAGGGGTGGAGAAATTTGACGGCGGCGGCGGTCTGGCTTTTAATATAGAGGGAAAATCAATGGCATAGTTAGTTTGGCTCGGTCTATGCTGTGCTAGCCATGAGACTTAATGGGTAAATACCTTCGTTATCTCCAATTTTGAGATCATTTTCAAACACTTACCATAAGCGCAGGAAAAATAATATGGGGTTTGTTGCAACTACAAAAAACACACTTTAATCCTACAGGTCACACTATTGAACCTGGAACAATAAAGCGAAGGGGGTTTTTAAGTGAAATAGAAAACTCAGTGAACAGCGTACGATTTTTTCAGATTCAAATTCGTGGCCAAATGGCGTCAATTTGAATTTTTTTTCCCGAAAAAATCAATCGCGGTATAGATTTTGCCTTTTTTGATAACGTCGTTATTATTTTCCCTCATTTTTTTTGCCTCTCTGATTTTTTTCCTCCCTGATTTTTTTGCCTCAAAGCCTCTCAAATTGGAGAGAAAGTCTTGTACAGTATAGTACTATTTTCATCTTACAAGGAGAGTATCAGGCCTTCGGGTCACCAATCTGGACCAAACTTGATACGTATGTTCTCTGGAGCTATAGTGACCATACGCAAAAAGTTTTAGGACCTAACGCTCTCTCAGTCCCAAGATAATTACATTACAAGGTTACTTAACTTTATACTTATAATGATATTTTCACTTACCAGGTAACATATGAGAACCGGGTCACCAATCTTGACCAAACTTTTTTCGATGTTAGATTGGCTCAAGAATAGACTGTGCCCACAGTCTCAGGGACCACACTCTCAATTTCCAAAAATATCAATTATTATAGCTTGGATGGAGCCGTACCTCTCGTCCCAAATGACAATATGTCATCTGAGGCGTATTCCCCTTACTGAACTGCACTTTCACTGTTATAACTTGAATACCAGATCACATTTTATCCTAGAAAACATACAGAACGAGTAAATTGCGTGTATGTTCAACAAATCTTACTTCCATGTCTTACTCACATAGAGTAAAACATGAAATATATGAAAAAATGAACGCTAATTGACTTTTCACTCTGGGCTTGGATACTGAAGCAATAACAACACGTATCCAAGCACAAAGACAATAAATGTAGTATCATTGTACACTTATCACTCATGAAAACTTCAATTCTGTACATGTGTCGACCAATATCATACTATAACCAATTATATCAAAACTCATCTACTCACAGTTTTCTTCTTGCTTTGAAAGAAATTCTGGCCCTGTACAGCATACCTGGAACACAAAAATTATCACAAAGGAACATCTTTCTAAAATATAGGTAGAAAGGCAAAGGTTAAGTTTACTTATCTGAATTCCATTGCGTCTTGAATAAAAATTATCCTCATCAGCTGCACACGATGAAGCTCCAAACCTGCTGGAGAACACTGTGACGGAAATTGATCTAAATTATTAAACACATAAAATTATTATACACATTCTTGAATCATAAGTTGGAGCTCCGAAAAACACGAATTTTATTAACCTATCTTCATTTTTTGAGGAATTATCGAGAGACTTAAAAAAATCAATATTTTCATTTTAACGCTATTTTGCAACTTTCGGGTGAGTCAAATTTTGACACACCTCAGCTCTTTCTGTAGATCACCTAAAACTTTCCCCATATACTGTATTAACATTTTCTGTTCTCTCACAGTTATTTAACAATATATGAAAAAAATGTCAAAATATCCACCAAAACCATCCAGATGCCAGCTACACACAAACTCGTCTTTTTCACGATTTTGTTGCTCATAATGAGGACGGCGCGCCGTCGAGTCGAGTAGTAGGCAGAGGGAAGACTGCTCGGGGAAGCCACAGGCCGTAGGATGCTCTCCGCTGAGAGGCAAAGACAATGATTCCTCAAAGGGCTACAGGGGTCGCGAGAACGCGGAAACGGGCACGATCGCGGTGGCTGCCGAGGCTGTTGCTGGTGAAACACAATGGTGCCGCACGGCCGAAGCACGCGGGTACGGGACGAGAGGAGTTGCGTGGAGACCTGGGGCGGATTCCAGGGGACGAGCACGGTTGAATCCGTGCTGTTCAGGCCACGCGGGAAATCCAACTGCTGGCGTGATGGCGCAACAAGTCGCTCTCCACGCCGGCCGCACCTGCGCTCGATCGCGGTCGATACAGCGATCGATTGCACGTGCGCGGACTCAGCGCCAACTTCAGGTGGCTGGGCCCCGGGAATTCTCTCTGAAAAAGAATTCCCTTGTGACGGGAAAAATACAACGGCACAAATTCCCCCTCCCTTAAACTCTGGTTATCCCGCGGGAGAACCAGGTTGGCGTCGTAGGCGCCTGGGAGTTCGAAAGGGCTGTGGGAGTGGTCGAAGCTAGTCCCACGAAAGATGGGGTGGTGCTTACACCAGATGGTACTACTAGGTGCTTGCGAGAAACGCTCGAGATACGTGGTGTGTTGAGCCACCTAGGAGGCTATGCGACAATCACCGGAAAAAAAAGAAATTGGTATGCTGGCCTCCTCTAGTGATTTCCAGTAACAAGGTATAGGACCCATCAAAGATCCTGTCCTTCCCCCCTCCCTTAAATCCTGGTACGCTGAAGCTACCAGGTTTGCGGTTGAGCTAGGATACTTACTCATACACACGCACACGCACACGCACACGCACACGCACACGCACACGCACACGCACACGCACACCACACACACACACACACACACACACACACACACACACACACACACACACACACACACACACACACACACACACACACACACACACACACACACACACACACACACACACACACACACACACACACACACACACACACACACACACACACACACACACACACATTCATATTGTATACCGATGGCTCTACGTTAACTTTGGTAACTGATTTCGGCGCCTGTCGACGGCGGCTTCCCTCGTGGACCCACGTCGAATCCCGAGGACTCGAAATAGCGGTGGAGGCTATGGGCAGGGAACCGCATATTTTACCGATCAACAACTTTTTATCGCCATTCTCTTCCGGCAATTTGACTAGTGTGTGGAGCGGAATGGATCGAACAAAACCGTTCCGTGTAAAGTAAATACATCAAAAACGAAAACGTAACAAATTACTATAAAAAAAAATGAATCAAGAACAGAATCTCATCGTACTAAGTAATATCCACATGCTCGTGGAGGACCTCTATGATCATCGGAGACAGCAGCCTCATCCGTTGCTTCACGGGTGCATGTCCTTGCACATCGATTCGGTGAGTGGTCAAGTGTGTTGTGCCCAATGTCGCACTGGGTGGCTTCAAGATACGATCCAGTGGCCATTGGAGGGTCTTCGCCTGTGTTTCAAAAATTTCCGAAACTCCCGCGCACTGGGCGGCAACGGTCGATCCAGAAGGGGAAAGTCCGCCGGGAACAAAGGCATACAATGACCCCGTTGGCCACAGTTGAAACACGGATCGTCCGGATCTATCTTTCTTCGGCCACTTGGTTCCTGGGATTCGTCGCTGGTCTCGTTCTGGTGACCCTTCGGTGTTTTGGGGGCTTTGCTTACGTTTGGGGCGTTGCCACTAGGCTTCGGGGGGTTCAAGGGGGCACAACTCTGCGATCGCTCTTCGTGCTCATCCACACGCCTCTGGAACGGCCTCTTCGTCTTCTGCCATTGACTCCTGCTCCTCTTCCGCGTTTTCTTCCACTGCTGCGGCTTGGAAGTGGCACGGTTTCTCTGTTGGTACGTACGCCGCCCCTCGCAACACGGAAAATTTCAAAGGAGGTGGGGCTCTGAACATTCGCTAATTCGAATCGAAATTATTTAAAAGAATAATAATATTATTTAAAATTATTTTATCATTTCGCTGATGCCGCCTAATTCGAGTCTCCTCCTGGTTGGCCAGATCCAACAGCTCATCCAACGAGGCAAACTGGTTTCTTGTAAACCTGTCGTTGAGTGCTAGGAGGAGATTATCGTAGGCAATGTCCAACTGTTATTTGGTCGGAAGGGGATCTTCCGTCCGATCAAAAATCAGCTGGAGTTTGGTGAGAAAGGTGGTAACCGGCTCATCGTCACCTTGCGTGCGGGCTCGGGCTTTGGTATGTAGTTTCGCTTGAACATCCTCGCATCCGTATACGCGGCGAAAAGCTCGGAGGAAAACATCCAAGTCTTGAAACATGGACCGATGCTTGCAAAACCACATAGCCGTCACTCCGTCGAACGCGGCTGGAAGTGCTCGCAAAGCCTCGTTAAAGGTCATGTCCGCCGCTGTGACACAGTCCTCGATTTTGTCCAAGAAGTCATCCGGATCTACCCACGGTTTGTTTTCGAACTTCAGGCCCCACTTCTTGAACGTGTCAAGGTATCTCGTTGTTTTGCTGCCGTTCAACGATCCTCCGTTTGTGGGTGCCGCAAATCTCGAGGTTCGCGTCATCTGTGGGTTCGTCTGCTGGCACCTACAATCAGGCGCAGCCTGATACCCCTCCTCCCTTAAGTCACACAACGGGGTTTGTTGCGAGGCAAAGTTCCGGTAAACATCTCCCGCGTACGGGGTGGAATCGTCGTAATTATTGCTCAGCGAGTCAAAATATACTGGCGGTGGTGCTTGTTCTCGGACTTTCAGGTGGAAGCTAACGAACCGTTGAGTCGTTGCTGACTGTCGAACGGCCACTTGTCTCAGTGCGCTCTAGTCTGGCACCATATCGCAACTGGTGGTTCATCGGAATGATCGGAGTATGTTTCCTATGTGGGATGTTTTATCTCCCGAATATTTTGGGGTGAACGAGGGACAAAACCGCAAAAATGAAAAAGAGAAAGAAAGGGAAAGCAAAAGTCCTAATTTTGCTCAAATCCAAAGAGAAACTTGGGATAGGACATAATTAACAATGGGATGACTATAACGTTAATTGACTCTTAACTTGATCAGTAGGCAAAACCAAAAATACAAAAAAAAATTTTTTTGGAAGTCTCCCTGTCTTCGGTTGAATGCAAAAATAATTAAAAAACATGTTCAAAATGGAAATAAATTATACTCGAAGGAATCCTTGTGGCATTGAATAATATTTGTAATGCTCCACGTATATTGGTGATTAGTTATTCACCCACAATCTCAACCTGGACCAAAAATCCAAATAAGCGTGAAGGGAAAGAAAACTAGAGGAAGAAAAAAAAAGTATTCAAGTATACTTTATGTAAAAATGAAAGAATGTAATGTAAAAAAGAAAAAGAAAGAAAAATTTTGTTGGAAAGTGCACTATATTGTTATTATTTCATGAATAAAATTTATTATCAATCATTATTAATTATTATTTATTTTACAATTATTTATCTGTAACTGTTACACTTTTATTTTGTGGGCTCATCTACTTTTTATTGTGGTGACTAAAATTATTGCACTTATGCCGTAAAGCTCTATATATTATCACCGCCGTATTTATTAAAGAATGATTAATATAATGGCCATAGGGCCTAGAGCATGATAACAAATATGAGGATTGCGCGCACGAGGTGGTGAGGCTCGTGCGCGCGGGAGTAGGATCTTGAGCAGGAACAGTGTGGCAAATAAAGTCTACAATGGTTCTGACGAACACAAAGTTTATTTAATACTAAGGGAGGAAGTTACACAGAAGGGCAACGAGCCCTGGGTCGCGTCTCGCGGGCTGGAGCGAGAGAGAGCGTGAACGCGTGTTGGCCGGGAGAGAGAGAAATGGCGATCGTACGGCACTTACTCGGCGATGCTCCGGCGCTAGACGATACTCGTCCTCGACTCGGCTTCGGCGTGCGGTAGCGAGAAGAATGACGTGGGGATCGGTCCGCTGCTGTCCTCGGGGTCGCGATCGCCCGGGCGGTCTCGTGGTCTCGAGGGCTCGTGGTATCGCGCACGAGGGCCGGCAATAAACTCAATACTTCCGCCGCGCGCTCGGCCGGCCGAGCTCGCTTCGGCCGTCTTCGGCTGACGTCACGCGGCGCGAGGATTGAATCTCGTTCGCGACGCGGTCTCTCTCTCTCTTACGTTGTCGACAGCGCTGGCTCTCTTGCTGGACGCTGAAACATAACTCAATATTTACAAACAGTACAATATTATAGAGAGAGATATCACGGGGCCTGTCAATGTAATTGTCCGCCCGTGACATCCCTCCCCCAGGCGCGGTATAGCAGGTTGGCGTACCGCTCCGATACGTTCATCTCTCTCAATGTATCATAGATTGAGATGAATTTCAGGGATTTCAGCACGTTCTAATGCGTGCTATTTTGTGTAAATGAATCAGACTCACATTTTCATTGAATTATGTTTATTTAAATGTAAAAAAAGTAAATGTGATTGGTATAAAAAAATGAAAAAGAAGAAAAAATGTAAAGAGAGACTAAAGATAAATATTTTTGCGGGGCATTTGGGTAATAATGTGCCAATTGTTCCACGCTCTCTCTGTTCTTAACTTATTGACTTATTGGCTAACGAGCCTGTCGCTACCAAGACAATATTTTTGGTTCCACGCCGCTCAGTCAATTTTACAGCAGTCGCGTCATACTTTTGCTTATTGCTAGTTAACGAAATGCATCCGTCCACTCTTCACTCACAGCCTACGCCTATTTTACAGTGTTTGTGGCTACTTTTGGTTACATTCCAATCTAGATCACAGCGCAGTAATATGATTGTTTGGCTTAAGGCCTTTACATGGTTTTTGGACTAGTTTGTCCTTTTCATCACAATCAAGGTTTTACAACTATATATTGGATATTATCATCAACTTAACTTATTGCTCAGGGCCTGATTAATATTTTAATCTAGTATAAAAGGAAAATGAAAAATAAAAAGAAGAAAGAAAAAAATATATATATATGGCTCGATGCCTAATCAACCAAGTAAACGGCTTAGGGCCTGGCGATTTCTATAAGGAACGTACAAAACTAAATTGTGGCTTAGGGCCTGACTATTTTACAAAGTAAGCGAAATGAAAGAAAACAATTTTATGGCTCAGTGCCTACAATTTTAAAGACTAAAAATTAAAACTTTGGCTTAGGGCCTATCAACTTTATGAGGGAAAAAAAAACTTATGGCCTAGTGCCTACGATTTTAAAGAATAAAAAGTAAAACTTCTGGCTTAGGGCCTGGCTATTTCGCAGATACACAAAATCGTATGAAGGGAAAACAAAACATAAGTAAGAATAGAACGGCGTCGTGATGGCTTAGCGCCTGGCGGTCTTCGGCGGCGACGTAGCGATGGCTTCAGGGCCTGGCGACCCTCGTTGGCGACGCGGCGGCGGCTTAGGGCCTGGTGATTCGAGGTGGGGGTGAGGACTAGCGCCGTTTATATAGGTCCCTGGCCTTCGGTTTCGGCTTGACGACATAGTGGTAGTCAGCGTTAGGGCAATCCGCGTCCTTTTCCACCTCAAATATCCCGCAGGTCCTGCACCGCCGCACGCCGGTCCGCTGGTTTGGGTGGGGGTGGGTGAGGCGTCGCTCGTGGCGCTCCCGCCTGTCCTCGGCGGAGATTGCGTCGCGGTTTTTTTCTCCCGCCGCTGCAGCCAGTCGCTTCTCCTTTGCCTCCAACTCCTTCTCTTCTTTTTCGACGAGGTCTTTCTCCCGTCGCACCTCCTCGAGCCGCCCCTCGCGCTCTTTTGTCGCCGCCTCCAGCTCTGCCTTTTTGGCCTCTACCCTGGCCTTCGCCTCCCTCACCTCGGCCAACCTATCCGCCTGCTCTTTGGCAGCCTGTCGCTGCCTCTCCGCATTCTGCAAGGCTGCTTTCCCATAGGAAAATGACTTTCCTAGTCTGAACAGGATGGCTCTTATGTACTCAATAATTTTTATTTTCAACAACTGCAATAGCATCCATTTGCCCCGATACCGGATGGGTTCGATGTCCTAAAAAAATAACATGATTTATGATCATGTTATTTTTTTAAGGTTCCGAAGGCTATTTTAAGTCTTTACAAAAAACTGCCGCCTCCTGTTTGTGCACTAATATATGTGTGAAAAATCCCTGATTTTCTTATATTGCCAACCACATAGGGGGGCTGCCCTAAAAAAGAAATGGTTTCCCGAATTTTCTTTATTGTTTCTCCATGTATTTATGCCTGATCCTCCTGTATATCGCTATTTCCGCGAAGTTGATTCTTGACTTTTCCTAGCAGTTTTTTGCGTGGAATATGTCGCTTTATTTTATCTATATGCGCTATACGTGTCAGATCACCCCTTTTTATTTTGACATTATGACTTTCGTAATTTATTCCTATGATCTCGCACTGTACATATTCTTCCTTGTCCATTTCTCCCGATTTTGGTTCTTTTAACAGGTACACCATCTCGCCCTCTCAAAAACGCTTCGCGTTCGTCATCCTGTTATAGTAATGTTTGGATCTAAATTTGGCTTGGATTTGATTCATCCCGGCCATTATTTGCATTTCAGCTCAATTGTGAATAGCTTCCGAGAGATGTTCGCTAACCGTACGAATTTTCTCCTTCGGCGGAAAACTTGTTGGTATACGTGCGGGTCGGCCAAACACCACTTCATGCGGCGTGTATCCTAGTGCATCGTGTACACTCATATTATACGCGTGCTGAGCTATTGGCTGAGCTATTGGTAATATTTCATCCCATTCATTGATTTTGTCCGAATACATCCTGATATATTCCTTTATCATGTGGTGCATCCTTTCGATTCCCCCTTGACTCTGTGGATGATAAGCCATGGACGTATACCTGTTAATTTTAAATGCCTTTGCTAACATCTGCATCACCTTATTTATGAAATGACTTCCCTTATTACTTTGCAATGATACTGGAGGGCCGAAATAGCATATTAATTTATTGATTGAGGTCTGAGCAACTTCTTGTGCATTTGCATTTGCTACCGGAGCCAAGATACAGTACCTGCAAAAATTGCACTGTATGGTCAAAATGTAACGATCCTCGGCTTTTGTTTCTTCTACGGGTCCGCAAAAATCCATCGATATCTTTTCGAATGGGAATGTCGGCGTATTGGTGATTAGCATCGGTAATCGCGTTACGACACTAGTAACTTTCATCGATTGGCAGTCCGGATATCCCTCATACATATTTTTCCAATAGTATTCTTTTGCTATATTATCGAATGTTTTATTGATGCTTTTATGTGCACCCATCGCTGATTCGTGAAAGTCTTTGATTACCCTATAACGATCTTCTACTTTTGGGACTGGTAGGTTATTTGTGAATAGCGTTATTGATATAAACTTGCCTTCAGAGAGCTTGTTACAGTTTTCCGTAAAATAATTGCAATCTGACGTGGATAGAACTCCCAAATCTTTAATAATCCCTATGGTTTTCACGTTGTGTTTCATCAACGAATCCTTCCATACTTTTAACCCATTAACGCCCAAAAGGCCGCTCGACGGCCGTTTTTTTTGAGCGGTAGATTTCATATAGTTATAATGGTTCAAAAAATTTGGGAAGAACATTTTCTTGTGCAAAATTTTGTCAGCTTTCCGATTTCGTTACTTTTATCTCGATTAAATAAACGCCCTTATTGTTATAAACAATTTATTGCAAAAAAACACAAAATTTCGAGTCAGAATTTTTTTTGTATCAACCGTAAAACATGGAAACCGGTCGCAATAAATCCCGGGAAGTGAATTTCGAGCGTCCATGGACCTTAAACTGAAAGTTGGCATAGTTGTAATTGTTCAAATCTATTTTTGGAAGACCCAAAATGGCGGCTGACCGAAAGAATTGTAGCTTTCAACTCGGCAATTGTTTTTCTCGAAAACTATGGGTCAAATCAAAAAATTCTTAAGAACAAAGAAATCTTAGAATCAGTTGAAGAACACTCGGATTTTTTCTGAATTTTTTGATCAAATTTTTTATTTTTCAAATTCTCAAAAAAACGCAAATTGCTTAAAAACTTCTGAAAAAATTTGAGGATGTTCTTTGAGCAATTTTAAGACTTTTTTGTCTCATAAATTTTTTGATTTGATCCATAGTTTTCGAGAAAAAAAATAATGAAATTATTCTTCCAAATTTTTTCTATCCAATCATAGCACAATTTCATTATTTTTTTTCTCGAAAACTATGAGTCAAATCAAAAAAATCATAGGGATAAAAGTCTCAAAATTACTCAAAGAATATTCTCAAATTTTTTCAGAAGTTTTTAAGCAATTTGCGTTTTTTTGAGAATTTTAAAAATCGAAATTTTGAAAAATTTGATCAAAAAATTCTGAAAAAATTCAAGAGTGTTCTTTACGTGATTCTAAGATTTTTTTATTCTTAAGAATTTTTCGATTTGACCCATGGTTTTCGAGAAAAACAAGTGCCAAGTTGAAAACTACCATTTTTCCGGTCGGCCGCCATTTTGGGTCTTCCAAAAATAAATTTGAACAATTACAACTATGCCAACTTTCAGTTTAAGATCCATGGATGCTCAAAATTCACTTTCCGGGGTTCGTTACTACCGGTTTCCATGTTTCACGGTTGACACAAAAAAAATGTTGACTCGAAATTTTGTGTTTTTTTCGCAATCAATTGTTTATAACAATGAGGGCGTTTATTTAATCAAGATAAAAGTAACGGAATCGGGAAGCTGATGAAATTTTGCACAAAAAAATGTTCTTCCCAAATTTTTTGAACCATCAGAACCATATGAAATCTATCGCTCAAAAAAACGGCCGTCGAGCGGCCGTTTGGGCGCTAATGGGTTAAGCACTTCAAAATACCCAATTTCATAGTTTATTCGTCTAGATATCTCTTGACTATGAACCCATATATTTGCTTTTTGCATAATTCCGACTGTATTATTTCTCCGACTTCCTGCGTTTGTAACTCTATCTCTTCTTTAGCAATGTACCTTCGCTCGAAAAGTGAGTTTAATGTTCCTGTCTCGGTTCTTCCGTCTGCTGACAACATATATGCCAAATTGTCGTGGTATGCGAAAGGCTGACCATTAAAATTCGCACTGCCATGAATTGTTCGACATTCTCTGGTTCTATTAACCATGCCGGCTTTAAATGCGATGGCCTTGCTTCCGCGGTCAGATATCGTGTCATATTGCTATATGTGGGAGCGCTCATTGTTCTATTGGGAGTGCTTTGACTACCTTGCAATATTTCACGGTCTGACGAGTCCCGATTCACAGGTGGTGGCTCGCTGTTTCCTGTGTCTCGTAGCCGAGCTACCTCGTTTTCCTCATAATCCATTATGTCCATATGCCCCTCCTGTCTGTGCTAATTACTAATCTCTTCTTCCATTATCTATGGGGTATAGTGATTAGATTTGAGATGTAGATGAATAAAATCGTTACTATCGTTAGCCCTAAAATATAAATACTTCACTCTATTGGCTCCAAAATGAAAATGTAGGCAAATATTAATATTATAAAATATCGATTTTAGGTATAAGTAATCAGCATCCCCATATTCCGTCTTTGATTTCAGAATTCTGCCGACTTCCTCCGGGTTTCCACAGTCGCTCAGCACAGGGCTCCTCAGGAGACTTTCCCTTAAGGACGTCGTAGACTCATCCAACCCTAATATTTTATCACTGAGTGAAAAAGGCAATTTCCCGTTAGTTCCATACGTATATTGGTGTCATGTGTCATAATTTTATCCCTATTGGCGCACTCTGAGTTTTCTACATATCGAATTACCGGCAAAAAATCATCTCTGTCCATGGGAATCTCATGCCTGATATTTCGTCGGCAGGTGGTGTAGCACCTCTCACCTCCGGGTAGGCATGGCCCTCCTGACTATTATTTTTTTCGAATCGCTTGCAATTTATTGTAGAACTCTCTGTCTAATTTTCTACCTCTAAGATAATATGTTGCCCATTTCTCTCTACCTGAACCTGAATGCTCTAATTCCGTTGTACTTATCTCGCTTAGAACTTTTTCTATTCTTGCATCGATTGAAGGTGTATGATCAAAATCTAGAATGTACTCGATTCCGTCCATCCAGTTTCTATAAAATTGCCGTTCGGCCGATGGATATTCTTGAACTGCTTCTTGATGAGAACTTCTGCTTTTCACTTTGACAGCTGTCTATTTCTTTCCTTGGAATTACATTTTGGTGGGTAATATCTAAGTCTTTAAACTCTTTGTTCCGCGCATTTTCATCTCTTTCCTCATTCTCGCATTCGGTGGGCTTGTTAGCTTTTATCTGGATCTGAATATTTGGTTCCCCATCTACATCTTCTTGTTCTATATTTATTAAAAACTGATAACGACCGTTGACTTCCGGTATAGTGTTGCTCATGTGTAAAAGGGTATTCTCTGACGTCTTTTTTAACGTACTTTCCTTAATTTTCCTTAGAAAGGGGGGCTTTTCCAGGTTTCTGCGGCAATTTTATCTATGTGGCGGTAGTTTCTCGTCGTTTATGATTCTCGGTTTTTCAGGGTTTTTAATTCCAGGTCTCGCCACGCTTGCTTCAAGGATTCGAGATACGTCCTCCTGAAATGGCATTTGTTCGTCGCTCGTGTTTCCCAGCTTGTTTCGTTATAGATATTCTGATTAGTTGGCGTATTTCCGAACTGTCACCGTCTTGCTGTCAATGTTTGATTTTTCAAGGGCTCCATCTGGTTTTTCCTTGGAAGTAAGGTTTTTCCTGGCAATGGTGTGCTGGTCTGTTCTATTTCTGCCTCCAAACTTGCCTCTTTATGCATGCGTTCCAATTTTTCATCCATCTTGTTTTGACTCAAAATTCTCCCCTCCTGCTCCACGCTACTTATTGGTTGACATACCGGAAACTTGTAACCTGTTCTATTATCTTTACGCTTTCTATACTTCTTACGTGTTTTTGCTGGTCGTTCATTGATAATGTTCTCGGCCTTGTCAGTATCCTCCGCATCCGAGTATTCCGTGGTTTCTATATTATGTATTTTCCTGTTGTTTGGGTTTCCTGAACCCCCAAAATCTATTGATAGCCCCCTTCTTCATTTCCATTTTCTTGTTTCTGGGTCTCTACACTTGCTTGCCTTGCTTGTGATCGTATGAAAACTGCCTTTATCGACGATTTTTGACAATTTTTATTCCTCTCTTCTGGCTCTTGCTTTTCTGCTAATTCGTACAATTCAATTTTTGGTGATTCCTGGTCTATTTCTCCTTCCCGTATTATGGGGCACCAACTCAATGCATCCGCATTTTTATTTTTATCTCCTGCAGGTCTATGAATGATGTCGAACTGATATTTTAGCAATACTGTTTTTAATCTATTGAAACATAGATCCGGTTTTTTGGTCTTAGTGAAATGCTTTAGCGGCTCGTGATCCGTAACTACGACGAATTCTCTACCACATGAATAATGCCTGAATTTCTTCAATGCCCATGCTATAGCTAACATTTCCCTATCGTATACTGGATACCTGAATTCATAGTCAGACGCGTCCGTTGTTACTATAAATTTCTTCGTTAAATTTGGCGCTATTAATACCGGTTCGCTGCATAGGATTTCCTTTATTTTCTCGAATGCTTGTTGTTGTTCTTCTCCCCATACGAATGTTTTCCTCTTGCCTCTCAATTTATTGAGTGGGTGAACAATTTATGCAAAGTTCTTCATGAACTTTCTGTAATATGATGCAATCCCAACAAACCTCTGTACCTTTTCTGCGTTCTTAGGCACTGGGAATTCTTTAACCACCTCGATCTTTTTTGATTCCATTTTAATCACTCTATTTCCCGCGATGTGACCGAGAAACTTTGCGTGGTTCCACCGTGAGATTTGCTTTTTCGAACCTGTTCATTAATCTTCTGAATTTCTTGCCGTGCTCGACTAAATCTTTGGCCATTGTTTATACTCGATGGATTGTAGATCTAGGACTGTTATATAATTTGATCAGGCTGCGACTTCAATTATTTCATTCATGTTTGGCAAGGGGTAGCTATTTCCTACCGTATTCGTATTAAGCTGTCGAAAATCGGTGACTAATCGTCATCTCTCTTCTCCATTTGGCCCTGGTTTTTTCCTGACCGCCCAAACTGGCGAAGAAGTTTTTCAATGAGCTTTTGCATCACAACCTCTAATGCTTGCGGATGTCTATACCATCTTATTTTAATGGGAACGAGTTCGATTTTGTGCGTGGTTACGGCTGTTGCCTTGAAGTGTCCGCCCGGTATCCCAGAAACGTGGGCATATTCTCCAATCAGCTCCTTTACATGCGCCAGTTCCTCTGGGTTCAATTCTTTTAATGTTTCTTTGTCCAGTTGCTCGAAAACTAGATCTACCCTGCTTTTTGTCTCGTCACTTGAGACTTTTAAAATATTTGCGTATGCTACTTCCTCCTTCTTTTCAACATTGTCTAATTCACAATTTATTATATCGTTATTCACTTGTATTGCCTCACATGGCACAAGAATAACATCGGGTACTTTTACCCTAACTTCCTCATCGTTTATGTTCACACACATAGCATACGCTTTCCCGCATACGTTATACGTTCGCTTTGTGACAAAAAGTTTCCAAAGTGAACTTCCGGCTGTAGTTCCCTCAATGCAACAAAACCTACGTCGGCCTCCCCTTTTACGTTGGCATATATAACTTGCCTAGTCCTTGACGGTATAATGAACATTTCTTATTCTAGAAAAGGAATTTTCAATTCTCCGAACTCCAATTGTTTATTTACCGAATCGATCTTCCCCGCATGTTGGGTTATAAAATCCCAACCTATTATTCCGTCAGTGTCAATAGGAAAATCGTCGTTGATCACCTGCATAATACATTCTACCCCATTTCGTATTATCTTATTCCCCGTATCAATCAAAAAATCTGGGTCTATTTTACTTAGCTTAACCCATTAACGACCAAACGCCTCGATTTTCTGTCAACTTTTCGACGCGATTATTTGGCATGTTATCGTCTTTGAAAGAATTCAGTTTCCACTTATTCTGGCGTAAAATTTTATGCTCTTTCAGAATCCGTGGTCAAAATTATGATTAGACTCCTAGGGAAAAAGATATGGCCGATTCAAACTCATAAAATGCGAAAATTTAAAAAAAAAAATTTTTCTCGATTTTTTTTCATAATGTTATCGCCAATCATTTGTGCTCTAATTATGGACAAAGGTGGACAAAATGCTTCAGGTTTAAGAGGAAATTCTTTTTATCGAAGTGAAATCGCTTTTTTTTACAAAATGGCGGCAATAACGTGAAAATTTCATAAAAAACATTGCTTATTTTTTTTCTCGAAAACTATGGACTTCATCAAAAAATTCAAAAGAACAAAAATGTCTTATAATTAGTCAAGGAATACTTCCAAATTTTTTCAAATGTTTTTGACACGTTTTGGAAAAATTTAATTCTCCGAATTTTCAAAAAAATCTAGATTGTCTCTAAAAATTCTACAAAAATTTGTGAGCGTTCCTTGACTAATTCTAAGACACTTTTGTTCTTATAAAATTTTTGATAAAATCTAGTTTGCCAACTGTTTTTTCATTTTTTTTCTAGCTTTTTTTGAAAATTCTATTTTTTCCTATGAATCTCAAACTAGAAAAAACTAAAAACTAGATTTTATCAAAAAATTTTATAAGAACAAAAGTGTCTTAGAATTAGTCAAGGAACGCTCACAAATTTTTGTAGAATTTTTTTGAGACAATTTAGATTTTTTTGAAAATTCGGAGAATTAAATTTTTCCAAAAACGTGTCAAAAACATTTAAAAAATTTGGAGTATTTTCTAGACTAATTATAAGACATTTTTTGTTCTCTTGAATTTTTGATTAAGTCCATAGTTTTCGAGAAAAAAAAATAAGCAATGTTTTTTATAAAATTTTCACGTTATTGCCGCCATTTTGTAAAAAAAAGCAATTTCACTTCGATAAAAAAAATTTCCTCTTAAACCTGAAGCATTTTGTCCACCTTTGTCCATAATTAGAGCACAAATGATTGGCGATAACATTATGAAAAAAAATCGAGAAAATTTTTTTTTTTTAAATTTTCGCATTTTTTGAGTTTAAATCGGCCATATCTTTTTTTCTAGGAGTTTTATCATAATTTTGACCACGGATTCTGAAAGAGCATAAAATTTCACGCCAGAATAAGTGGAAACTGAATCCTTTCAAAGACGGTAACATGCCAAATAATCGCGTCGAAAAGTTGACAGAAAATCGAGGCGTTTGGTCGTTAATGGGTTAACCAGCGTCACGTCAGCTCCCGTATTTACAAAAAATTTTCCCGATCAATTTCTTTATTTTCATACCGTCCAATTTCACTATCGGGGGTTGACGCCCGAACGTACATGCCAATCTTATTGTGTGGCGTTTGAGTGGCTGTTCTATAATCTGCTCGGCACCTAATTTTAGCGCCGAGCATTTTGGGAGTTTAAATGCTCACTGTTTGATGGTCCTTGGTTGTTATTAGCGTTCTGATTTTGTGAGTTCCGATCGTCATCACGATTGTCATACCAATTACCTCCATTATTATTACCTTTATTTTCATATTATTGTCGTCATTTCCATTATTTCCTTGGTTACTATTTCGACTTCGATTCTGATAATTATTACCGTTATTTCTATTATTCCGGTAGTTTTGATTATTTCTACGGTAATTCTTATTATTCCGATTTCTATCTCTGTTGCGGTAGTTATTATTTCCGTTTCCATCAGGACGATTATCATTTAGCCATTCGTTACGATTGCCATTATAATTATTCGTTCTATCATTGTTTCGGACATTATCTTTCTCGTTGCTAGTTTGTTTGGTTTCCGTGTCATGCGATCCTGACACTCCCGTAACCTCAGATTCCGTGTATGACACCGGCTGTTGTACGTACATGATCGGCTGCGCCACTGGCTGACTTGCACTTACTGCTATTGAATTTGTTAAATTACTTTTATTGAACTCACCACTCAAAATTTGTCGCTCTAAGGCATAGCATTCGGAAAATAAATGACCTGGTTCTTTACAAAATACACACTGGTTCTTGTCGTAGCCTTCTTTTGACAATTCCTCTCAATATGTCGTTTTATTAAACAATAATTGCAGGTTACATCCGTCGTAGCTATTCGCATTATATTACTCGAGTGTACAATACCGTCGCGGCTTTCCAACGCTCTTTTCAATTCTCTTGCCCAGGTTGGCATATCTTCCGAATTGCCGCCTTGGTCAATCATGTGGCACGCGCTAGTGCGGTTCTCAAATGTCGTTGCTTCAGCGACGTTGGAGTTCTCCGTTTAATCCGAATAAAAACTGTCCTAAGGCTTCTTTATCAGCATTCTGCTTATATGTTATTCGTTGATATGGAAATAATTTGTAGTCATTATCTTAGATATTCAATAGTCGATAATGAAGTATCTGCACGGGCAATCCGAAATCTACGGCTTTTTCACCTGTACTTTGGTTCACAATTTTTAATTCTGATAGCGCGTAATCAGATCCACCCGTGCCACTGTATTGTGTGGATAAATATTCGATTAATTCTTCGATTGTGCTGTACTGCGTTAAACGTGGGATGTAACCGACTCCCATCGGGCGTTCCAGCTTATTTGCGAGAGAATGGAGAACCCATTTTTCCGATTCCGGTCCAAATTCTCGTACGAAATCGCGGAGAGCTCTACTAAATACTGGGAGCATGTCTTGGATACCCGTATAATCGGGAATGGTGTTTAGGGCTTGACTCAAGGTTAGTCTGAATCTAGGCTGCATAGAAACATTGGCATTATAGTTATTGGTTCTTGTTTGCCGAATCATATTTATTCCCTGGTCCTGCCCTTGACCCTGACTTGCCTGATTACATATATTTCCATTCCAAACATTATTCCCGTGGTGTGGAGATAACCGGCTCATCATCGTCCTCATTATGTATATCCTGGTTCGGTTGGAACTCATTCAATCTCTCGACTGCGTTTCCTTAATTAATTTTTCTAACTCGCTCAATTTCCTTGACGTATCGTCTCCTCCCATATTCGTACTACGATTTTGCTGAGACTTCACCCTTATTTAGTTCTGACTGTATTTCGTTAATCTGTTGATTCAATTTCTCTATAGATAGTCCCGGAACTGCGCGATGATTAGTTAATTTTATTCTTTCTGAATTCTCAGTCCTCGGATTATAGGCTGGGGCTTCGTATCTTGGCCCTCTGGTAACGCTATTTCCTCGGGCTTCTTGTTCTTCTGACTGTGGTTCAGGCCCATTCGATCCGTTCTTTATTTTATATCCCTTATTCAGCAGTTGCCTAACATCCATCGATCTATCGTAATATATTTTATTTTTCTTCTCTAATGCCTCGAGTTGTCGATAATCTGTAACACTTGGAACCGGCTTAGAGTCAAATTCGTCTTGTCCGTTCAAACCGTGCATCATGTGGTCTCGCGAGTCTTTATATGCATTGCCTTCAAACGTTTTATTATTTGGGTTGAATTGAACTTGTTCCCTACGCACCTCTTTACCGTTTGATCCTTTCTCTATTTCATTTCCACTCTTTCTGTCTTGAATGTAATTATTGTCTTGAACTTTAGCTTGACTATTTGGGCTGCGGAATTCTAATGGGATACGATGTGAATTAGAGTATCGTGGGGTATCTAATTTAACTGACATCGATGAATCTGCCAAATTTTGAATAGATTGATTCCTATAATTCATATATAGTTCTTTAAATATTCCTCCTAGCGTATACCTTGCTAATTGAACCTTGTTAAAATCGTACCCTTCGAACTGTTCTTCTTCGTATGCTAATAAATGGTCTACTCCTTCTATCGTAATCAGAAGATTTTCTCTTGTAGAATTCGTTGTTGCGAATTACGCGAAAAATAAGACTGAATTATATTTATTCCCAAAATGCTCTTGTCCACTGAGACAATCTACTATGCCCATTCTCGTGCCATTTCTCAAAGCATCTCTTAAATTTGCGAAAAACTCTTCCTCGTCATACTCTTTCCTTAATGTATGTATTTGTTTCTCATGCCGACGTCCATGGTTAACGCGTTTCCTGGTCGTACCTGTTGGTACTTTCCTCCAGATTCCTCTGACTCATTACCCGATGATTCCCTATCCTCGATAATATTAGACGGTGGGACTTGGGATCTTGGCAATACTTCGTTTCTACCCAGTTCTCCATTTAACCCAACAACATCCTCAATAACCTGAGTATTAGCTTTTTTTTTTTTTTTTTTTTATTAATGCATTGAAATCTCGTTCGAGATTTATTAGCTGTACATAGGTTTTTACAGTGTTTCTTACATCTAAATAACTTACTTGACTATAGTTTTACACATTTAAGTTACAACTTTTGAGAAACGCTATTATACATAGACAAGCTGGTATGTTTGGCTTTTTAACAAGTAGTGCTACATTTGAGGGCCTGGTGACTTTAATATTGTCTAAATCTTGAAATAGCCGAGTTCGCTGTGAGGCATATAGTGAGCAGTTCCAAACGATATGGTCGATATCTTGATCGCTCATATTACATTGGCATTGTGGATCGTCGATTAGACCAATTCTATACAGTGAAGATGCTAGATTGTAGTGATTCGTTCTTATTCTATTTATTGTTACAATTGTCTCACGAGTGAGTTTTTGATTGTGGAACCATGGTCTTTTGTCAGGAGCGTAATAATTTTGAAAGTATCCTGACAAAAGACCATGAGTATTAGCTTCGTCAGTCATTTTGCTGTATAAATTTGAAATTATGGATATGAAAAAGAATTTTTTTCACTATTGAATAGCTTTGCTGAATTAAGCGATCAATGAAACGGTGCTAAATCTTTTCTGAATGATTTCCGTGATATTCCAATGTTTATCGATTATTGACTATTAATTGATATACATCAACTATTAATTGTCGAGCTGGGCTCAAACGTGTTGACGCAAACGCGACCGGTCTTTCTCCTTATTCATATGGTTGGCTTATGTATGCTCCCAGTCCTACTGGGGATGCGTCACACGTGAGGATAAGTCGACGTGACGGGTCGTAATTAACTATTACTCGCTTTAACTCACGTTTTGTTGCTTCAAAAGCTCTTTCGCACTCCGCGCTCCATATAAATTCTTTCTTATTATTACAATCATATAAAGGCGCTAGTATCGAAGCTCTGTTCTTGAACAGTCGTCCATAATAGTTTATTTTTCCGATTAATAGTTGGAGTTTTTTGTGATTTGAGGGGGTGCCCATTCCAGCAATTGCTTTGTATTTTTCCGTATTTATCATCATCCTCCCTTTGTTAATCGTATAACCAAGGTATGTTACTTTGTTGTTCAAAAAACTGCATTTTTCGACCCGGACTTTTAACCCGCATTCTTTTATCTTTGTTAGCACTTTATCTAGGTTTCTTAAATGATCGTTTTCATCGACTCCGATCACTACGATACCATCCGCTACGATGGACACTCCCTCAATACCGCTCAACATTTCTTCCATTCTCGTTTGGAAATATGCCTGGCGCCGAGCTGATTCCGTATTCGAGGAATAAGTATCGAAATAAACCCAAATGCGTATTGATTGTTAACAGTGGTTGTGACTCTTCGTACACGGGCATGTATAGAAAAGCCTCTTTTAGATCTATCTTTGAATAACATTCTCCCTTTTGCAGTTTTGCAACCGCATGGTTGAAGTTGGGCGCTGGATATCTTACTATCATTAATTAAGGATTGACCGTTACCTTAAAATCGGCGCAGATTCGAATTTTGCCGTTTGATTTGAGAACGGGTACAATGGGTGTAGACCACTCACTTGTCTCGACCTTTTTTATTATTCCGTGATCTATTAATCTATGGAGTTCTTTTTCAATTCGCTCTTTTAATGCAAACGGTATTGTTCGAGCGGGTAAATATTTCGGAATACTGTTTTCTTTTAAATATAACTTTGCAACACCTTTGTTGAATGATCCATGGTCCCCATTGAAAATTTCCTTATTTTTATTCAAAATTTCGTTCAAACGTGTGCGACCAGTAGCATTATTTTGAAGGGTATGAATGTTCAGTTTTTCGGAAAGCGGCCATAATCCGGTCGCCTTCAACCAAGGACGACCGATGATTGCCGGACCTCTGGATTTAGACAGTCGCTATCGCTCCGAGAGCTAACGCTATCACGGGAACTAATATAATCCATACGCGCATTCTTTTGTTTTCCTTCGCGGTCGCTTCGTCGTGAACATACATTGGCTATATGACCGCGTCGCTTGCAGATACGGCAGGTTTCAAATTGTAACTTACAGTAACGGGCAATGTGATTTCGTTCGCCACAACAATAACAATCGTCCGTGTACCCTGGGCTGCGTGCTGATCGTCCCTGCGTTGATGATGCTTCCGACTGTTTCCTTGATTCTCGATCGTGTTTTCTTCTTCCATAGTTACTTCGTTCGCTAACTTGACTTTTCGGAATCCTGTTCAATTTATGGAGATTTGCGTTTACATTCGTATGCTGTTCCCTTGATGATTGTAAATTCTCGGCTCCTTTATTAGCTGTTTCCGAAGCAAGAGCCTTCTTAAGTACGATTTTCAACGTTGGCTCATCAAACTGGAGCAGTCCAGCCTTGATGTGCTTATTTTGGAGCCCCATTATCAGTTGGTCTTGCACCTGCTCTTTTAAATCGGTAAATTTACAATCGTCTGCTATACTTTTCAATACCGCCACGTACTCACTGATCGACTCATTCTCCGCTTAGAACCGCTGCCGGAAATTCGCACGATGTACTAGATATGGTACTTGTGGTTTGACGTAGGTTTTTACCAGTTCGATGATTTTTTCGTATGTTTTGTTTCCTGGTTTATCGGGCTTACAGATTTTGTCGATAACATCATATGTTTCGGCACTAACCTTGCTAAGGAGTATAGCTCTTTTCTTTTCAGCATCTTTTACTTCGTTCGCGATGAAATATTGCTCGAGTCTGTCAATGAATTTTTCCCAATCATTTTTCTTTATGTCGAAGTCTAGGTTGCACGATACCTCCATTTTAAATTTTTGCAAACCAAATTCGTAGTACACTTCACTGTCCGTAGCCTCTTCTTTTTCTTTGATCTGTTCGTGAGTTATGATCGACTGCCCCTGTCCTTCCTCTACCTGTGTCTTTATCCAGTCCCGAATACTTTTCCTCAATTCGTTAACAGTTGCGTTTATTTCAAACTCAATTTTGTTTGCCGAACAAACTTGGATTAGCTGGTCCTTTGATAAATTTTGGATCCAAGATGTTCCGGGATTGGTTCCCATGATCACGTTAGCCGAGTTTATCCTCGTCGCCACTATTGTGTTGGGAGAGGTAGCTAAATGACAACAAGTTTCGTGTACGGATCTAGGTAGACTGATTTATTGTAAGCAGCTTGCTAGTCGAGCTGGCTCCGATGTTTCGTACACATATACGTACTTACCTACACATGTACGATCTATTCTCCATATACTACTGCTTCTTAGAATTTCTGGTGATTCAGCTACCTCACCGAGTGTGTACATGTATGTATATATATGGATGATTCTCTGTCAAGTGAGAGAGTGAAAATGAAAAAAATTCTGAAATATATTTTATGAATTCTAGAAGACTCCATCATGTCCCCTGAATTTTTTCAGAATTTTTTAGACCATATGTCCCATCCTGACAGAGGCTCAAAGTGGTGGAGTTTGCAATATTAGACATTTTTTCAGGACCTTTGACCTCAATTTTGAGCTATCTAGAGATGTTTTAGAGCAAAAACTCAAGAGAACTTTTTTACTGGAAAAATGCCAATTTTTTTTAGAAAAATTAGTTCCAGGGTCATTGGTAGACATATAGCTATCACTTACTTTGTTTCCAGGCTTAAAACTGATCAAAAAGTGGTTTTGATCACCAGCAGCATAATGTGATATATACCAAAAGAAAGCTTATTTTATTACCAAAATGTCCTGGCTAGTCGCAGAGTGCTGCAATTGATCTATTTTTTGTAATCAACCAATACATTATGAGAATTAACGAAAATATTCTAAAAATGGGTGACCGCATAAAAACAGGTAAAACAGGTAATTTTCAAAGTTTCGAAAAACGGCTACGTACTTCGGGAGAGAATATATGGGGCGTTCTACGTCAAGTGAGCATGGTCAAAATTTTGTTCGCAATTCTGCATTGACAAATTGATTGGTATCCATCACCAGAATACTCAAAAATTTTTTCAGAGTTTTATGTGCATGCATGTGGAAGTTAGTACATGCACTCAAGACCTGAATTATTTAAAATTTGACCTTTTTCCCAATTTTCAGAGCCCAAATAATCTTGTCTATATGTGAAAATGAAGAAAGTTGAGAACAAAAATTATGCTGAATCCTACAAAGATTATAAAAAAAAATTGTTTGACACCAGAATCCTCCATCCGGATAGGCTATTCTATTAATTAAACATGTTTCAACCAGTTTGGCTATGTTTGCCCACTTATTTTTGACCTTTCAAGTTAAATGTACAAACCTCTGTTCGATAGCTTGAAATTGGTCTCATACATTTTTTGGAGAAATTCCAATATCTCCTGCAATTAATTGTTGAAATCTGCAATATCAGAATCCCTTTCTTGTTAGTTTCAACATATCGTCGCTTGGGAGGAAGAACGTTCCATTTCAGAAACTTGCTATAAAAAGTTCCATTTCAGAAACTTTCTATAAACAGTGCCGTTTCAGATTGACAGGTATAGAAAGTGCCATTTCAGAAAAAATCTATAAAAAGTGCCATTTCGGAAAATTTCTATAAAAAGTGCCGTTTCAGGAGAAATTTTTTCCCTCGGAGTTTTTCTGACTTCGGGGATGATGTCGTATGCATGTATCTGTATGTACATGTGTGTATGTGTGTGTACACGTCTGAGAATGACAACTTGATCCCACGTCGAGACGTGATACTCTGAAAGGAAACTATTTCCATTACATATTCTCTTCATTGATGGATTTGGATGAAAATTGGTATCTATACGTTTTTGAGGTCGCTGATTACGAATCCGACCTCAGATTTGAAAAATTCGAATTAGAGCCTCTAAGATCACCTAAAAAAAATTTGAAAAGGTACTGGATTTTGATGAAAAATGATATGCATGAGTTTTTGAGCTTGCTGATCACGAATCTGGCCTCAGATTTTAAGAATCAAAATTAGAGCCTCTAAGATCACCTGACAAAAATTTGAAAAGGTACTGGATTTTGATGAAAAATGATATGCATGAGTTTTTGAGCTTGCTGATCACGAATCAGGCCTCAGATTTTGAGAATCAAAATTAGAGCCTCTAAGATCAACTGACAAAAATTTGAAAAGATACTGGATTTTGATGAAAATTAGTATACGTGGGTTTTTGAGGTCACTGATTATGAATCCGGCCTTAGATTTGAAAAATTCGAATTTAGCCTCTGAGACCACCTGACAAAAATTTGGAAAAAATGGAATTTTGTTGAAAGTTAGTATACATGGGATTCCGAGGTCGCTGATTACGAATCCGGCATCAAATTTTAAAAATTAAAATAAGAGCCTCTAAGATCACCTGACAAAAATTTGAAAAGATACTGGATTTTGATGAAAATTAGTATACGTGGGTTTTTGAGGTCACTGATTATGAATCCGGCCTTAGATTTTAAAAATTCGAATTTAGCCTCTAAGACCACCTGACAAAAATTTGAAAAGATACTGGATTTTGATGAAAATCAGTATACGTGGGTTTTTGAGGTCACTGATTATGAATCCGGCATCAAATTTTAAAAATTAAAATAAGAGCCTCTAAGATCACCTGACAAAAATTTGAAAAGATACTGGATTTTGAAGAAAATTAGTATACGTGGGTTTTTGAGGTCACTGATTACGAGTCCGACCTCAGATTTTGAAAATTCAAATTAGATCGAGCCTCTGAGATCACCTAACAAAAATTTTAAAAGACGCTGTATTTTGATGAAATTTTATATGCATGGTATTTCGAGGTCGCTGATTACGAATCTGGCATCGTATTTTAAAAATTGAAATAAGAGCCTCTAAGATCACCTGACAAAAGTTTGAAAAGATATTGGATTATTAATAAAAATTAGTATCCATGGGTTTTTGAGGTCGCTGATTACGAATCCGGCCTCAGATTTTAAAAATTCGAATTTCGCCTCTAAGATTGCCTACCGAAAATTTGGAAAGATACTGGATTCTAATAAAAATCGGTATCCATGGATTTTTTTTGAGGTCACTGATTACGAATCCGGCCTCAGATTTTAAACATTCGTATTGTCATATGGTGTTCAGAAGCTGATTCGCATGATCTACATAATAATAAGATGGATCCGTACATTTTTCTAGTCCACCTTTCTTGTTCTCGGAAACAATGATATGACAATTTATAGGTAGATTTAGTATGACGGATCGAAAGGTTGGGTCGAGGACTACATTTTCTGAGAAAAAAAATTTGAAAAATTCGATTTGTGGTGGGCGTATAGAAAATTTAAAAAAAGTTTTAACCGATGTTCCCGTACTAACCCCTTTAAAAACGTACAAGGGGTTGATTTTCGAAATTTTGTTCAAACCGATCGTTAGATGAGCTTGAGCGCTTTCATAATTCATGTTGCAAAATTTGAAAGCATTGATGCGTGGGCGTAATCTCTGTTAACGAAAATGGTGTGGTGACAATCGAAAATATTTTACCGATGTTCCTGTATTATCCTCTTTAAAAACGTACAGAGGGTTAATTCTTCAAAATTTTTTTCGAGCAGATCGTTAGAGGAGCTTGAACGCTTTCATAGTTAATGTTGGAAAATTTGGAAACATCGATGCGTGGGCGTATTCTTTGTGGAAGAAAATGGTGTGGTGACAATTAAAAATTTTCGTCAATTTTCTTATTCATGCTAAACCAAAATTATACAGTTTCGAGGTATCTTTGGTACTGCAGATCGAAAGGTAGGATCGAGGACTACATTTCCATAAGAAAAAAATTTTGAAAAATTCAAGTTATGGTGGGCGTATGGAGAATTTAAAAAATTGTTATCGATGTCCGGATGGGACCCCTTTTAAAACATACGAAGGGTTGATTTTTTGAAAATATGTTTGAGCAGATCGATAGAGAAGCCGGGGCGCATCCTACATTCGAATCGACAAATTTGATAATATTCATGCGTGGGCGTATTCTCTGTGAAAGAAAATGGTGGGGAGATAGAAAATTTTGGTTTTTATTTAAATTATTTACCGATGATACAATCAGAATTTCAATGTTTTCAATGGAAAGACACGAGCGAGCGATAGTGAGTGAGTGATTTTGACTAGTGAGCAATAATTTTCACAACGTTTTACTACTTCAAGTTTAACAACCACCTGTTGCAGTTTGAAATGACGAGAATTTATTATAAATCTTCAATCTGAAATCTGAGGCAGGATTCGTAATCAGCGATCTCAATAACCCATGGATTCCATTTTTTATTAAAATCCAGTATCTTTCCAAATTTTCGGTAGGCAATATTAGAGGCTAAATTCGAATTTTTAGAATCTGAGGCCGGATTCGTAATCAGCGGCCTCGAAATCCCATATATACTAATTTTCAACAAAGTTCCATTTTTTTCCAAATTTTCGTCAGGTGATCTTAGAGGCTCGATACAATTTGAATTTTCAAAATCTGAGGTCGGATTCGTAATCAGTGACCTCAAAAACCCACGTATACTAATTTTCTTCAAAATCCAGGATCTTTTCAAATTTTTGTCAGGTGGTCTTAGAGGCTAAATTCGAATTTTTAAAATCTAAGGCCGGATTCTTAATCAGTGACCTCAAAAACCCACGTATACTAATTTTCATCAAAATCCAGTATCTTTTCAAATTTTTGTCAGGTGATCTTAGAGGCTCTAATTTTGATTTTCAAAATTTGATGCCGGATTCGTAATCAGCGACCTCGAAATCCCATATATACCAATTTTCAACAAAATTCCATTTTTTTCCAAATTTTTGTCAGGTGATCTTAGAGGCTCTAATTTTAATTTTTCAAAATTTGAGGCCAGATTCGTGATCAGCAAACTCAAAAACCCACGCATACCAATTTTCATCAAAATCCAGTACCTTTTCAGATTTTTTTCAGGTGATCTTAGAGGCTCTAATTCGAATTTTTCAAATCTGAGGTCGGATTCGTAATCAGCGACCTCAAAAACGTATAGATACCAATTTTCATCCAAATCCATCGATGAAGAGAATATGTAATGGAAATAGTTTACTTTCAGAGTATCACGTCTCGATGTGGGATCAAGTTGTCATTCCCAGACGTGTACACACACATACACACATGTACATACAGAGACATGCATACGACATCATCCCCGAAGTCAGAAAAACTCCGAGGGAAAAAATTTCTCCTGAAACGGCACTTTTTATAGAAATTTTCCGAAATGGCACTTTTTATAGATTTTTTCTGAAATGGCACTTTCTATACCTGTCAATCTGAAACGGCACTGTTTATAGAAAGTTTCTGAAATGGAACTTTTTATAGCAAGTTTCTGAAATGGAACGTTCTTCCTCCCAAGCGACGATATCAGGTCCACGACGAAGCTCACAGTGAAGATATCGTGCCTTCGGGTCATCAATCTCAGCCAAACTCTACAGATATGTTCCCTCACACTGGATCAAGCTACCGGTAGAGTTTGGAGTTTTAGCACTGCCTTTTTATAGAGCTTTTTATGACTTTAGATTGAGGCAGCTATGTATAGATATACATATTTGCCTTGATTTGTCTAAAATTCACATAATTTTCATGATTTTATCAAGAAAATGATGCATTTCACTTTCTTTTGTTCTATGAATAAATATTAACTCATGTAATTGACTTATATTGTGTGAACTGCAAGGGTAAGGTTCGGAAAGCTATTGACAGGTTGTCTCAAATCACATTCCTGGTAAATGTTAGCCAATTTCATGTGTAAATAACTTGCAATGTGATTTGAGACCACCCGTCAACAGCTGTTCACACAATATAAGTGAAACCAGAAAAACGTGTTTAAATTTTTAAATTATCGTTGAATCGTATTCACACTTCAATCAGCAATCTCTTGGAAAAACACTTGAAGTTCGAATTTCGAAAAAAGGGTTTCAGGAGCGTATTCTACGGGAAATCTACTAACTTTTTATGTAAAAAAAAAATCGAATTTTTGAAAATTCTAGAGTGGTGTTACCCCTTAAACATATGAATAATTAGTTGCAAGAACAATTTTCGTGCTCCTATGGTTTTTCAGTATCAAGGCATCTCGGCGTTGCGCCGCTGAGCCTCGAATCCGGGGACCTGTGACCAAAATCTTCACGACAGCAAACACATTTTGCCAGTGGCTAGGAGAAAATTCTTCAATTTTAATTGAATAGTATCAGAAATTAGTGTACCGGATTGTCCCCTAATTACTGATTGAAATGTATTTTGAATTACGAAAATCGAACCATATTAACGACATCTAAATAAAGGTAAATATTTTAATTTTGGATTAATGGTTTCCGAACTTCGATATTAACTAAAGTTAATATGGTTCGATTTCCATGATTCAAAGTACATACTTATCAGTAACGAAACGCGAATCAAGTATACTCATCTGCCGACACTGAAACTCAAGAATGAAAAATTTTCCTCCCCATCATTGGCAATGACAACATGTGTTTGTCATTATAAGGATATCCGCTGATGCCACATGGGCCTGGAGCTCGATGGAGCATCCCGTACTGGCCAAAGCTATTGTATCGAGGGACGGGAAATTGTACTACTTGGAAAAGCCTGTGAAAAAAAGGGTCGGGGATAGCGGAGGCTGAAGGCCGGTTAGAGCAGGCTGGCTGGCCGATGCACCCGCGCATACTTGCAATGAGCTACGTGCATAAAAAATGCCATGAACATTCCCATATCAATTACAGGCCTTCGGTGCTGCAGGTTGAAATGACCGCCCACTTCTTTTATCATACTTTGAAGTAGATTGATTCATATTAGCTAGTTTCATGAGTAGATATCTTGAAGTTGGAAATTGAGCCCACCCGGTAATAGCTGCTTCGACCTTAACTATGCAGTTTATACAATATGAGTGGATTTCATGAGTCCAATATTCATGAATATTACCCAAGCAAGTGAGCTTTAACATTTTCTTGTTGTTATTAAGAAAATTATGAAATCCATGTACTGCCTAGTGTGTTATAAGGTGTGAGTAATGCACAGCTCATAATTTATATTTTTCGATTAATCTTTCTTATCGAGTGAATACAATTCATGACACATACACTTTATTAATAGTTTCTTGTTAATTGTAGCACAATAGAGACAATATATTAACCATCAATGCATATTATTACTGAAAGTTAGGTGGCGTCAAGTATTGGTAATGCTTGATTTATATAAATGATATTGACAACTCAGGATATGTATTAGCATAATAGAATGTGAGTTTTCACAGTGAATAATTACAATACCACAGACAAGTGTTGATAATTTTGATAATAATTTTTCTATAAAATTCAGGTAATTTGCAGACAAAGATGTCTTATTTATTTTTTGTCTCAGAGGTCATTTTCAGGTTGTAAGTTAAGGTTGAAAATGCCTCTGAAAATGCAAAATAGCAAAATCAGCAACTTGACCTGTTTATTAAGGGGGGATATACAGTTCGAATGAAAAAAAAATTCGATTTTTTTTTTTTCATAAAAAGTTAGTAAATTTCCCGTAGAATATGCTCCTGAAACCCTTTCTTCGAAATTCGAACTCCAAGTGTTTTTTCCAAGGGATTGCTGATTGAAGTGTAAGTACGATTTAACGGTAATTTAAAACTTTCAACGCGTTTTTCTCAAAACTGCATTTTTGGAGTTTATGCCGGTGATAACTCGAAAACTAATTATCCGATTGAGCTGAAACTTATAGGATTTCTTTATTATAGTATTACCTATCAGATGAATTAAAAATTATTGTATTATTTTTTTATTAAATATGGAAAAATGTGAGAAAATGGCGGGAAAAAATAGAAAAAAATTGAGTTTTTTGAAAAAGATACGCCAAAAGTGCAAATTTTTTTTTTAATTTTTTTTTGATAATTCATCTACTAACTGTGAATGTAATTAATGTAAATTTTTTTGATTTTTTTATTTCCGATCAAAATTGCGACCAGGAGAGCCGGCACAAGCAAAATAGAGGTACTTTTTCAACACTATCTAACGGCCGCCATTTTGTTAGAAAAAATTTTGAAAAAATATTTTTGTATACTACATGGATCAACTTATAACTGTCAAAAATTCGATAGATTTGATTAAAAACTACCCTTGAAAAACGATTTTCAAAAATCAGTTTTTTTTCTCGTTCGAACTGTATATCCCCCCTTAAGCAGGGTTTAAGTGGTCGAAAAAATCTGGAAAAATTCTGGTAAGATCGTATGATGCCCTAGAACGTAAATAAAGTTGTTTTGAGCCAAATAAACTTTTTTGATGTCCGATTCCACAAAGAATTGCCCATATGTATATAACCTCAATAAATGTCTCTTTGAATTTGAACATATATCTTTTTCATTTGAAATTGTCTTCTGGTTTGAATTCATTTATTTCGACTTTTAACACACTTAAAAGTGAACTAGAAAGAAAGTGCAATTGAAAAGAATATCTCACTTCTTATCTTATCTTCTTATTATATGGAGAGGAAGCCGTTTTTTTGTTTGCATTTGGCTCCGAAATTACTGAATCGAATGTTACCAAATTTTGACAGTAGCTTCCTTGCATACACCAGATGTTTATAGGTTATGCTGAACATTGAAAAAGACATTATTTGAATAAATAATTGAATAGTCGAACTACTACTCCTTGGCGTATTAACCGCAGAACCCCCGAATGGCAGGCACGTCGCATGCGCGGAAAGTAGTCCCTCCGCCCGCTGACCCAGGAGTCTACAGCGACGAACTTTGCGCCTTCTCCACTAGGCAGCTGAGTGCTTTCCGCAAGAGAGTTGATGCACTTTTACTTATAAGTAGAACCCAGAAGTGCATAGAAATTTTTCGCATACATAATATTATGCCGAAAGCATGGTTGAGCGGATTAGGGCGTCAGACTCGGTCTGCAAATCGAATGTCAGTATATCGCAGAGCAGTCCCAGAGCAACCAGAGTCCATGTGGCAGGTTACAGAAATAATTTTGAATATGATTGTCTTTTGAATTATATTGATTCAAAAGATGTGCAAATTGGTTCAATGGATAAAATATGCAATCATTGCTTCGCCAAAAATGGCATAATAAAGCCGCAGGCATGTGTTATGCAGGAGGCCAAGTTTCTTTTTTACAACTTGAGGAACCTCCAGAACCTCTTAAGAATATAATTTCTGGATTTCATCCGCTATCAGAAAATTTCTTCAACAATTCGAGAAAAAAAAACTTTATTCCAGATGACTTTTTCGGTGCAAAATAAATCGTAGAAGGGAATTTTATGCCAACGTTCAAGATCCAAAGACAAGTTTGTCGTCGTATTGGAAATTTATTGCCTATTTCTGACGAGAATCCGCAATTTTTACAAATTTATTTTATTCCTGAAGCTGACCAGCTCTCGCTTCGTTTTAATATTGTCCCAGATTTGAACAGAAACCTAGTGAAAACTTTGCAAAACTGTTTGCTAGAAAATAATTTAATCAGAAATTCTGAGTAGAATTTAGAAAATACACCAATACGTGGTCATACGCTAATTATTCACGCTGATCGTGTACCAACAAATCAATACAGAGGTCGTTACAATGCTCCAACTACGAACGAAGTGGCTGTACTGTTGATAGATGAAGACAAAAGCCCAAGAGACATTATCTTGCATGTCTAAATCATTAATTAGAACGAGTCTCAGAACTTCATCATTCATATGATCCTCTTCAATATCCTCTGATATTCCCAAGAGGTGAAGATGAATATCGTTTAACAATACAACAAGCAAATTCGAATGTACGTGGCAAAACAAAATGGTTCCATGCATGCAATTTTGTGTCTACAAATTAATGATAAGGAATAATACAATCAGCTATTTGCATTATTTCAAAGGTTTATTCAATCGGCATTGCGTAGATATGATGGCGAAGATGATTGCTAAAAGACTAAATTTCATGAGATTCAATAGAAAAAAACTACGTGCTGATGATTACGTACATCTTCGAGATGCGGTAGATCAAGATGGTAACCTTTAAGCTGATAGTATAGGGCAACACGTCATACTCCCATCTTCTTTTACTGGCTTTCCTCGATATTTACATGGAAAAACTCAAGATATGTTTACATACGTACGTAGCCATAGCCACCCAGATTTATTTTTGACTTTCACACGTAATCCTGAATGGCCGGAGATTAAAAATGAATTATTTATGAAAAAGGGTTTCAGGAGCGTATTCTACGGGAAATCTACTAACTTTTTAAGTAAAAAAAATCGAATTTCTGAAAATCCTAGAGTGGTGTTACCCCTTCAGTGTGGAATGGCAAAAAAAAGGTTTACTCCATGCCCACGTACTGGTTTGGTTAGAACGTAAACTGCAACCCGCTGAAATCGTCATCATTTCTGCTGAACTACCGGACAAATCCACAGATCCAATATTGCACGATATCGTTTGCAAAAATATGATTCACGGTCCTTTTGGTGATCTGAACAGATCGTCCCCTTGCATGCAAGAAGATGAATGTACCAAGAAATTTCCTCGCTCATTTATTTCTGAAACTCAAACTGTTGATAATGGTTATCCGAGTTATCGTCGAAGGAGCCCCGAGGATGGAGGACGTACAACGACCTTGGTATGCGAGGGAATATAGTTGATATAGATAATAGATGGATTGTCCCATATTGCCCTTACATACATCATAGATGAATTTAATAAATATGTTCATGGTAGCTATATATGTACGTCTGAGGCTACATGGCGATTTTTTGATTTTTCAATTCACGAACGATTTTCTGCAGTTATTCATTTAGCTGAACATTTCGAAAATAATCAACGTGTATATTTCACCGAAGAGAATCTCCAATAAGTTATCGAAAATCCACGAAAAACGACACTTACTACTTTCTTTGATCTCTGCCAATCAGATGGCTTCGCAAAAACGCTTTTATATCCTGATGTTTCAAGTTACTATACATGGTCGAACAAATCTTTTTCTAGAAGAAAGCGTGGCTAAGATGTGGAAGGTTTTCTTGGCGTTAAAAAGGATACAGCTATGTGTAGAGTCTATATACTATTCATCCAAGTCAGAATGAATGTTCCCACCTCCGCATGTTATGACATCACGTTCGAGGACCTACACTTTCAATAGTCTGAAGACAGTGAATGGTGTACTCCAGCCAACATTTCGAACTGCTTGCGCAGAACTTGGCCTATTGCAGAATGTCGATCTTTGGAGAGAAACCTTAGCTGACGCTTCCATTTCTAAGTCTTCGTCTCAGTTGAGAGATTTATTTTCGATTATTTTGGTATTTTGTCATCCTTCTCAGCCAAACACATTGTGGGACAATTTTCAGCAAAAATTTTGTGACGACATCCTATACGAAGCCAGACGTTGTCAGAATGATGACAGCATTACGTACTCAGAAGACATTTTCAACAGAGGCCTCATTGAAATTGAAGATGAAGTTGTGAGTCTAAGTGAAAAGTATTTGTGCGATTACGGTTTGCCAATTCAAATTCGTGATGAAACAAATATGCTCAACCCTTACGATTCAACGTTGCGATATTCATTTGATGCCAATGAACTTAGAAAGTATGTTGCTACTCATCTTCCTAAATTGATACCAGACCATGATGCATATGGTTCAATTAAAGATAGCATTGTTAACAGCAAAGGCAAAGTATTTTTTTTATGCTTCTGGAGGTACTTGGAAAACATATTTAATCAATTTATATTTGAGTGAAGTACGATTGTCTGGTAACATAGCTCTAGGAGTGGAATCATCTGGGATTGCCGCTACACTCATTATTGGAGGTAGAACTGCTCATTCAACTTTCAAACCACCGCTAATAGTGTCATGTGGACAAGAATCAGTATGTTCTATTCGTAAAAATGGTCCTTTAGGACAGATTTTGCAAGATACGAAACTTATTGTGTGGTATGAATGTTCAATGATTCACCGAGCTCATGTTGAAGCACTAGACGGTACTCTGAAAGACATTAGATCATGGAATAAGTTGATGGGAGGCTTAACTTTTGTTTTCATCAAATTTTGCCAGTGATTTCAAGAGGAACCAGAGCAGATATCGTCGAAGCATGCCTCAAATCATCAAGAATATAGAACTTCCTAAGCACTATATATTTGCGAACTAGCATGAGAGTTCACCTAGGTGGTGGTAGTGCAGAATTCTCTTCACAGATACTTTGTATTGAAATGGAACTATACCGAACAATAATGGACATATTATTATTGATGAAAAACTAGATATAGTTGTACAAAATATCAATCATTTTATTTCGGAAGTTTATCCTAATATTGAAAATTTTCTACAGCGAGCATTCCATTGGCTGTGTGAAAGAGCCATATTAACACCTAGAAATAGTTCTGCATTTGAGATCAACAACATGGTCCTAAATCAAGTACGATTTGAATATGAACAATACAAGTCAATAGACACAGTAATGGAAAATGAAGATATAGTACACTATCCTCAAGAATTTTTAAATTCACTCAATCCAGCAGGCTTTCCGCCCCATAATCTCTGGCTCAAAATTGGTATTCCTATCATTTTATTGAGAAATCTGAATCATCCTAAACTTTGTAATGGCACTCGATCACAAATAAAAATTGTGCGAAATAACGTACTCAGAGCTATCATCCTCACCGGCCCAGCTGCAGGAGAGACTGCTCTTACACCCCGAATATATTAATTCTATTACCACGTAATAAAATAATGTCAAAGATTATTATTTACCCAGAGGTCCTTTGAATTCAGAAAAAATTCAGTAACATATTAATTTCTATGTTTATAAGATACGAATTTATTGTGCCCGATTACACGTATCGCGGGCAAAACCGCGACGGGGGATGCTAGCATTCCTATAAAGCAACGATCAAAACCAACAAATAAGAGATTTATCAAATCATATAAATACCCTAGCAAACAAGTTTTGAAGTTAACTTACAATCACAAACATTGAATAACGACTGAAATCTCTATATATGAATCTCAGATAATTCAATATTGAACATTCATAAAACCGTACCTCAAAAAAAATCTGAGACTGATTTGTATTGCACTTCTTGGAAATTATATTCAAAACACTCATTGGCCGTATCAAACATTATCATTTGTCAAGCAAACTATGGTGAGAGATCAAATTGTAATATACTCTCCAATGATTATATAGTTTGAAACATTCATACTAACGAATATAGGTAGTTCTGATTGTATTGCACTCTTGGAGTATATTATTTTATAAAAACAAACTCATTATAACATCTAAATCTGAGACTTGGCTGTACTACACTTCTGAGTGACGATTACACAGCTCCACAAAAAAAAAAATAAAAAATTGAACCAGAGACTGGACCACCCTACTTCAATGTATTTTTGGCTGCTGAATCCGAATCCGAGGTCCGTTTAGCTCCATCACCCCTGCGTTTAGCCATAACCTCAAAAATATTGCGGACGACATACCCATGAAATCGATATTTTGCAAAACAAAAAATTCTATTTTATTCTACATAAAAAAATAAACAAAAACTGTCTCTAGCGATTTTCCGATTCGTCGCATACTTTCTGGGTAAAAAAATTCAAAAAGTTTGACGGCTAGTGGGCCGGATTCAAAATTCATAATTTTATGAATTTTTCACTCGTAAACTATGTGACGAATTGAAAAAACACCAAGAACAGTTTCTATCTTACTTTTCACATAAAATCTGAAAAAATTTTCTGTTTTGCAAAATGATGATTTCAAAATTTTTTTGTGAGGTTATGTCTAAACGCAGGGGTGATGCAGTTTAACGGACCTTGGATTCGGATTCAGCAGCCAAAAATACATAGAAGTAGGGTGGTCCAGTCTCTGGTTCAATTTTTTATTTTTTTTTTGTGGAGCTGTGTTATCATTGATAGAACTCATTGTCTAGGTTGTAATGCACTCCTTGAAAAAGTAATTCTATCTACTCATACTAATATATTGGAAGAAAAAGAACTTGAGAATTTACAACAAGCAAACTTGACTCGTTACAGATCATTAAAACGTATCTTTAGAAACTTAACACTTATCTCTTAATTATTAAACCATTTAACTCAGTCTTCCAGTTCGTATTCTTATATCGAGATTGTTTAAATCACTTGAAACATACAGTAATCGCATTTTATTATAGGTTTACTGCATAGCAAGAGACCAATTCCTACTACTTGCAGAATTCGCATTCATTACAGGAACAATAAATGATAATTTCGAATTTTTTCTCAGAGGAACCACTTTGAGCTCGCTTCATCTTCCTTAAAACTGATCGTATTGACAGTGTGAAAAAGTAGTTCTAGGTAAACTAATCTGAACAATCGGAAGATGAGCTTTTGTGCGTGAAATCGAGTAGCTACATTTGAATAAAAAAATTTTATGTAAGGTCACTACAGGCAATTAGGCACTGAAGTCAATTTGGCACGTTTGTCAGATTTCGCATTTCCGGTGCCTCCTCATCAGTCGCCCTCGGGTCATATTGGGGATATTAATAGAAAATTGTTGGTACCGTCCCCGCCCATTTAGCCTTTAAAACCACTGTTGTGTTGAAATTTTAGAAAATTGGAAACTCAATACTCATGAGAGTATATGAGAACGTCGGTGGAATTTTTAATCCACAAGAGGATAGGAAGTATGATTTTCTTTGATCGAAAGAAGTAGATGTGCTTCTATTAGTCCGACGAACTGAAGTCTTGTCTTCGCTGCAGATGAATATACTCTCCTTCGTCAGGGAATCAAAATGGGCTTGTCCTCGCTTGAAATTAACATTCATTCGTAACATCCATCGATAAGATCCTAGAGAAAGATTGAATCTTGATTTATTCTTGAGAAGCTCATTTACACTGGTTTATTTTTAGATCTAATAAAAGCTCCAGATGAACTCAAGCTAAAGCAAGAAAATCAGGAAGATTGTCATACTCGAGCGGATGAGTACAGTCAATAGAAAGTAAGTAGAGAATAGAGAAGTTTGATTGGATACAGCGAAAATTCTAGGGTTGATAAAATACGAGCGAATCATTTGGGAAGCTCGCTGTATACCGGCAATCAATTTCAACCATTGCAATACCCCATGAAACCTCAGCAAAATAATCAGAGAGGAATGCAGACTCACGCAAAGACTACCATCGATAAAATGACAGCAAAAAATTCTGGGAGCCTCATTTGAGCCAGCGAATAATTCGGGGGGTATGGAACGTGAGTGAATCATTCGAGAATTAGACTGTTCACGAGCAAATATTTTAAATCCTTATCAAACTCCATGAAACCCCAGCAAAAAATCACGAAGTTCTTTGTACTCGAGAAAAAGCTTCTATCGTTGATAAAGTAAAATCAAAAAATTTATGGAGCCTAATTTTAGTCAGCAGAAAATTTTGAAGTTGATGAAACGCGAGCAATTTATCCAGGAATCTGACTATTCGAGAAAATTCTTTAAACCCTTGCAAGACCCAATGAAACCCCAGTAAAAAAATTAGGAAGTAGTTTATACTCGAGAAAAAGCTTCTATCGTTGCTGAAATTGACAGACAAAAAATATTGGGGTCGATGCAACGCGAGCGAATGAGTCGGAAAATTGGCTTTGCGTGAGCGAAAGTTGAAAACCCCCCGACACTTTAGCAAAAAAAATCAGTACAAAAGTCGAGCAACAAAATCAAAAAGTTTTTTCTATGACACATGTACTTTCTAGGAACTTAATGAAGCTAGGAAATTTATTGTGTTGAATTGACTAAAATAAATCTCCAGCAGAAATTGCACTTGTTCTACATTCAAAATTCATGGTTTTCCACTTTTCAGTGTGTTGGGGGGTGGTTCAACCCCCACGAACGATTGAGGTATCGATACATCTGACCAGTCTTTTTTTGGCAAAAATATAGCAAAAAATATCGCGTTCGTTTATTATCTATTGATGCATTATTCGCCGAGTTACGTTATGTGGGTATGCTAGCGTAATATTATGCCAGAGTATCCGTATTTCCAGGAACTAGGCGGAGCTGCAAAATTAATTCTGGTCGGAATCAACAGCAATAAACTAGCAAAAGTTTATCCATCTGTATCTTCCCTGTTTCTTTGCTTCATTTACTTTTCTGGTGTTTTGGGGTAGTACAACCCCTGTGAAGGTTGATGTATGGAGAGATCTGACTAGCCTATTTTTCAGCAACTAATTAGCAGAAAAAGATCGTGATTTTTTGTCGATCGATGCATTGTTCACCAACATATTGTATTTGGCTACGCTAGCGTAATATTACGCTAGCGTAGCAGTCGTTTTTCGGAACTGGTCAGAGCGAGAAACTCGATTTTGTGGAAAAAAATAGCAAAAACATAGTGGAAAAAAATGACTATTTTAGAGCGTGGTCTTATGGAATGGCTACGCTAGGGAAATCTACATTCTACATTTACATCTACATTATGATATAAAGTCAATCCTCCAGTAATTTTCATGTAAAGAAATATCAATGAGGGAGTCGATTTGCATGAAAACGGATAAGACGGATCGAAAAGAAATTGCCTGCGCTTTAATGTTTTGTATTGACATTTTTGAAAAAATCGATGCGTGGGCGTTGCAAATGGAAAAATGCAACTTGGGTTTTTTTTCTTAACCGATAAACCATAAGAAAAATATTAAATTAATATAAGGGCCTAGCGTTTCATGGTTGAAACTTTGAAAAAGTCGATGCGTGGGCGTGAAATGTGGAAAAAACTCATTTTCAGAAAAATGTACAAGATATATCATTAAAAAAATCCATGAATCAGCGTAGTGATGAGAATTCTGATAATACGGATCAATAGAGCTGCTTGAGCATATTTATTCTTCATCGTGAAAAACTGAAATATGTCGATGGGTGGGCGTGCAGTACGTAATCGAAAATTGGTGTTTCAATTTGTTATTTCTATGCGTTGATAAAAATACGTGAATTAATGGTATGGTGCAGATGTAGGTATGACTAATTAAAATATCATCGAACTCGAATTTGGTCTCCGGAAAATGTAAACCGAATTCGGTGATCAGCACCTTCGATTGTTTATTCTCATTGCAACTGTTGCTAACGTGTTTTTGACAAAAGTTCCAAAAATCATCAATGCACGTTGGGTCTCTAATTCTTTCGACGGTCGATGAGAATCGATAAGACATTAACTTTGGAATAACCATTGTTCATTCTCTAGGTAACCGTTGCTATGGATATACAAAATCCAGCTTCAAACTGACTTTTTTTGTCGTACGATAACTTTTGAAGGAATGGTCTGATCGACCTGAAATGTGGCACACAAGTCGGTCTCCGGAAGATGTGAACTGTGTTCGATTTTCAGAAATATCCGTTGTTGATTTCTCTAGCAACCGTTGCTAGCGTGTATTTAATAAGATTCTATATAATCCATGATAATGCTCATTCGAGCTCGTATATTCATGGAAATCTATAAAAATCAAAGAGTTATTTCCCGTAGAAACTATTGTTGATGTCTCTAGCAACCGCTGTTCATATCCCTTGCAACTGTAACTAGGGAGTGGGATCTATTGATTATGATAAAATGAATATATCACAATAGAGATTCAGAAACTTCACTACGAAGTAATATCACTTCATAAGCTGCGAAAAAGAAATTTTTCAAGTTTATCTTATCATAGTTTGAAGCTATTCAAACCTTCACTAAAATTGAACAAATGAAAATCCATAGTTCATACCAACTATGAGTAAAGTTATCCAAACTTCACTCAAACATGAGAAATGAATATGGAATTGAAGTTCAGCATTGTCTCATTGGACAAAATCACATGAAGCTTAGACAAACATGATGTTAAGCTAAACTTCATCTGAAAAAAATTATTTTTACTCGTGTATTGTATACTCATGATTGAATTCTTTTTTCCTTCCAAAAACGGAATACTTATATAATAATTTGTTGTAATCAGCAAACTTTCTTTCCTTCTCACAGGAGCTAAAAATGATGGCAACAATAGATCTTCAAGGAAACACATTACTACATTCTGGTCCTTCGTATGTGGGAAAACTCCATTTTCCGAATATCCATTCAAATATAGCGAGGACATGCTATAAATCATCAAGTATTCATAAGCTGCAAGTACCACCATACCATAAAAGAAGTTCTTTCATTTCACCAGATCATTCACTTCTCGAAGCGGGATTTGATGAAGGTGTTCATTTGCTGAGTCCAGTCAGTGGAGTTATTTCTCATATCCATGTTATGAATCATTCTCTCCAAGATGGATTATCGATGCACTTGAATACTGCTGCTTCGAATAAATTAATTTTGAGTGATGGACATTCGAAATATTATACAATAACACTACCATCCTCGAAAACATCTCCTCTGGGTAAGTCTGAAGAATGAGCAAGCTTGATCAACAACCAACGTAAATCGCCATTACAAATTGTCATTTCCGTTCTCCGCATCTGCTGAACAACTACCGTGAATAAAATGAATACAAGTTTTATGCTGGGGTATTCCTGTTGGGTCGGTCTGTTAGCGTGAAATGTTACAGATTGTGCGATGGAAGGGGGATACCGAATGAATTCCAGCCCATAGAGAGCAATCATGTTGAAACATTTGGAATATATGTATTACATGCGTCCCCCGTCCCGGCTTCGCCCCCCAAGATCTAAATTAGATTTGAAAATCTCTTCTCGAAAGTCTTCAGAAAAATGAAAGTTATTCTCACCCACAGATTTTTTGATAGATTTTTTGTCCCAGTGATATTAAAGTGCTAATTTTGCAAGGTACGGTGGTGCGAGCAGCGAGCGAGAAGAAAGAGAGAATGAGCGAATGGAAGAGAGGAAGCGAGTGAGCGAATGGCGCGGGGCGGGGCCGTAGCGTAAGGGGCGCACGGCCACTCCAGCGTGGAGGCCGTGCGCGAGCTAGGGACCGCGCGGCTAGGGGATTTTCGCGGGCTGCCGCGGCGTCGTGCGTGTGGGGAAAATTGGCGCGGTGCGAGCGCGCGGCGGCCGGCAGTTCTGCCCCGGCTTCCGCCACAGCAACACGGTGAGCGAGTGAGGAGAAGCAGCGGTGCAGCGCGATTCCGAAAGAGTGTGGAGGTGTCGAGGAGTCCAGGGTCCAGGAGCAGCGGCAGCCAAGCAGCAGCCCAGCAGCCAACATCCGCGGATCGGAATTCGCGTTCCAGCGGCGGTCGGCGAGGAGAGAAGAGGCAGCAGCAGGGCGCGAGGGACGGCGAGAGTGTGTGGTCGGCGAAAGGTAGGTGGAATAAATTCCACGCGGTCGCGATTGCGAGTTTGTGTGGTGTGCGGAGCGCAGCGGGTAGCTGCGCGACGAGGAAAGGGGCGCAAGCGGCGGCGAGTTGGGCGAGCACGTGGCCAAGTTTGTTCGGCCAATTCCTTTTCAATAATCAAAACGAATAATACCGTTTGCATATGCAAGATCATCTAATTAAGCTCGACGACTTCCAGCTCCCGCGTTACTACTACTGTAGACTGTAGCAGACGCCAGTCCACAACATATGTATATATATATATATATATATGGGGCGTTCTTCGTCAGCTCTCCGGAGCCGGCGCGCGGACGCTAAAACCTCACGTTTTCGACGCTTGTTTTCGACTCTATATGACCCATATCTAAATAATGTTGGATATGCTATCAATGTAGTTCTTTCTCAGCTTTCCGATAGTGAATTTAGTTTTCCGAATTTTTCACATTTTCACAGAAAAAAAAATTAAAACAGGCCATATCTCAAAAACATATTTTTTTTGAATTTTTTTAAGTAGTCTAGATCGAAAGCTGAGGTTTTTTTACGTTGATATAGACCTTTTGGAAACCTACTTTTTTTTGTATTCGAGTAATTGAGTAGCGAACATGAGAAAATGCGCCGCGTCGGGCCGGGCCGTGCCGTGCCGCGCCGCGCTGACTCCATACGCGCTCCAGCTCAAGTCTTCTGCTTACAAGAGTGCCGAAATCGGAATATATTTAATATCCATACAAGTCTTTATCTGTTGGATAAACTACTATCTAGCGTAGATCATGTACTCATTTGGGTTATGGACTGAGATATGGACATTATTTCATTTCACATTCTTTGACCTCCGTTATGGCTTTGATATTGAAAACTTTGCCATACTATGTTTTAACTGAACTACTTTTCCAGTTCGTTTTGATCTAGGAAAAATTTCATATTCCTCAGCAGATACAATTTTTTTGACCATCAGTCTGTCATCGGAAGTTGGTATGAACGCATGAAATTGCAGAGTACCTTGTATAGCAAAACACTTATCAAATCTTTCTTTGTAAACTTGCTCGTTTAGCACCTCGTTTCACATTAGCTCCAATTCCATCGCATGCTCCCTTCCCGTGTGCGGTCGCACAAAAATGCCATTCCGCGGGAATGCCAGAGATAGTCCTTTATTCAACAGACACAAATTACTTAGTATGGATATTGAATCGAGCGCGTGGAGGCAGCGCGGCGCGGTACGGCGCGGCCCGGCCCGACGCGGCGCATTTTCTCATGTTCGCTACTCAATTGCTCGAATACAAAAAAAAAGTATGTTTTCAAAAGGTCTATATCAACGTGAAAAAACCTCAGCTTTCGATCTAGACTACTTAAAAAAATTAAAAAAAATAGGTTTTTGAGATATGGCCTGTTTTATGTTTTTTTTCTGTGAAAATGTGAAAAATTTGGAAAACTAAGTTCACCATCGGAAAGCTGAGAAAAAACTACATTGATAGCATATCCAACATTATTTAGGTATGGGGCATATAGAGCCGAAAACAAGCGTCAAAAACGTGAGGTTTTAGCGTCCTCGCGCCGGCTCTGGAGAGTTGACGTGAAACGCCCCATATATATATATATATATATATATATATATATATATATATATATATTATATAATATATATATATAATATATAATATATATATATATATATATATACAAGCGAGTTCGAGTTGATCCGAGATATCTCGCAGTCGATGGTCGTATTCGAGATTTCTTGGAGGAGAATTGAAACGAAAATATTTTCTGAATTTAACCTACAAATCAGGACTCTTTACAAGAAAAACGTATCTCTCGGGAGACAAATCAAGGTATAAAGTTGAGGAATTTCGATTTTTATGAGTAATCTACAATCTAGCGTGCCACTGGATCATTGATTACGTCAGCTGTAATGAACTGGAGATTGAGAGAGTTTATAATAATATAAACAAACTCAAAGACTATCAAGAAGAAATTAGGTCAAGTTTTGAAAGTATAAAAATTGACACTTAATCTCTGGAGAGCGATTATTACGACCTCAAAACAAAAATAAATCCAGTCGAAAGGGCCCTAGACGATAAAAAGACCAAAGAAATCGGACAATTACGAGATGAATTAAGATAATGCGGGATGACCGGAGATTCCGGCCACAGCGAAAGTCCCAAGACCTGTGTCTGAGTACTGTGTCACTTCATAGATGTGCCAACTAGGCGTAAACTTAGATAGATAAGGAACGAGCTACAGCAGTGAAGGCAGAGACGCTTTCATACGAATCTCAGATCGAGAGGTTCGAACTAACCTATGTTCGGAACTTTCTTTTGCTTTCATGGTAGTATTCAAATATGTTGGACTGCAATGGAACTGAGTGTTTTCAAATTTTGGTTTCCAAATTTCGTGTTTATTTTTATGCTTGTTCAAATCAACTCTGGAATTTTGTTGTATTTTTTTCAGTATATTCACTGTAGACGATGTTCAACAGGTGATACTGTGGTGGAATGGACTTTTGTAATTTTTGGTTTATGCTGGAAAGATTTATCAAGTGTCTTGTGTACGTTTGTGTGTGTGTGTGTGTGTGTGTGTGTGTGTGTGTGTGTGTGTGTGTGTGTGTGTGTGTGTGTGTGTGTGTGTGTGTGTGTGTGTTAATTAATCACAAGTGACATGATGTGTAAGTCCATGATGATTTTATATGAAACATGCTAGCATCACTTTAAAGAATGAGTTTGACTACTGTCATATATTTTTCTATACTTATGCTCACTTTGTAATTATTCACTCAATATTTTTCAAAGTGACAATTGAAGGATTTAGGTCCTATAGCAATCGAATTGTACTGGAACCTTTTGATTCTGGGAACAATGTTGTTGGTCCGTTCTTATTCATTTGCACAAAATAGTTACATCATCCAACCTATGTGATTGAATTTTCAATTTCATTTTCATTATTGTACAGTTGGAAAAAATGGCTGTGGAAAAAGCAATTCCTTCCTAGCTCTGGGATTTGTTCTAAGCAATGAATTCACTAATTTACAAAAAAATCAACGAGACGCATTGTTGCATGAAGGATGTGGACTAGAAGCGAACTCTGCTTTTGTAGAAATCATTTTTAAAAATTTGGATAGACGTTTACCTGTAAGTGAAATTTAGTTAATTACGGTCATAAATTTTTTAGACATATTATATTATAGATTACTCGATTAGTGTAATTAAAGCAATTTTTAATTGGTAGTTTTCTATTGTTAATAATTGTCTAATTTTTTTCAAATCGAAAAAATGAAGGTTCTTTAAGACAAACCATAAGCTCAAAGACTGATCAGTATCTCCTCGATAAGATAACTACAACGAGGAGAGATGTGATGAGTTTTTTTAGAGTCAGCTGGACTTTCTAGATCAAACCCTTACTATATAGTAAGGCAAGGAAAGGTGAACTAGAATTTTCAATATTTGAACTTTCAAATTAAATCATAAATGATTTAATTCATTTTAATGTTTAGATTATTGACAAGATGACTTCAACATCTGAATCTAGATTAGAATTACTCAGAGAAATAGCCGGTACTAAAGTTTACCAACAGACAAGAGATGAGTCGCTACTTATTTTAAAAACACACAAATGAGACTAGCAAGAGTTCAAGACCTTCTTTATAATTTAGGTAAAGTTAATACAAATACTAAACATATGAAATGTCAAAGATAATTCATTGTGATTTATCATCCTTTGTAAATATTTCATATAGAAGATCGTCTGGAAAGTTTGGAGGGAGAAACATCTGAGCTCAGAGAATATCAGAAACTTGATAAAAACAGTATAGAGCGCATTATTCATTTACATACACTGAAGGGAGATGAAAAACAATTGAATAAATAACTAATATTACATAGTGAACTCCAGAAAAAGCAAGCCCCTCTAGCATCTGAACTTGAAGAGATACAAACAAAAATAAAATCAGTGAATAGAAAAAGCAAAAAAGCACAATAAGATGTAGAAACATCTGAAGAAAAACAAATAGTTCTCAGGTTTGTTTGTGCGCCGTTATTAATGATATATAGATAATTATTATTAATAAGATATCAATAATCATAAATTTGAACTTTTTATAGTAATGAAAAAGATGAACTTTTACAAAGAAAAGTTGAGCTTGAACTTGCGATCAATGATTTGGATGAAGAAGTAAAAGAAAATCATGAAAATAGAAAGCAGATTGAATATCAGTTGGAGGTCTATATTTAGAGTGAATATCTGGTCTTTATTTAGAGTAATGTATTCAAAGTAATGGAGCCTAATGACCGACTACTTCACTTTACTATGATGTAATGTGTGGTACATCTTGGAATTTTTTTTATCGACTAACTTACAGTGGACTGATATATTGAATTTCGTATCTTTTGCATGATTATTATTATATTTTGAGAGACTTTTACGATCTTTTCATATTATAAGTGATGATTTTCCATTATCGAATCAAATATCAAATCAAATACAATTTTTTTGGTATGAACAACTTGTGCACGTAAAAAAAAGAAGCTGAGAGAATTAGATTTGGAAAGACAAGAACTCAGAAGACTTTACATTAGACAAGGGAAAGGTGCTCAATTCAACACAATAGTAAGAGAAACCCACCAGGCAATATTTTATTTTTGATTTCGTTGTTAATAATTTATGGGTATACCAGGATGAAAGAAATGCTCGGATTGAAGCAGAATTGAAGAAATTGAATGAACAGATTGAAAATAAAAATATATTAAGAAAAATGTGGAACTAGATTTAGATAAAAGCGAAATTGACTTCATGGTGTTTACCTTCGAGTTATTTTAATAAATTTCTACTAAAGTTATTATGATAAACGTGGTACTATCTTTCCAATATTATATTTAAAATGTTTCATTATTATTTGAAATTATTTCAAAGTGTCAAATATATAGCAAAACTAGGAAGTACAGCACCTTTGGCTCACTCTCACTCTAGGGTTACAGCGTTTTTGCTTAGGCAATTAGACAGAGCATCATCCACATTACACACATACTCACAGTATAAGAGACGTCAGAGCGCTCCTGCATTATTTTGAATAAATTGTTGCACTCAAATATTATTTCCAAACAGTTCTTTAGAAGAATAAAATTCATCCTAAAAATAATTCGCAATGAAGACTAATGATCGAATTGAAAAAAAATGCAAATAAAAAGTCACTGCACCTCAATATCGGCTCAAGAGCTTCTTGAATTTTCTATTTTTGAGTTTTCATATGTTTTAAACGACATCGTGAATATTACAGATTTGATTACAAATTCAGTTCAACTTGTGTATCAGCGCCACCGACGACAAGTATGCGTAGCAAGCGCTCGTGAGGACGCGAGTAGCCATTATATACAGCCCAATGTCGTGTTCACTTACTATTACTTTTGTCAGAAAAGTTTCATCGAAATCGCTCTGGTTATATTTGAGAATAGAAGATTGAGTCGGCTAGCAGACAGAGTGCGCGAGAGCGCTTGAAAATTCGTCAACATTCAAGATTTCAAGAGTACGCTACAGATATACAAGCGAGCGAGCGAGCGAGCGCCAGCAATGCCCAGTGGTGAGAGGGTGACGGCCGGTGAGGTTGGTTCCCACTGCGGCCGATCGACTGCGCATGTACTTATATTATTGCAGTGAGCTCAGCTGTGTACTGTGAGATCCGCTCAAGTTAGTTGCAGGTTAGCTCGCGCGGTCTGGCGCAGTCCAACGGAACAACATTATTATGTATATAATATAATATAATATAATATAAAGAAACCTCTGAAAGTGAAGGAGTAAACATCAGATAAGTTGTATATTATTTTTTGGATTTCGATTTTATTTGATTACGTCTTCAGAGGGTCTCGTGAGAAAGTTGCTGTGTGAAAACTTATTTTTTTCTAGGTAAGTATCCAAAACGCTGTTTCACAAGGCGAGTGGAATTGGATCAAAACAATAAGCTAGTGATTTGGATTGTGAGGCCGACGAGAATGGTATACTCTCGAAAAGATCGAAAGTTGGCGGGAATCGGTAGGATCGAATCTCTCAGTGTTACTAATGGTGACTCCGATTTGGATTGTAAAAAACTCAATATGCTCCAGCACCTCACCAGACCGAATAATTCTGTGGTTTCTAGAAATGGCATCAATAGCGTACCTTACAAACAGACAAGAAAATTGTTCAGTAAAAATGGCAGTAGTATTTCTAAGCAGCATCAAACATCAGAGAAAAGTGAATGGGGGGAATTTATTTCAACAGACGCACAAAGATTGTTTGTTGAAGAACCTGTCAGAAGGTCATCGCTGTTCAGTCTTACCTCTTCCTCACTAAAATCATACCTTGACTCCAGTAGAATCGCAGGTAGAAAGAATTTTGTATGAGAAATCAATGATGAAAGAAATTGATGATCGTTCAAAATTAAATTTAAGCTGCAGCGTAACAAAAATCACCAGATTCTCTTAAGGATAAGCTGTCAGCCAAAAAGTTCTAGATCAAGACTTCATTTCTCTAATCACCAAAAACTATGACAAACGTTATTAATAGAAAAACAGACAAGCTGAAGAGTTGAAGAGGATAGCTCATGGTTTATCAAGACACAAGTAAGTATCCAAATGTTCACGCAATGAATACATTCTTCTATCCAAAAGTTACATTCGCAATGAGTGGGTTGGATTATCCAGAATTATTTGGAAGGTATTTGTTGATATATCTACAAATAATTGATGATATCATTGGCAGCTATCTAGTCAAGAAGATTTTTTTAGAATGGCTTGTGTTGAAGATGAAGAGTTGAGAAGAGCTTTTGGAGACCTACAAGATAAGGTAACTGATACAAGGCAGAAACTCAGTCAACAAGACAGAAATTATCCGATGTCCAAATTGAGTCCCTCAAATGCACGAAACAAGAACTGAACTCAAACAAATAGAACTGAGATCTCTACCCGAGAAGACAAGAACATTTGAGTCTGTTGGGCGCATGTTTATGCTTCAGAACATAGACACTTATCAAGTCAGATCTCAGTAAATGCACAAAAGCAGCCGAAGAAAAAGTAAAATCACTAGAAACTACTAAAGTTTACTCGCAGCAGAGCCTGAAGGAAAGTGAAAACAATATCCGAGAAATGGTTCAGAAAAGGCAAAATCAAAATATTTGAAGTGCCTAATCATAGCCATGAATAATCTTGATATTATTTTGATTACTCGTGTTCAAACATTCAATCAAATAAGACATAACTCATCATGAAATCAAGTCAAGTTTCAATCTATGTGTTATCGTCACTTTCTTAATTCAATGGGATTAAAATTGAATCCTCACTTATTTCTGAGATGATATTTGTTATCTCAACCAATGCACTATTATGATTACTAGGGGGGTACCCCCCTGCTCGCTTCGCTCGCCAACCCCCCATGTGTTCTTTAGAAATCAATAATTTCAATAATAAGTGTAGTAATAATTAAAAGAAAATTACATTCAAAACAATAAAACTTTAAACTTGAACTTTCGATTTTGTTCGATTGACAGAATACTGAACGAACGATTCGAATCAAAATAAAAGATTAATGTCAGCTATATTCATGTTAAACGTTTGTTTTTTCAGATTAATAGTGGGTTTAACTTTAGGTTAATAGTGACATGTGCTAGATCATATTTTTTTGTTTGGGGTATTCCGCGTGTTCCATTTCAGATTTTCAGCAGCAGATTTTGAGTAAGATTGCAATGGTTGCTAGACACGTAAACAATAGTTGCTATGGGTAAAACGGAGATTTTGTGTCCTGTGCAGTTGAAAATACTGGAAACGAAACATTCTGAATTTTTCTTTCCCTTAGCAACGGTTGCTAGGGCGGTAAACAACGGTTACTGAAAAGCTAATTGGGAAGATTTTGTGTCCTTTGCCGTAGAGAACTATGGAAATGGGTCATAAATTGATAATTTCCAACCTTCGTAATGGTTGCTAGGGAGGTAAAAAACGATTGCTATGGAACAAATATAACAATTCAGTGCCTCTGGCCATCGAGTGTGACTTAAAACTGTTTTCCCAGCTTCCAAAACAACGGTTGCTAGGGATGTAAATAAACGGTAGTTTCGACGAATAAGTGGATTTATATTGAAAAAAAATTGTCCAAAATAATATTTAGTCCTTTCCTTCTACTACAGCAACGGTTTCTACACTGAGAAAAATCTGGTTAGGAAAATTTACTAAGTCGACTTGGTAGAGGAAAACCTAGCAGCCTTTACTAGATTTTCTGAGACTGAGTACTATATTTCTAGTAAAGTTTAAAATTCCTGATAGTAAAATTTACTAATATCATTTACTAGATAAATTCTAGTAAAATTTACTATTTTTTGAGCTTTTTACTATATTTCTAGTAAATTTTACTAAGTTGTATATGAATTTTCACTAATTTTTCATGTAACATTTTGACGGATGAATATATTTTTCCCTCCGAAATCGTATTAGCGTTTGTAGAGCAACGAAATTATTTGACTTAACTTGAACTTTTCGTTGACGTTAAAATCCGTTTCATATTATTTACTGAAATGGGGGTGTTCAAGGAATTTCACTGTATAGTTCATGTACCTACGGTCAGATGGGTATACATACACGGTTTGGTTACATTCAATTTCTTCGGTATCTGTCAGTGCTCTTGGAACAACAGAACTCTCCTTCAGGTGATCTACTAAATAATTTTTGGTTTGAAAATAGCGATGAGTATGAATGTATCAAATATATAGAATTGGATAATATAAAATTTGAAAAAGATACATTCATACTTATTCATTATAATGAGGATGATCATTTACCAATATATGGGAAAATCACAGAACTTTATCGACGCAGGCAATTTCATGATCATCTCAATCTTAAAAATTTTGCTGCAGTTGTACAACATTATGAAACTATTGGCGTTGATGAGCATCTGCAGCTGTCACAAGTGAAAAAAATCAGTCGCTCTAGTTTGATTCATTTTAATGAACTAGAATGCTATAAAAATTATTCTGTATATACATTAAGGGATAAAAATGACTATATCATTTGTAGTATCTAGTGTCTCAAGTATCTACTTAATATATTATGTAATAAATCGACCGTAACGAAAGCTAGTGTATAAAAGTGGATGATTAATAATAAATAAATTCCAGCTTTAATTACCTATTTTCAATTTATTTACTTCTCCATACACTATAGGGTGACTGTGCCTAATGTGGCCTCTTTGAGTGGTTTTGTCCATTCCATATTTTGCATAGGTTAAAATGGACAAATTATCATTATAGTAAAGGTTTCTGATAAGCCTTAAATTACCCTTGAAGATGGCGTTCTCAGAATTCCGGAATTCTAATATTATCATAGTCAAATTTGCAAACAAACCTTAAGAGGTGGAACATTGGGTACAGTTACCTCAAATATCGTAAATTTTACTAGAAATATAATAAATGTTACTAGAAATATAGTAAATTTTACAATATACCCTAGTAAAATACCCTATTAAATTTAATAATGAATGCTAATTTTTCTAGTAATGATTACTAGTTTTTGCTTAGTAAAGGTTACTAATATAACTTAGTTGTCCCCGTATTCTACTAGAAAACCTAGTAAAAATCTAGTAACCATTACTATCTTTTTCTCTCAGTGTAAACACGTAAACAATGGTTGCTATGGGTAAAACGGAGATTTTGTATCCTGTGCAGTTGAAAATACTGGAAACGAAACTTACTTTTTCTTTCCCTTGGCACCGGTTGCTAGAGCGTTTAACAACGGTTACTGAGGAGCTAAGTGGGAAGATTTTGTGTCCTTTGCAATCGAAAATTATGGACATGGGTCATAGATTCATCATTTCCAACCTTCGCAATGGTTGCTAGGGAGGTAAACAACGGTTGCTATGGAGCAAATATAACAATTCAGTTTTCTTGGTCATCGGTTGCTAGGCAAATAAACAACGGATTTTATTGAAAATTGAACTCGGCCTAGATTTTGCCGCGACTAACCTGTGTGCAAAATTTCCAGGAGATCGGACCATTGCATATTTATTGGAAATAAATAATTTATTCGAAGATACGGGTGGAAAAAGAAGATGGAAAAAAGAGGTGGAGAAAGAAGTGAAAAAAGAGGTGGAAAAAGGGTGGAAAAAGGGTGGAAAAAAGGGGTGGAAAGAGAGATAAAAAAAGGGTGAAAAAAGGAGGGTGAAAAAAAGGGTGAAAAAATAGGTGGAAAAAGAGGGTGAAACTGAGCAACCAGAAGGAGCAACCAGAGGGAGCAACCGGAGGGAGCAACCAGGGGGAGCAACCGGAGGGAGCAACCGGAGGGAGCAACCGGAGGGAGCAACCGGAGGGAGCAACCAGAGGGAGCAACCGGAGGGAGCAACCAGAGGGAGCAACCGGAGGGAGCAACCGGAGGGAGCAACCAGAGGGAGCAACTAGGGGGAGCAAAATGACGACGGCGGCGGCGGCGGCGGTTCAGCTTTTAATATAGAGAGATATGTGTAATATATGTCTGTCTTGACTTGTATTCACACGATAGAAAAAATAATCCCAAGAAAACCATTGATCTTGCTTTACTTTCATATAAACCTTGTAACACATATTGCATTATATGAATATCCCATGTTTTGTATAACATCGACAAGAAAATATTACTATATATTTTCTTGAGTATTATTTGTAAATATTAACTCATAAAATCCACTTTTATTGTGTAAACTACATAGATAAGGTTTAAACAACTATCGATGGGTTGGCTCCAATTCCAGCTCCAAGTTATTTGTAGAAGTTATTTGTATAAAATTTGTTGGAATTAATCTATTTGAACGAAACTGTTATCACTAAATATACAATTCTGTAACGAGCACAGATATCTATCACAGAGTTTATCTATCCAGAATTGACTTTTAAGTTTTCAAAGTGATTTTGAAATTTGAAAAGTCTGTGTTTGGTAATGTGAACCTTTGCCCAAACTGAGCAGGCAGAGTGCAGTAGAGGATTCTTTTCTGAAACGAATAAGCTCATTTTTTAAAATGGTATGGTTCAGTGGTTTAATTCGCATTACGCATTCTTTGTACTCGATGTTTTGCTCGTCTCAAGCATTCTATTTTTCTTTCCCCGTAGTGTTTGGAAAGAATCATGTGATCTAAATTTCCTCACTTTTATTTCTCAATGGTTTCGAAAATTTTAATTGCGTCACCTAACATCATCCCCCAGTTCAATCATTGTCGTCCTCGAAAATTGCTTTGTACCTGTTAATAATGTTGTATCTCGAATTTTGATTATGGTCAGACAACTTACTGATGCATGCAAATATTCATTTTCTCCATTTTCCATATATAAAATAATTGATACAAAATACAAGTAATATGAGTGCTGTATATATTAAAATTGAAGAAGATTCTACTGCTGTCCACATTCCTCCATAATCTGCATATAATTTCTCAGTTCCACCTCTTCTCCACAACCGTTGTAGATGTCCTTCTATGGAATTTGAAGATGATTTTGTTATTAACTGACTTACTATATAAATTATCTATTCTAGGGTCCATTTGTGTTCTTTAGGGTCCTGTTGGTTACCCAATTTGTCCGATTGTTCTTCGCTCTGTTGAGCATTAGTGTTAGGTCCTGTTGTACATTAGTCCAAATTTATTCAATCCTTCCTTCTTTTCCTGGTCGTGAGTTCTTCTTGCTCTTTTGTGCTCAGCATTTAATTCTCGCTTCCATTTTCCTGTTTCCTTTTGTTTTTTTCTCCTGCTTTAATCCTATCCTGTTCACATCCCCAGAGATACTGCCTTCTGCATGTTAATTCATGTATGTTGTATGTTACTGCTTCTACTTGTCTGCCACATTCAAAATGAAATCTTTTGGATGTCGATCTTATTCCTCCTAGTCCAACTGGTGATATCCTTTGCATTGCATATATAGCTTTGTAGCATCTGTCGCTCTCCTTCAGTGCCTTTACTGCATCCTCCTTGTCGAAATAGCATACGTATCCTTGGGATAATTTTCCAGCTTTGTTCGCCATCACTTAGTGGTATTCCAAACCTCCAAATGCTGCTAAATGTCTAAAGGAATTGTCTTCTCTCTCCTCTTCACTCTCGCTCCATGGCAGTAGACAAAATAATCTTTTCCAGTCTTGTGGTTTGCTTCTTAGATCCTTGTCCATGTCCTTGTTGCTTTTCTCTGTTTGAATGTGCGGCAGCGCAATGACAATGGGTCGTGAATTTGACACTAATGTTTGATTTAGTAGTACTGCCCTTGTTGCTTCCTCCTCTGTTTCGTAAGTTATCTCCATTATCATTCTGCCAACTTGATCAGGATCCTTGACTGCTGTCAGTGCTGTTATTTGTCCTTTTTCTTCGAATTGTGTTACTATGTTTGCCGTTGGTATCGTTGTCTCATACGTGATTCGAATTTGATTGGTGACCATAATTTTGTCCTGGTCCTTGTTCATGTCCAAATTGTCCATTGTCCTGTAATTTTGATTTTCCTAGTACAGTTCTTTTGCATAATTTCAAAGTTTGTGAAGAAAGTATGTATATTCTGTTGGTTCCTGTCGTAATAGCTGATCTGCGCTAATGTGTTAATGATGTCCTGTAGAGATTCTTCTCTCTGTTCCCATGAATGTCCGTCCTGTTCCTGGGTCCTGTGCTCTCCGAGCCTGTCTTTTATTTCTGGATGGATTTCCATTAGGTCCAAATTTGTTTCTGGTGTGTACATATGTGCATTGTGACCTGTTCTACTTTCTTCGCACAGTAAAATAACTTCGTCGCTCTGAGCTTTACAACCGGTATTGAGTTTTAATATTTCTGCTTCTTCAATGATGACTTTCTCTGCTGGTTTGTTATTACAAATCACTCTGATATTTTCTCTCCTGCTGTAGAGAACAGCCATGATGCGTCAGATTCAATGTATTGCCATTGAGTCTCGTTAATGTGGGAATATTGTATGTCACAGTATGTGAATTGGGCTGATTTCAATCTTATTAGCATTTCCAGTTCACAATCATGCTTATTCGATGTGTCCTTTAGTGGTCCAGTAATTGGGCAGATATATGCATGGTAAATATGCGCTTTGCTAGCATCTGCTCATCCAATTCCATTCAGTGTTGGTGGTTCGGGTCCATGGCTATATATGTATGCGTTGTCTTAATATATGCCATACCTATAAAGCTTCCATTGAGAAATTGTGGTACATTTAATGGATACAGTTTATATAAATTGTATGGGGTACGATCCACTAATGGTAATTTTATTATTATCACTACCCTGCCTTCGTGATAGGTTACATCACTCTTTGCCAACTCCATCAATTCTTCTGCTCTCAAGTGTTCTGTTGGAATGGGAAGATCTCATTCTCCCTTGGTTTGTAGGATATTGGTGTTGATCTTTGACAGAATATCATCTGTCAGGAGACACTTTGAGATCCTGTTCTCCCGTAATTCCTTTATAGCTTTTGTCACTTTTTCATAAGTCTCAATCAATTTGTCCTACAGTTGACACACTCTATACGAGTAATCCAGCACCTTCATTATTTGCATACTGTCGTTGACTTCCTTGATCATTTGGTTCTTGAAAATTTCCAAATTTTCCTGTGGTCTTTTACTAATGTGTGCAGTTCATTCAGTTCTGCCGCTACTATATGCGTTTCTTCTCCCATCAGTTTCGCTATTTCTTCGTAGGTTATTATCGGCTTGGCTTGTATGAGCTTCCCTACTTCGATGCCTATGATCACCTGCCATTCTGCTCTTTTCACCTTGATAATGTGTCCTTTCTCGTAGTGTACTCCTAGGTTGTTCTTTATCCTGGTGATCTGGTGTTGTCCAATTGCGTTCGTTAAGGTTACAGTCAGTATTGTCAGGATAAGCGTTAAAGTCATATTGTCCATTTCAGTCATGTGATATGGTTTTTTTTTATCTGTGAATCATGTAATGGTTATTCTGGGTGAACTAATTTGTTCGTATGTTTGCGGATCCTTTTTCCATTGGGTAATTCTAATATTACATTATCCCTACCCAAGATTTCCACAATCCTAAGGGGCTTATTATGATAACTATCAAATTTACTACTCCTAGGTTCTTTTAATATTCTAGCATAATCATTTACTTTACCCCTGGATTCCTTCACCTTTTTATCATACCTATCTTTAGATTTTACTTTACTAATTATTTGATTTTCAGCTGCTGCAAGCTCCATTTCACTTAACCTAACGATAAGATCCTTAAGATATAGGTTGTATGTCCTCAACTGTTCTTCTTTCGGGATTTTCTTTGGGAATCTAGCTACTCTCCCATACATTAACTCAAATGGTGTGAATTGTGTCGTGTTGTGTACTGATGTGTTGTATGTAAATGTGGCAAATGAGGCTAGTTGGTCTCAGTCATCACACTTCTCTGAGTACGTTCTTACAAAATCCATTAGCGGTGCGTGACTTCTCTCCAGTGATCTATTTGTTTGAAGATGATAAACCGACGTAGTCAGATGATGAATTTTGAATATTCTTAGCATCGATTCTACTAATTCTGATAGGAAACTTGTTCCTCTATCCGATAGTATTGCCCTGGGCGCACGAAAATAACATATTACGTGTCTCACCAAAGCATCTGCAATTGTTGTAGCTCTAAGATCAGGAATGGGTACTGCAATTAGATACTTCGTCAGATTGCATTGTATTGTCAATAAATGACAGTTTCCTCTGGGTGTTACTCTCAGTTTACCTACCGTATCAATTGATACCTTATCAAACGCTTCTATAGGCGTGTCTGTTAGTATCATCGGGTCACGTGTTTTCATTCTTTCTATTTTCTTCTCTTGACATTTCGGGCATTTCCTGATATCGTTGAGGATATCATTCCTCATTCCCGGCCAATAAAATCTCTCCCTGATTTTTCTATATGTGCTATTCATTCCCTTATGTCCACCCATTATACTGCTGTGTAGACTTTCTATAATTTCTGCCCTTCCGTTTTCAGTTGGTAAACTAACTTTACCATAACAGATAATTATTTTTATCTGACTCCCTTCAAATCGTTCCCTAATCTCATTCCTGTTATTCGACCAGGTTCTGATGTTTCCGTTATATCCCCTTTCCTAGAGATTCTGAAACTGTTCAGCTTTTTCCTGTTTAGTATTGCCTTCAAATTTTTAGTCCATTGTATACATTCCTCATCTCTGTTATATCATAGTGTTTGTCTTTTATCACAATAGAAAAAACATTATGATTCTTAAAAGGTGTTGTTAACACTTGTCCGATTTTTGGCTTCTTTTCTTTCAGAGTGGCCATCGATATTTCTCCGATTCCAATGAGTAATTCTGTCGTTTCTCCGATTACCTCACAATCCTTTGATATAAAGTGTTCTATATTATCTCTCTTGTATGTGAGACATGCTCTTGAGGTCATCACATGACTTTTCAAGTGTAGTGTATAATTATCTTCTTCTCTAGATATTTCTTGTGCTGATAGAAGTTCTTTGCATCTATCCGGATCCATGTATTGATTCATGGGTCTTGCATCTGGCATCAAGGTTACTATCAACGGTAATGGGTTTTCCGCTGATTTCGAGAAGTTTAGTTTGACAGATGACTCTTCATCTTTTCCTGATATTTTATCTACTTCTTCAAATTGAAATCTCTTTTTGACCCCTGTCATTGACAGTGGTGTACTCTCGTATTTGGGTTGCCCCGTTTTTATAGTTGGTATTAGAGATATAGCTCTATGGCACCTGGGCCCCTGCGACATTTGAACTTCGTCCTCGGAGTTCTTATTCGCTTCTGATTGTTCTATCAGACTCATAATTTCTTCACTCATGTCTTGGAAATTCTCTATCATTTCATCGAATCTTCTCCCTACATCCTCTGATTCTTTACAGAGTACGTCTAAGTCTGATTCTGAATAGCAGGATCGTCTTGAGACGTTTCGGTCAATGATCTCTTTATTTTCCTCCTCATTTTCAGTTCTGCTCTGATGTACCCTTATGCTTTCCTCTAGTTGGTCAGCGGCTCTTTGTTCTTCTTCCACCCCGATTCTTGGAATGTAATTATTTTGAAATACTCCAGATGCTTCACTGTCACTTGTTGTAATTGATGAGCATCTGATTTCCTCGTCACTCGATGTTGCATTTTCCTCTTCATCCATAACTTCACTTATTTCTTCTTCAGTTTCTTCCGTTCTGAGTCCACTTTTCCTTGGATCAATTATTGGTGGTCCTTCGGACTCACTGTCCCATTTATCTGGTATGATATGTTCCTCTATTTCTTCTCTATATTCTTCTTCTCTTGATTGACCAGCTATCGGTCTTCCTGAGCTACTGCTTAGCCCAGCTATCGCTCTATTGTCAGTGATTGTTTCAATTGCTTTTTCATTCCTTTCTCTATTTTCCAGTTCGGTTGACCTTGATTCTGATTCCTTTTCTATGACATCTTAGGAGTCCCCGGTGTAGTAGGAGTAACGTTCATATTTCGCTTTTTCCTGTCCTCAATTATTAGTACTCTCATTTTCGGCAAATTTTCATTTATCTCTTCCTTCTCTAATTTTTGCTTTCTCAAAGGGAAAGCTTTGTAATGGGGCAAAAATCGGCCCACCGAATCAGACCTCGGGACATCGATTTTCGTGATCTACGGGTCGAAAAACATGGAAATCCAAAAGTGTCTGTATGTATGTATGTGTGTGTGTGTGTGTGTATGTGTGTGTGTATGTGCGTCCCGTTTTTTTTTCGTCCACGATAACTCTCGAAGGAATGGTCCGATCGTCCTGAAATTTTGCACACAGGTTAATCGCGGCAAAATCTCGGGCGAGTTCAATTTTCAGCAAAATCCGTTGTTTATTTCTCTAGCAACCGTTGCTAAGGTGTAAAATTTTTTGTTTCTTTTGTCTAGGATAACTTTCGAAGGAATCGTCCGATCTAGCTGAAATTTTGCACACCGGTTAGTTGTGGCAAGATCTAGCCCGAGATCAATTTTCAGCAAAATCCGTTGGTTATTTCCCTAGCAACCGTTCCTAACGTGTTTTCTCACAAATCCTCATGAGTGCTCATTGGGGCAAGCCGGAAAATCAGTTTTAAGTCACACTCGATGGCCAAGGACACTGAATTGTTGTATTTGCTCCATAACAACGGTTGTTTACCTCCCTAGCAACAGTTACGAAGGTTGGAAATCATTAATTTATGACCCATTTCTATTATTTTCGACGGCAAAGGACACAAAATCTTCCCAATTAGCTCCTTAGCAACCGTTGTTTACCGCCCTAGCAACCGTTGCTAAGGGAAAGAAAAATTCATGTAAGTTTCGTTTCCAGTATTTTCAACGTGCTATAGAGAAAATTGGGAAAATTTGGTGTTTTTTGCCGTCGAAAATGATCAAAATAGATTTTGAATTGATCATTTCGAACCTCAGCCGTCGAAAATGATCAAAATGAGTCTCCGAGTTTACTAAATACGGACTTAAGGGCAGGACGGATCGATTTTAACCACCATTAAACCGTATGACAGTCACAAGATGAATTGATCGAAAAATTAAGCAGGTCTAAATGTCTCGCATCGTGTAGAACCTAGAACCGTTTGCTTTGTTGCATTTGATCAAATAATAAGAGAGCCCGGGCAGACATCAACAGTCGCGACAAAGTTTGGTCAATTGAAAAAGAACGACACTTTACACAGTCACAAAGATACGAATTGAACTGATTAAATAATATTTTTGTAATTTTTGAAAAATAAATGATAGTATCTACGCTAGTGGAATGGTGAAAATACAGTTTTGGGATGCGTTTGTGGGTGATGTTGAAGCCTCTTTGAGAAAGCATACTGCTAAGGCACTTGGCAGCGGTTTTTTTCAGGATTCCTAGATAGTGCATCTGCATTCCTGTTCAGCAATCCAGGCTTGTACTGGAAATTATACTCATATTCTGTGAATTGAAACATCCACATCATTAACCTTGCACCTGGATCCTTCCTTGAGCTCATCCAGTTCAATGGTTCATGGTCTGATACCAGTGTAAATTTCTTCCCTAGTAAATAAGGTCAAAAATGATGCATTGCATACAATGCTGCTAAACACTCCTTTTCTGTGGTAGTGTAGTTTTTTTCCGTTTTGTTCAGTGATCTTGACAGATATGCCACTGGATGTTCTATTCCATCATCCATCTGGCTAAGTACCGGTAGCATAATTAGATGCATCTATTGTCAGTCAGAAAGGTTTTTCAAAATCCGGAAATTCCAAAATTGGTTTTTCACATAGCTTATCTCTCAACACTGTAAAACTTTTCTCATGTTAATCTTCCCATTTGAGAGAATTTTCCTTTTTAAGTAAGTCAGATAACGGTAACGCTATCTTTGAAAAATCTTTAACAAATCGTCTATAATATCCAGTATTCACAGTTATCAGTCTGTCATTTGGTTCCACTCCTCTTTCGCTTATGGTGTGTCCTGAAAACACAACTTCCTTACAAGAGAAATCTACCTTATCAGGTCGCAAAACTAGTTTTGCCTCTCTTAGCCTTTCGAACATTCGTCTTATCCTTTTGACATGTTGTTACAATGTCTTGGCATAGACTACTATATCATCTATATAAACCAAATTCTCTACTCCTTGTAATCCCCTTAATGTAGCATCCATCAATCTTTGAAAAGTTGCAGTTGCTCCTTTTAATCCTTCTGGCATTCTTTCATAATTGAAATGTCCATATAAAGCGGAAAAAGCTTTTTTCGGTCTGTCTTCCTTTTTCAGTGGTATTTGCTGGAAACCACTTGCCAGGTCGAAAACCGAGAAGTACCTACATCCACCTAATTGATCCAATATATCCGATATATTAGGAATAAGATATGCATCTCCTATAGTTTTCTTATTTAATTCTCTGAAATCAATCACCATTCTCCATCTGGGATTCCCATATTGGCGAATTGAACGGAGAATTTGATGGTTCAATAACATCATTCTTTAGTTTTTTTTCTATCTCTGCCTTGACAACAACCTTTTGTACAATTGACAGTCTATATTGTTTTGTATTGATTGGCACTTCGTCCATCAATGGTATTTCAAATTCCACCTTATTAGTACAGGACAGTTTATCACCTGGTAATAAAAGTACATCGTGATATTCCGATATTAGATCCATGACAGCTTGCTTCTCTTCGTCATTCAGTTTCCTCAAATTGATGAATTGCTTGAGTTGAACAACCCTGTCATGTGCTGTTTCTGGTATTATGACGTTTTGACAGGGTCAAACTCTGGCGTTACATATTCGAATGGGATTATTTGTTGAGGTCTAACTTCTACTTCTATATCCTCATCCTTGGTATTAATGACCATTACGTTACATCCACTGTTGTCATTCTGTACAACTCTTTCTTCTACAAAAACATCCTTATCTCCGAGATTTATCCTGGGCATATATCCTTCTTTGAGTTGCGCCTTAATCAAATTAACTCTTACTTTTTGTTGAGTTCTAGCCTTTATTGGACACTTTACTATTCCCAAGTTTTGATTTTCTATATCCTTGACTGAATTCGTCTACTCTCAGAACTCTGTCTGAGTCTTCATTTGGTTCAGATTGCTCTGTTACCTGTCCGAAATATTCTTGCATCAAGTTTGTGATATCTGGACTACTTGTCCCCTCATCAATGTTTTCCATTTCCGAATTACCTTGATATCATCATTCATAATCTCCATGACATACTGAACGTCTAAAAATGGTAATGGGTTCATAACATCTCCCGCTATCATTAGCGCGTTGTTGTAATATGATATCACCGCTTCTTCTCTGTTTAGATAATCTCTACCTAGAAATCCATTTGTTAAGCTGGGAAAATCATCATTAACTACCTGAACTATATATAATTTTTCTTTCATCGTTACATTATCAACTGTGAAATATAATGTTCCCTTTTCGCTTTCTGGTACTCTCATACTAATTGTTGATGGATCGTCCGTTGTTTTATTTGCCTCGCAAATACCAATCCAGGCTGTCTTCGCTGAATTTGTAGTACCTGACTCCCTTGATTTTGCGTTGATGCTTGTTGTTGGTTCTGGCTCGCCTCTGCTGCTTGCGGGCGAGCCAGCTGCATGTTTAAATTTTGCGCTGGTTGCGGATATTTAGGATTTGGCCTGAATTCTTGATTATCAGAGTTGTTTTGATTTTGCCTTTGCTGTGAATAATTTCTATTTTGATTATGATTCCCACGATTATTGTTTCCTTTGTCGTAATATGAATTATTATTTCGATTGAAATTTCCTCCTTTATTATAATTTCGTGATCTCCCGTCTGAATTATAATTTCCTCTTGCTGACTGGTCATCTTGATCATTCTATTGGTTATTTTGCCCATTAGGTCCTCCTTCATTTGAATTATTGAATGATCTATTATTTCCTCTTCTAAATTGGCCTTTGTATCCATTATTGGTCCGTTCTCTAAAACCTGGATAGTTGGGATCATTTGTGCCAATATGATTAATTCTTTCTTCATCTCCATCATATTGTCTTCTTTGATTTCGATAATTTTTGCCATGATTGTGATACTTGTGTCTCACATCAGGTAGTATTCTAGCATCCATCCTTGCTTCCAATCAAGGAGCTACTGCATATGCTTCTGCAAGATTTTCTGGTCTTCTTGCATCTACAAATTGACTAATTTCTGCCGGTAATCCTCTTATGAAAATGTCTACCGCTTATTCTTTCAGTGGCAGTATCATGTTCGCATTATATTGGTCTCCTTTCTCTTCCTTAAGGCTGGTTTCCGCAGCTCTTTTGAATTATCATGAAAATCTCCTACTGTGTCATTTTTTTCCATATTCTGAATTTTTCCATTATAATATGAATAATTTTTCTCTGGGACAAACCTCTCTAAGATGTCTGATTAATGCTTCAATCGTAGCTATGTTTTCTCCTCCTAAACTATCTCTTGCCTTTCCTTTTAATTTGGAAATAATCATTCTCACTAATAGTGGCTCCTGTGCCTCAGTGACATAGGTTCTAGCATTACTGATATCTTGTATGACATTCTTCAATGGTATGTTAACCCATTAAGTCCCAAATTGCAGAAATTTTATTGGTACATTCGAGCTGAAATATTTTGATGAATAAGACGGAAGATTTATTGCAAAATAGTCATTCCTACTATTTTCGGGTATGCTCTACACGATAGAATGGTTAAAAAGACTGAAAAAATTGATTTTCAATAAATAATTAACAAATTAAAATAAAAAATGCAATTTTTTGGGGCACTTTTTTTTTTCAATCCAAAATCAGAGGAAGAAGAAATTTTATTTTTACCGTCGGAAATATGCACAAAAGTGCACAAAATATTTGAACTTTTCAAATTCGTCGAGTTTTTTTGACTATGATTTTTTTTAACAAAATGGCGGCCAAAAAACGGGCATCAATATTTTGGATTTTCATTTTATCAATATTTTAAGGCATACATCTTCATATTCGATATATTCCTTTGGAATTCGATGTACGGGGGTTTTCAATGTCGCTGATAACGCCTCTGACATCAAATTCTCAAAATTCTGGTTCCAAGATGGCGGTTTCAAGATGGCGACTGGCGATTTTCCACATTTTTAGTCAGAGAATCGTGAAAATTTGGAATAATGAGTTTTCGGGGGCGCTGATGATGAATCTGACATCAGATTTTCGAAATTCCGTATCCAAGATGGCGGTTTCAAGATGGCGGCTGACGATTTTCCACATTTTTAGTCGGAGAATCGTGAAAATTTGGACTAATGGGTTAATCTTAAAACCGCCATCTTGGATACAGAATTTCGAAAATCTGATGTCAGATTTATCATCAGCGCCCCCGAAAACTCATTATTCCAAATTTTCACGATTCTCTGACTAAAAATGTGGAAAATCGCCAGTCGCCATCTTGAAACCGCCATCTTGGAACCAGAATTTTGAGAATTTGATGTCAGAGGCGTTATCAGCGACATTGAAAACCCCCGTACATCGAATTCCAAAGGAATATATCGAATATGAAGATGTATGCCTTAAAATATTGATAAAATGAAAATCCAAAATATTGATGCCCGTTTTTTGGCCGCCATTTTGTTAAAAAAAATCATAGTCAAAAAAACTCGACGAATTTGAAAAGTTCAAATATTTTGTGCACTTTTGTGCATATTTCCGACGGTAAAAATAAAATTTCTTCTTCCTCTGATTTTGGATTGAAAAAAAAAAGTGCCCCAAAAAATTGCATTTTTTATTTTAATTTGTTAATTATTTATTGAAAATCAATTTTTTCAGTCTTTTTAACCATTCTATCGTGTAGAGCATACCCGAAAATAGTAGGAATGACTATTTTGCAATACATCTTCCGTCTTATTCATCAAAATATTTCAGCTCGAATGTACCAATAAAATTTCTGCAATTTGGGACTTAATGGGTTAATTCCATTGTACGGGGGAATGCCAACAATTGCATTATTTAATGTTATAGAACTGAGAAGTGCTTGAGTAGCTTCATTCATGATTATTCTCTGTTCTACTCTGTTTATACTATCTTCTCCCAATTTCCGTCTAAGATCCTCCTGGCTACCTATTTTGACTGTTCAGATTGTCTTTTTTATTCATTTTTCACAGAATTGTTGCTTCTGTGATTCCTTTTTTTCTTGACGATTCTTCAAATCTCTAAAAACAAATACGTTTCTTATGAATAGCCTTGCTTCTGTCCAGTAGTCTGAATATTTGAAATATTCTTTTTCTCGCAGAAATAGATTTTCCATTCTTTTTCTGTGAAATTGTTGCTCAGCAGCAAAGAATATTTCAATGCTTGGAAGCTTGTTAGTCTCTCTTAATTCTTCAGTATTAGTTTTATCTACTGCTATATATAATGCAGCTCTTAATCGTAGACAATGGACTAATATCCTATGTCCACTTTCGTAATTAATTATATTTCCAGCAAACTCTAGATTGTCCTGAAAAGATTTTGGAAGTTTGAAAAATGTTGGTGCACAAACGTTTCCACCAGGCAATTTCGAATATTCCAAAGTCTTATTTTCGTAATGAATAGTCTCTATTTTGTTTGACACTAATCCGAAAGGCAAATAAAAATAAACTCTAGTCTCTTTAAATTTTCCCACGAAGTGACGTGAAGCTTTGTTTAATTCTATTGACGCCAATAGATGTTGCCTATATATTTCTCTCTGAGCTATTAAGAATAGTGATGGGGCTGTCAGAGGTTTTCCAATTTTCTCTCTTGTTTTTTTATTCATCGAACCATCCCCACCTCTTTCTTGGTTGAGCGTCAGCAACAGCCTTCCAGTGCCTGTATTCGCTGTCGAAAGCCTCTTGGGCTTCTTTATTGTTTTCTGTACCACCTATAAAGTAGTCTGTTCTTCTCAGATGTATTGGTTTTAGCTTGTTAGAGATGATTCTTGGTGGCAACCAAGATGAAAATTCTCTTGCTGTTATGCAGAAACTCTCTGCGTCCAAAAATTTATATCCCTTTTTAATAGGATTTGAATAATGTATGTGATGTAGCTTATCTTCAACTATGTTGTCTGTTAAGATGTAGTAATTCACTGCAGATTTTACTGCTAGAGCAAAGTAGATCAGATTCGCCTGAGATTCTACTGGAGGTTTGAAAAACGTTGGAGCACAAATATGCTCACCAGGTAATTCCAAATATATTAATATTTTGTTTTTGTGTATGATTTGTTTTACAGTATTAGACACCAATCTCAAGGGTAAACAAAAATACACTCTTTTTCCCTTGAATTCTTCTGGATATTTATATATGCATTTAGCCAATTGAGCTGTAGCTACCAAATGCTGTCTGTATACTTCCTTTCGTGCTGTTAAAAACAATGGTACAGGATTTCTTTTTTGATTGTTTCTATGCATCTATCGACCTTATATTCAGTGATTTCAAAATCTTTTCTATTTCTCTTTTCTCTAATACCTGTTTCATTTTCCTTATGAATGTTCTAGATCTATCTTTTGCAGTGCTATTATTTGTAAAATGAGTGATTGATGAGTGTCATTCATTCACGGATCAATTGAATTTCTATTGCATTTATAATTATCATTATAGTACATTAGAACTTCTTAGCCTCAATGCTTGTAATCCCCCAGTTCAGACAGTTACTGGTATATAAAGATTTTATTCAAGCGTTGATTGCTAAGCCACCTATTTAGAATTGCTTCATCGGTGCAATATATTTATATATGTTTCTGAATGTACTCTGAATTTCTCAAAAATTATAAAAAAACAATTTATGACACTGCTCAGATTCTCAGATTGGAAAAGGAAAAATTCTATTTTCAGTGTTCTCAACACTCATTTCTGACCATGTAGAATTTGAATACCGTATTCTGATTGATTCTATCCATTTATTTGTTTGACACTGTATTACTAACAAAATTGCAAAAATTATTCTCCTCTATTTCGGCAATAACTATAAATTTTACTTGATTTACTGATATTTGATTTTATAATATTAAATTGAATAATAATTCTTCAAAAATGTTTATGTAACAGAAGTATCGATCACAGTAATAAATGATTTTACTATTCTTCAAAATCCAATTAATCTTATTTATTGGTCATTAATTGATTGTAAACGTTCCATTGGTTAGGCTCTGCTATTGAAAAAGCCAAAATTCGATCGAATCCGCGAAAACGTTCGCCCTAGTGGAGATGCGCCTTTATGTCCGCTCACTCCGGCATCCAACGTACTCTGTCTCCCCCCGCGCAGTCTATACCCCGCTGCGCTCCAAGTGCTGCGCGCCGTGACTCCTGTATTACCGGGCCTAAATTCGCCGGGGATAGTTACCGACCGAGACCTAAACAAATCGGGGCCTCTGTATACTGCGGCCTATGAGTTTTTTTTTCAAATTTGATGTTGCTGTTATTGAAGACAGCTGTCGAATCTGATTTGATTTTAAGTTTCTATATATTATCTAAATATTCCTTGGAACTCAAATATTTTTGTATTATGATTTGACATATATGCTAGATTCTTCTTTTTATCAATTCAAACTGTTCAATTTCACTTAGATTTCAACCTTGATCGATTGATATTGCTGATCAAGACATATACATTTCTTTGTTTGATTGAATATAAGTTTATTGAAATCTTGTGGTAACTGTAATAATTTTCTATACTGATTCAACCTTGATTTGATATATATGAATACCTCTATAATTTTTCAACTTCACATAGATTTTTTCGTTTAATTTTTTAGTAAAAAATTAAACGTTCATTTTGATCCTGAGCGTTCGACTTTTCGTCGCGTCTTTTTCCCTACCCCCTCCACTGCCCGCCACTGCCGCTGCACCGAAAGCGCTGCGTTTCAATGATTTCCACCAACCTTCCGCCCGACTATTAAGTATCAAGGACATTACTCACGTACATAATAATTAATAGTTAAGTAAAACAATGTTCAAGCTACCAGAAACCGTTTCAATTTTTATTCTACTGCATATACTTTTGCCGGAAAGTTACATCGACTAAAAACCTCTATATCTCGGGATTCACAAATCAGATCTGAGTAAATGAAAACTCAAAATGAGCGTCTGTTTCTCTTCTATCATATGCAACCTCTAAATTCCGAAAAGATAGAAAAACCGCGTTGCAGCTGCATTTTTTTCGAAGGAATTTTTTTCGAAAAATTTTTAAAAAATCATAAAAGTTGTTAAAATTGATCAATCGAAATTTTTTCAGCGGGGGATCGATAGTTAGTATCTATAAGAGTACGTTAAAAAAATTGGCAGGTTTCTGAGAGGTTCCTCACGGACTGAATTACAATTGCAAAATTTTGAAAATAGCTAACTTCAAAAATTTTTTGTGGAAAAACTATCAGAGATATCGAGATGAAATTTTCTTCGTATTTTCATAACTGTATAAGGTATGTACCTTATAGGCAATAAATTATGATTGATCGAAAATTTATATTGTATTTTTTGTAGTGATTTATTTTCATGAAACCTTTCCCATATGCGATCACCAATTCGAAGTAGAATAAATAAAAATAAGTCCACAGTTACTACTGTTTCTAATCGGACGCCATTGCACTGAGGTGCTCAGCAACGCTTAGACAATAAGAATACGCCTCCGGTTAATCAAAAAGTCGGATAATTTTAAGGGGTAATATACCTTTGTGACTTTTTTCCCAATTTTTTTTTATTGGCTTAAACACTCCATGAACTACCTAAGAATGATATAAAGAGTCGATCAAGTGGGGGAAGAAGTTCTAAGTGTCTCAAAAAATCGATTCTCTGAACGGAGTCGTTAAGTACTAGTACAGTACTCAAAACTTTGAACGCGTTTATCTTGAAACTGTCTTTTTTGACATTAGCCTACCGATAGCGTCGTCAATTTTCAACCGATTCACTTAAAATTTTAACTGTAGCCTGGAAACATGATTTTTAAGTGAACGTCGAACGGTTTTTTCGATATTTTGATTTTTACCGATTTTATGGCCGATTTTCGATCGATTTTTTTGCGAAAAAAAAATTCAAATTGACGCCATTTGGCCCCAAATTCGAATTTCAAAAAAATGGCCTGACGTTCACTGAGTTTTCTATTTTACTCCAAAATCCCGTTCGATTTTTTGTTCTAAGTTCAAAATTGTGACCTGTAGCGGTAGGCTAGTGAAGAAAAAGTAAAAAATTGTTTTCTGCTTTGACGAGCTGGTACGCCACCATTTTGTATTTATTGGAAAAAATAAAGTGTGTTTTTTGTAGTTGGAGAAATGTACTTTCATATGCAATAAACCCCATATTTATAGGATTTTTCCTGCGCTTATGGTAAGTGTTTGAAAATGACCTCGAAATCGGAGGTCACAAAGGTATATTACCCCTTAAGTTAGGCGTTTCACCCCTTACACTCTTACACTCACACACGTCTTCCAACTGTAGAGCCAACTCTTTGAGTACGTGCGCCCCTCCCGAGGCAGGGACACTACTACGCTAATCAATTTCTATATTTTTTATTTATTGCGGTGATTTGTCTTCCACGATCTGCGCTAACGGTCTGTTCTCCTTTTTGTGCCTGGAGATGCCGAAGCACGCGATAATCGTGACGCGACAAAACCCACCGTTTTCTTGTATCATTCTATACGAAATCGAGTTTTATTTCGCTGTTCGCCTTTTCTATCCCTCATTTAGAAATTTGCCGATGCTCAGAAGAGTAAGCTAATCTGACCGAGCACTTGATTGAATGAATGATTGGTATATATCTGGTGACGTTATCCGTAACTCAGTTTCTATCTCCCGCAATAATTCCAACTTAACCTCACTTCCCATTTAATCAACTGACCATCGGGGTTATATGTGGCAATCACGACGTGGATTGCACGCGTAAAATTCATGGTATTTTTTCTTTCTCTTTCTTTTTAGTCTTGACCTTCGCTACTTAAGCGATCAGGGTGACGATGAACCCATCCCGGCCAATCGCGGGTGTTACACACTTAAGGGGAGATATACAGTTAGAATGACAAAGAAAAAATTTTTTTCCATGAAAAGTTAGTAAATTTCCCGTAGAATACGCTCCTGAAACCCTATCTTCGAAATTCGAACTCCAAGTGTTTTTTCCAAGGGATTGCTGATTGAAGTGTAAGTACGATTTAATGATAATTTGAAACTTTCAATGCGTTTTTCTCAAAACTGCATTTCTGGAGTTTATGCCACTGATAACTCGAAAACTAACTATCCGATTGAGCTGAAACTTATAGGATTTCTTTATTATAGTATTACCTATTAGGTGAATTAAAAATTATTGTAATATTTCATTATTATATATGGAAAAATGTGATAAAATGGCGGGAAAAAATTGAGTTTTTCGAAAAAGATACGCCAAAAGTGCAAATTTTTTTTCACTTTTTTCTTAATTCATCTACTAACTGTAATATAATTAATGTAAATTTTTTGGATTTTTCGATCTCAGATCAAAATTGCGACCAAGAGAGCCGGCACAAGCAGAATAGAGGTACTTTTTCAACGCTATCTAACGGCCTCTATTTTATTAAAAAAAAATAAAGAAAACATTTTTGTATATTACATGGATCAACTCATAACTGTCAAGAAGTTTCGGTAGATTTGATTGAAAGGTACCCTTGAAAACCGATTTTCAAAAATGAGTTTTTTTTCTCGTTCTAACTGTATATCCCCCCTCAAGGGGATCTTGTCATGTGCTATGACCTTGGATTTCGCAAATTTGTTGGCATTTCAACAGTTTTGAATATTTTCCGATAAAAATTTGAGGGATGTATGACAAGGAGGTCTTGAATGTGGGAAGATAAACAAATTTCCGTATAATCAAAAAATATTACAAAATGAAGTTCCCGATTTTGTCGTTGGCGCTGAGATCCCAGCGCGCCAAACATGTTTTTCGTCCAGAGGAAGAGTATCAATACGTTCAAGTGACTTTTGACGGTCTTCCCACGATATACGTTACCTTAGGGACGATGTGACAACAATTTAACAAAGTTCCCTTCATAATTGATTCAACAGGATCGCATTACGCTGAGCGTTAATTTTTCAATTTTCGTGGTAAAACGGAGGATAAAACAGAGCAAAGAGCTGAAAATCGGGGAAAGGAGTATGAAAAAACCAGCAGAAAAAAGGGAGACGGTTCTCTCTGTTCCTCGGTTTGACTTTGATCCTGGACGAGCATGGAAATCCTCCAGAGTAGCCACGTGTCCCAGTTTTTTTCAGATTGATTTGTGTTTTTGACGATTTAATTTCATTTTCGCTATGGCCGCAATAAATAACGCGTGGAAGTTAAGGCATTTTCTTTCCGCGCGAACGAGATTATCCGCTAGAAATGGCCGCTGGTAACGACTTATTCTCACACCCTTTCCCAACTCCTCTATTATTTCCTTTCTTTCTCTTCGAGTGTAAATGACTAGCGACCCACGACTTCAATAGCGGTATTTTATGCTCCGACAGAGTAACTAAAATTAACGGATTATCGCAATATGAATACGATTTCATTTGATCCTAATATACTATTGCTTTTTCAAAGAGAAAAAGCAATAGTATATTGCTTAAAGTCGATCCTTCGCATCAGACCTCGGGACCTCGATTTTCTTCGGACCCGTAGATTTTCGTAATCTACACGTCGAAAAACATGGAAATCCAAAAGTGTGTGTGTGTGTGTGTGTGTGTCCACGTAACTATACCGAGTAAAGTTTCCGGATCAGATTCAGTTATTGCCTGGCGCGCTCGTGTAGGATTTACCGTTTTCTTTATTGTACCGTTCCCATGTAATTGGGTCCCTGATGATGGGGATGGTGGAATATTCCCCTTCGTATCACTCAGAGGAGCATAGCTCTGCGCCTTCTCCTCAATATTAAATTTATCATTAAACATTAATCCCAATCCCTCGAGTTCATCATACAATGTATCGGTGTTCTGCTTTGACATCGCGTTTCGCTTAGCTTTACGTTTACGAAGTGATTTCACAATGCCCCGAAAAATTTTGCTACGTTGCGCTCTGTTACGCTTGAGACCAAAGCTCGACTTTTGGTTCGTTGACCCGTATTATTTACTCAACAAATAGTAACAGAGTATAAATTTGTCTGAATCCGTTATTTTTCTCTAATCCTCCACCCAATCCTCCACCCGGATTGGCAACTGTATCAATTAAACACATTTGAACAAGTTTGGCTATGTTCGCCTACTTATTATTGACCTTTCAAGTTATACGTACATACCTCTGTTCTATAGCTTGAAAATGGCCTCATACATTCTTTGGAGAAATTCCAATATCCCCTGCAATTGATTTTAAATCTGCAATATCAAAATCTCTTTCTTCTTAGTTTCAACATATCAGGTCCACGATGAAACTCACAGTGAAGATATCAAGCCTTCGGGTCATCAATCTCAGCCAAACTCTACAGATATGTTCCCTGACACTGGATCAAGCTACCGGTAGAGTTTGGAGTTCCAGCGCTGCTTTGGTCTAGAGATTTATATGACTTTAGACTGAGGCAGCTATATATAAATATATATATATCTGCCTTGATTTGTCTGAAATTCACATAATTCTTATAATTTCATCATAAAAATGATGTATTTCACTTTCTTTCGTACTACTAATGAATATAAACTCATGAAATTGACTTATATATTGTGAACAGCTATTGACGGGTTGTCTCAAATCACACTTCCGGTTGATGTTAGCCAATTTCATGTGTAAATAACTTGCAATGTGATTTGAGACCACCCGTCAACAGCTGCTCACACAATATAAGTGAAAACATAAGTTAATATTCATTCATAGTACCAAAGAAAGTGAAATACAACAATTTCTTGATGATATTATGAGAATCATAGAAATTTCAGACAAATCAAGGCAGATATGTGTATCTATATATGCTGCCTTAGTCTAAAGTCATAAAAAGCTCTATAACAAGGCAGCGCTGGAACTCCAAACTCTACCGGTAGCTTAATCCGGTGCCAGGGAACATATCTGTAGAGTTTGGCTGAGATTGATGACCCGACGGCCTGATATCCTCACTCTGAGTTTCATCGTAGACCTGATATCGTCGCTTGGGAGGAAGAACGTTCCATTTCAGAAACTTGCTATAAAAAGTTCCATTTCAGAAACTTTCTATAAACAGTGCCGTTTCAGATTGACAAGTATAAAAAGTGCCATTTCGGAAAATTTCTATAAAAAGTGCCGTTTCAGGAGAAATTTTTTCCCTCGAAGTTTTTCCGACTTCGGGGATGATGTCGTATGCATGTGTCTGTATGTAAATGTGTGTATGTATGTGTGTACACGTCTGAAAATGACAACTTGATCCCACGTCGAGACTTGATACTCTGAAAGTGAACTATTTACATTACACATTTTCTTCATCGATGGATTTGGATGAAAATTGGTATTTATACGTTTTTGAGGTCGCTGATTACGAATCCAACCTCAGATTTAAAAAATTCGAATTAGAGCCTCTAAGATCACCTAAAAAAATTTCAAAAAATTTGAAAAGATTCTGATGAAAATTGGTATACATGGGTTTTTGAGCTTGCTGATCACGAATCCGGCCTCAAATTTTGGAAATTCAAATTAGAGCCTCTAAGATCACCTAAAAAAAATTTCCAAAAATTTGAAAAGATTTTGATTAAAATTGGTATACATGGGTTTTTGAGCTTGCTGATCACGAATCCAGCCTCAAATTTTGGAAATTCAAATTAGAGCCTCTAAGATCACCTGACAAAAATTTGGAAAAAAATGGAATTTTATTGAAAATTAATATACGTGGGATTTCGGAGAAATCGATGCGTGGGCGTGAAATATGGAAAAAACTGACTTTTGTCAAGTTGTGCTGCATAAACCGTTAGAAAAATGTATGAAACAGCGTCGTCATAAAAATTCTGATTAGAAGTATCGATAGAGCCCATTGAGCGCTTCAATTATTCATCGTGAAAAATTCAAAAATATTGATGCGTTGGCGTAAAGTATGAAATTGAAAATTGGTAGTTTACTTCGCGATATTTATGCTTTCAGATGAATACTTGAGATTATGATCTGGTGCAATTAAGGGTATGTTTGATCGAAAGAACATGGAATGGGCTTTCATATCCATGGCGAGAATTTTAGAGAAATTCATGCGTGGGCATGAAATATGGAAAAAACTGACTTTTTTCAAGTTGTACCGCATAATCCGTTAAAAAAAATTATGAAACAGCGTCTTGATGAAAATATTGATTAGAAGGATCGTTAGAGCTCATTGAGCGCTTCAATTTTTCATCGTGAAAAAATTGAAAATATTGATGCATGGGCGTGAAGTATGTACTTAAAATTCGGTGTTTCAATTTGTAAAAAGTTAGAATTCGTTTGAAAAAAATACTTGATATTTGAAAGAAATGAAGAATTTTGGAAAAATCGATGCGTGTGCGAGAAATATGTGAAAACTGACTTTTAGCAAGTTGAGCAACATAAATCGTTAAAATTCTACGAATCAGCGTCGTGACGGAAATTCTGATCTGACGAATAGATATAGCTGATTGAGCGCTCCCCGTTTCCATCGTGAAAAATGGAAAAATGTCGATGCGGGGGCGTTAATTTTATGAGAAATTTGCATGTTTTCATGGCGAAAGATATTAAGTTGCAATATAGTAATAAGATGCAATATAGTAGAAATTATATTTATTTCCATTGATATTTCTCGAGGTTTGGCGAAAATATCATAACAAAATCTATTTGGCTGCGTTCACAGTGGCAAGAGTTTCAAATACTCGTCGACGCTAACGCTCATAAGCAGTATTTTATGCTAGAACTATCGGGCTGCTTGGGGAACGACAGGATGTTCTTGTTTAAATTTGGAGCCCTTTTGCTGAAACGGTAGCCACTGCGATTAGTTACGAGGGCCACCTGTATATGAAGAAAACCTATCTAACCTTGAAGAAGAGTGAAACATAAATGTAGACAAGCATCAAGTACGCTAAGAGTGCCTGTACAAGCCACCTTATCATTACGAGATTGTCCTTAAGCTCCTGTGAGAAAGAATCATGAGTTCAAGTAATCCAAGGAACTATAACCTCTCTTTGTTCCTCTCGAGAGCTTAAGGGCAATATTGGATTGATAAGACTGCGTAGGAAAACAATGCAAACGCCTACTATTTCTACCTCACACTTACAAGAGCAATCATAACTATATTTAAATGTACTAGAAGTGTACAATGTCTCCACGTATGCACTATAACACAAGGAAAGTCCCTAGAGTAACTATGAGAGCAGTTGCGAACGTTGCCATGCATCAAGAGTAAATTACGTGTGGTCTGTAGTATACGTAACACGTCGTATATTCCCTCGAGAATCCTCGAGAATCTCGGGATGCGTCGCGACGGTCGCGAGTTGTCGATACGAGACGAGGCTGTTCTGGACAAGCTACGACTGCACTGAAGTTATTGCAAATCGTTGGTATCGCTGTTGTGCTCTTGCAAATACACCTGATAGATGTTGATGCGCCGACAAATAATCATTCATCAAAAGAAGTTGCACGTAGTGCATGAGTTGTAAAAATAAATAAAATGTTATGAATAAACATACTATTTTAACTCTTCTCTATTTCGTTCAAAACAATGAAATACCTTAATCGTATATTTATTCCAAATTTCATACCATAAGTAATGATTTTAAATGGGATATTTTTTTATTTTTAATAATTATTCACTTTTCTTTAAAAACTCTTTTTGTCGATGCGTTTACCTTCTTCATTCGAACGCTCAATGTAGAAAGACGCTGCTTCTTTTATGATTTCAACCTTCAGAAGTGGGACTACACCCAATTGTATTGTTTGATTCCATGACTTTATGAGCCTTTTCTTCAACATAGTTTTAATAGTAGTGAGCACTAAGCTCCGTACGGAAAAAATTAGATGTCTGAGACCTTAGTGAAGTGTTGAATGTTTTGGACAGCCTATAAAAGTTGACATCAAACATTACATTCGTAAGTTCATAATGCATTTTTCTTCAATTAATTTCATTCATCTTCCCACTTACAGTTCTTACTTTTTAGGTTGATACAACGCAACTTAACTCAAACAAAAGTTTCTTAAATTCTATAAACTTCAAATGAGCATACTAAAAAATCAGCAAATCTATTTGCTGATAACGATTGCCACATAATAATTCTTTTAATCTTGTTCTATTATGTGATACAAAGGAGACTGATTTCTACTTGCACATAACTGAAAAAATCTATGCAGTACATAGTGAAAGGAAATACAGATATTTGGATACATTTTTTGATAACTTATCAATCGCATCAAGTTATATGATCAAAGAAATGTACAGCAAGACCATGTTGCTTTGCTAAATAATAATGACATATTGTTGGAGAATGATCTATTTTCTTCCTATCAATCTTCAGAAGTGGGATGACGCCAAATCACACTGCTTGAAGTAGAGGTAGAGTTTAACGATAAGTAATATAGCTTTTCAATTCTTATTTTTCTATTAGATTCTATCAACAATTGCCACATAAGAAAGCTATTAATCTTTTGTTTTGTGATGTAATTTGAAGGAGACTGATTCCCATTCGCACATAAATAAAAAAAAACTATGTAGTACGTTGAGAAAATAAATACAGATATTTTGATTCATTTTTTGATAAATGATAGATTCATCTATCATGTCACATATATAAGAAGTGATTTGGATATGAATATTTCCAACATTTGAATTGGAGCTTTTGGACCGTACAAAATAATACCTTTCACGTATTTGCACTCTAATTGTATGACAACTTCTAGTGGAAAAACTGAAAAAGCAAATGCTCTTCTGACTATTGCACTGAATTCCTTATCTATTCCACTTTTTGACACTGCAAATTCTCCTTCAAAATATGTGTACAAGTTAGCCTCGAAAGTTACAGCCTACAGATCAGATTTTTTTTCTCAAGATGATAACTTATTGTTGGATGATATTTTTTTTAGATGCGGCAGTTATGGTTAAATGAAATGGATAATAATTTCATGTCATCCCTGCACTCATCAGATCTGTCAAAATTGTTATTCCTCAGTGCAGTGACTGCACTGATACACGATTTTAAGACATACGTTATCAAGTGTTAATACTTTTTCACTGGGCAAATCCTCTCTCAAACTTAAAAAAAAACAGGTGGAATTTTTGGTTAACAATATGCTCATCCATTACGGCCAATGTATACAGATTAGCCTCTACAATAACTGCACTTGCGTAATACTTTTATTTCTTTTTCTTCCAAAGGCTATTTTACCTGCGGGGTATGTGGTATATATGGCCCGTTTCTATCATAAATAATGCACTTTTGGGCAACTGAGAAACAGAATTAGTGAGCCTATATTGAATCCAACTACGCCAGTTTTCCTTCTTCTGTGTGCTAACATTGAATCCTATAAAAAAAATGAATATGTCAATTTTCACCCTTCAAATCCTTTATTTGAAACAAAACCCCAAGTAATGGATGATATGTCTTTTGAATAAGAGATGGATAAAATATTTTGGGATCATCATCACTAATTTTTCTCTCGAATTGCATCCATTTGATTGAATTCATTGAAATTTAGTAGCGGAATGATTGAGAGGTGTACGAATAATGTTATCTATACGTATTAACGTTAAATCTAATGAAAAATTAATAGACTTCAAGTATTACGAGCAAAAACTGACAATTTACTGGACACCGATCGTTTTGGCTTATTATTTACGTCACGTGATTAAATTTTCTTTTCTTGCTAATATCTTCATTTGAACTTTTCGTATCGAACTCTTCACAATGTAAATTGTAAGATGGAAAAAATGAAGATGTATGAGAAAATTATAATTTTTAGTAATCAAAATCATTTCTATATTTTTCCCTGTTTAAGACCTTCAAGGTAGAATTCGCATGATAAGACGATAGGACGACAGAATATTTTATCAACTCATAGCAACGCAGGCCAATACTGCCACACCTCTGCTTCTTTTACACCACTATCGGCCATGATGGCGTTGGAGGATAATGACTGATTTGACACAATATGCAGAGTGCAATTCTATCTGATTCATTGATTCCAACAATGAAGAAATGATCAAATTTATATTCTTCCTGGATATAAAAATATCAAATTTCAAGTTGAATCAATATTTATTTCTTTTTAAATAGTAAATAGTGATGGTATTAGAAATAAGAATGATTTGAATACAAAGTTAAAGGAAATATCATCCAATGTTACAGATTTAAAACTCATAATATTGAATTGAATTTACCTGTCTACTTGTATTGCAAGCAACTCTCCATAAAGAAGCTTCTTTATCATGAACATTTATCTGTAACCCAATTTAACTCCAGCATCCATAACCACAGGAGAGCCAAGATCAAAAAATCCGAGCAACATCAAATTCGAAGCTGGTAAAAGTGGTATTCTTGTAGTGTGAATCTTCAAATTTGGTGCAATAACACGAATTCACAATAAACTTAGGATTTGGGTCATCAATGGCTCCTACAAAAAATGTTTCCAAATATTTGATTTTCTAACTTACAAAACATTTCCAATTGAGTTTAGGAACTAGAAATCATGATTTCAATATAATAATACTATTCGAGATGCGGACAATAAACAGTCAAATAAATATAGGATTGGATCATGGATATGTAAATATAGGGATAGAGCGTATACCCTTATTTGATTAGTGATTTCAATACCATGTATATCCATCTTGATGTATTTGATTTATTACGACAATTCGAAAAGTCCACGACTGGTATGTTTTCTCTTATAATTAAATTAGATTCACTCATAGTAAATTAAACTTCCTTCTATAAAGCCAAGTATATTGTGAACAACGAATTTGTTAGCTTCAGTAACAGCTTCCAAAAGAAGAGATTGACTGGCTTGTTTTTGAAATGGTTGCAGTTGCAAACTAATAAACAATGAATAAAAATCAATCATGTGTTGGATTTTGTGATGTGATGGAGGGTGTTCTTTACAATATTAATAAACAATAGTTATTGGGAGAGATTATAGGTAGTATCCCGTGTCGGTACAATAGAGTTTCTGCCTCTATATGCATCTACTGAGTACAAATACAAATAATTTTTCATCACAACTCACAGCAAGTATTTGTAACGCTCCAAACATTGTGCAGCTGTTCTGCCAATAATTGGTGCATTAGTTCTCCATTGTGTTTGCATCAATTTTGCCAAGTGCAGCAGGTATACGTCTTCCTCTCGGCTCCTTTCTGTCTTTTTGTTATTTGGATCAAGCCACTCGAGACACCTAGCTTTACGCTGATTGGCATATTTCCTGTGAAGTATGAAAGCTATTGAACTTCATTGGTTTTTGCCATATTCAATTATACATGCTCTGAGGTTCTCATCCTTAAAGTAGATGTTATTTTTATTTTATTTTGATAAGCGATGTCATAATTTCAGTTGTGATAATTGATAAAAACACTCGAAACTGCTAAGTAACATGTTATTATCCATCGCGCATAACAAGGCAATTGATAAAGTTATTCAGAAGTTAGAGACTTAACCCGGGGTTGCGCCGAAAGCCGTTTACCATAATAATTCGTAGCATCTTAAAGGAGGATTGATCTCTTTGTTCACAATTGCAAAACCATTCCAACGAAATCAGGCAGCCTCAATTTATCCTAAGAACTTTCCTAAGAATTCAAGTAAAAGTTCCAAGTGAACTCACAGTCACTCACTGGCACTGCACGGTGCACACCAGTGCTTAGTTCGCGAGTTGGCGACGAGTTGGCGCTTGCTTTCGACTTCAGGTAGTGATCCTTCAGGGAATCACTCCCTGGAGGATCACTAACTAGAGGGTTGGTTGAACCGCAGCGATGGTTTCGATCATAAGTTTCGATCATGAGTTTCGAACCCCTGGAAGAAAAAAAAAAAGTTTCGATGGTGCGACCCGACAACGTCAGAAAAACGGGTATCATTTGACACAACTTCAGATTGCTTCGGCCGACCACCGACGCGAGCGATAGTGGACGATTCGGCAGAGTATGCACACAGTTATAATAATTAATAGCTGAATGCACTTTTTGATCGTTAAAAACGATAAGAGTGCCAATCTACTCGTGGGATTGTCTCCTCTGAAATCTCAAATGATTGAAAAATCGCCTTACTTGGCTAGTAAAATTGTTTAAAGTTGTATAACCTCGAAGTTTGGAGATATCTAGAGCATCAGTTACGTTCAACTTGAGTATAGGCTGCGTAAATCCAAAAGTTTATTCCAAACACGCTTCAAAGATTATCAGTAAATGCGTTAACTGCTTCATTTTGCATAAACCAAGTGTCAAATAAAATTTTTTAAGATACTTCAAGTCGAGTCTATAGGTAAATGTCAGTGTATTAGAGTTTCAAATAAGTGATTACTATTTTCCATTCTAGTGAATAAGAAAGTTCATGAATTCAATCAAGATAGATCCAAGTACGGTGAATACCACAATTTGTTCCCAACTCTAAAAAAATATGAGGATAAGTTTTTCAGTTATCTAAGAATGTCGACTGATTGCTTTGAGTATATTCTATCTAAAGTGGAACTTGATCTTACAAGTAATTGGTGTAATTTGCACAAGTCACCTATTCTACCGGAAGAAAAAGTAGTTGTAACGCTAAGATATAGTAATATATTGATATTTACAGAGTATAATTGAGCCACTTGATTGATAATAATTTCTTCTCTCTAGGTTTCTCATCACAATTAGTTCTTATAGGACGCTATCCTTTTCCTTCAGAATTGGTACTTCTACAATCCAGAATATTATCAGAGATACAGTGAGAGCTCTTTGGAAAAATCTGAATTCCATCCATATGCCTGTAAGGTAAAGGAGGTAGTAGTTGGACACCGCAGAAACTAGACCCAGTAGTTGGACAGTGCGGAAGATATTTATTTTAAATGAAAAATTGATCGTAGATCAATAAATCAAAAATCATTCCGCGTTTGTCATGATCTAAGACGCACAGTGGTATATCATTTTTATTTTATCTCTTAAGAATATTTAAATAATAAAATTCATTTCAATGAGCTTTCAAAACTTCTCCATCATGGAGTGATTTTGCTTCGTGAGCCATGACGAGAGGTGGCTGCAACTTGTCTTGAAAATATTAATAAAAATGAGATTTCTCCCGAAAGTTTTTATTATATCTAATTTTTATATGTTAAGTTATAAAGTTGCAGAGAAATTTTTGAGTAAATAACAATTTTATTATTAAAAAATCCTCGTCCAAGGATACGTTCCAGATTCGGACTCAGTGACCTATAGTTGGACAAGACGGAGCTACCTGTCCAATTTCTAATGCAGGTTCAACCGCATGGCTTCAGTAGTTGGACAGCTATATTGTGTGAGATAAATTGTTGTTTTGTTGAGTCCAACAGTGCCAAAAGTACGAAAAGCTTCTAAATAAACTGAAATAAGTCTCATTGATAACGTGTTCTGTCTCAATCTGACAGAAAGTTCAAAAAATTCAAACTAATATCATAACCTCAAAAGCCTGTGTATTCTGGGTGAGTTTATTATTTATTCGAATAATTTCACTTCTCACTCATGAATATATTTGATTTGAGTGACAAATTATGTGATGTACAGTTTTTTTACAGCTTCATATAGTAAATATGGCCAAAATGAAAAGAAAGAATACTAGAAGTGATAGTGAGGAAGCTCATGAAAATCAGAAGAAACTCAAGAAATATAAATGTTCAAGAGTCACCAAAAAGAAGCCTCATCAAAACAACAGTCCTGAAAAAGTGAAAAAGGCATTTAATGCAGTAAGCGAGGGACAGACATTGAGAGAACAATTGGAAAACAATGGTATGAAGCATATATGAGGAGAAATCCTACTTTGAGTTCAAAAGTTACTCAAAATCTTACATGCACAAGAGCTGCAGTCACTGAAGTACAATTGAGAAGCTGGTTTTCCTATGTGAGGGAAAGATCTGTCAGATATAGATGCAAAGCGTGTATTCAATTTAGATGAATCAGCTTTCAAGTTGATTCCAAATGAAGATGAAGTTATCGCTTCAAAAGGTGCAAAAACAGTTTACAGAATTATATCTACAATATATTCCCAAAGGCTGGGGAGTTGGTAATTCAGATGGAGGGTGGATAAATAATATATTTATTGCAAAACTACTGTGATTATTATAAAATAAAATAATTTTTGTCATCAGGTGAACGTTTATTTCTTATATGTCCAACTACTGATTCCACTATATTTCTACATTTAAGATACAACGTTTGGGATGCTTTAAACCATTAGAAAATAGTATATTAGCGATTTTAATCCCTGTAAACATTAAAATCTTTATTATTTTATACATCACGTGCTCAAACTTTTGTTCAACAATCGATCAAACAATTATTCGAAGTGTCCAACTATCGGTCCTTTTTCAGCCTATACACAGATTTACTGTATTATGTGTCCAACTACTGGGGCACAGAGGTCTTCAACTAAAAACTTTATTTTTCCTAAGATTTATAAGTTTACTCTATGAATTTTTTTTTAATCGATAGATAAATTAGGTGGCTTCAAGGTAAAACTCAAATTTCCCGGGTATTCAGAACTAACCTGCCTAAAATCGATATCCATTTACATTCGTGTCATAAAGTGTCCAACTACTACCTCCTTTACCTTACCAAGAAAGGCACAGTTTCTGCGTGTAGCTCGATTATTTCATTCAAAAACTGGTTTTCCTCATTGCCTTGGAGCCCTTGACGGCAAGCACTGTCGTATAAAGTGTCCTGAAAAATCGGGCACTATGTACTTCAACTACAAGCGCTATAACTCCATCGTGTTGCAAGGTGTAGTTGGTTCCGATTATAAATTCATATTTATAGACGTAGGAGGCTACGGTAAGCAGCACGATAGTAGCACTTTGAGAGCGTCAGGTTTCTATAGAGCCTTAACATCTGGTAAACTATAAGCACCAGAACCAATGGAATTACCTGATTCAAATCTCGTAGTTCCTTTTGTTTTCATTTCTGATGGAGCCTATCCGCTGCAACAAAATATAATCAAACCTTACAGTGGTAAAAATCTTACGCCAGACCAACAAAAGTTCAATAAAATCCTATCAGGTGCTCGGATGTCTGTAGAATGTGCTTTTGGTCAAATGACTAAAAGATTTGCAGTTATTAAAGATTCAATGGAACAAAAGCCTGAATTAGCAATTGACATAGTGAAGTGCACGTGTCTTCTTCACAATATAATAATTGACAAGTGTAAGTTGAATCAAACCTCGACATTTTTTGGCAGAGCTTCTGATATCGTTGATGCTAATGACACCAACGAAGAAAATGAATTACTAGGCAGCGAAGTCCGAAACAAATTCACAAGATATTTATCAAGAAGAAGATTACAATCTTAACTCTTTCATATCTAATCAGGTAAGCCTCCAATCAATTCGATGAATGATTATTATTAATAATTCCATTTTCTCAACTTGAATTACTAATTTAATAATTATTTTTTCAGTACGCTTTCCATGATCCAAATAATTAAATGTTCACGCTACGTACGGATGGATAGTAGCTGAGCACCAAGTCGACAACTAGATTATTTACATTTCGTTTTTTCAAGTTATTCGAATTACTTATATTGCTTACATCGTTTGAAATAAGTATGAAATCATCTGTCATCTTCTTATACTGTATTCAACAGTCTTCTTGTACTTTGTTCATTTGAATAATATTGAATGTAAGATTCACACACAAACAAATAAATTGATCATTACCCAGGGGCGTGCTAAGGTCACTTACTGAAGATTAAAATCATAAAAGGTTGCACCGCCTTCTATATATCAAAATGGGATTGTGGAATTACCAATTCCATGAATGAACATAGATAGACTTCAATTATGGATGCCATCATTCATAACTTTTCATGCCAGGTCAAAAGGACAAAGGTATGTCTGGAATAAATTATGTTCTGCAGACCATATAACAATGAAATTTTCAGACATTACTCGAGCTGTTTTAAAATATCTCATTGATTAGAACTGTCTTTCTTTTGTGATAGAATGGTGTATAATATTGGGAAATGCATCATTAGATCTAACGTTAATACGTATAAATAACATTATTTCTACACTTCCTAATCAATCCGCTACTAAATTTTAACGAATCCAAGCAGTGTGATTTGGTGTCATCCCACTTCTGAAGATTGATAGAAAAAAAATAGATCAATCTGCATGTCAGAAAGTTCTTCTGTATATTTTTGTTTTAAACTTTTCCATCTGGATTCACACTTCGTTTCTGCAAAGATAATAAAACAACACTTACTATTAGTAGATTCACAAGGTTCAAAAAGTAAGTATAATTAAGTGCCAAACAGTTTTCACTTACTATCCTCTCCGACTTTCTTCGCAACTTCATTCCACAATTTACCTAAGATATGGTTATGGGAGTGATGAGCATGCTTCTTATTCCAAATTGCTGGTCTTTCTTGGATGGCAGCAATAAGGTCATCCTCCCACATTCGTTCTCTCGAATGCGACATGATTTTCGGTTGAACAGGCAGTTACTTACTAGTAAGTAGGTACTTATTTACTAGAATGGAAAATAGTGATCAGTCATTTGAAACTCTAATACACTGACATTTATCTATAGACTCGACTTGAAGTATCTTAAAAAATTTTATTTGACACTCGGTTTATAAAAAATGAAGCAGTTAACGCACTTACTGATAATCTTTGCAGCGTGTTTGGAATAAACTTTTGGATTTACGCAGCCTATACTCAAGTTGAACGTAACTGATGCTCTAGATATCTCCAAACTTCGAGGTTATACAACTTTAAACAATTTTACTAGCCAAGTAAGGCGATTTTTCAATCATTTGAGATTTCAGAGGAGACAATCCCACGAGTAGATTGGCACTCTTATCGTTTTTAACGATCAAAAAGTGCATTCAGCTATTAATTATTATAACTGTGTGCATACTCTGCCGAATCGTCCACTATCGCTCGCGTCGGTGATCGGCCGAAGCAATCTGAAGTTGTGTCAAATGATACCCGTTTTTCTGACGTTGTCGGGTCGCACCATCGAAACTTTTTTTTTTTCTTCCAGGGGTTCGAAACTCATGATCGAAACTTATGATCGAAACCATCGCTGCGGTTCAACCAACCCTCTAGTTAGTGATCCTCCAGGGAGTGATTCCCTGAAGGATCACTACCTGAAGTCGAAAGCAAGCGCCAACTCGTCGCCAACTCGCGAACTAAGCACTGGTGTGCACCGTGCAGTGCCAGTGAGTGACTGTGAGTTCACTTGGAACTTTTACTTGAATTCTTAGGAAAGTTCTTAGAATAAATTGAGGCTGCCTGATTTCGTTGGAATGGTTTTGTAATTGTGAACAAAGAGATCAATCCTCCTTTAAGATGCTACGAATTATTATGGTAAACGGCTTTCGGCGCAACCCCGGGTTAAGTCTCTAACTTCTGAATAACTTTATCAATTGCCTTGTTATGCGCGATGGATAATAACATGTTACTTAGCAGTTTCGAGTGTTTTTATCAATTATCACAACTGAAATTATGACATCGCTTATCAAAATAAAATAAAAATAACATCTACTTTAAGGATGAGAACCTCAGAGCATGTATAATTGAATATGGCAAAAACCAATGAAGTTCAATAGCTTTCATACTTCACAGGAAATCTGCCAATCAGCGTAAAGCTAGGTGTCTCGAGTGGCTTGATCCAAATAACAAAAAGACAGAAAGGAGCCGAGAGGAAGACGTATACCTGCTGCACTTGGCAAAATTGATGCAAACACAATGGAGAACTAATGCACCAATTATTGGCAGAACAGCTGCACAATGTTTGGAGCGTTACAAATACTTGCTGTGAGTTGTGATGAAAAATTATTTGTATTTGTACTCAGTAGATGCATATAGAGGCAGAAACTCTATTGTACCGACACGGGATACTACCTATAATCTCTCCCAATAGCTATTGTTTATTAATATTGTAAAGAACACCCTCCATCACATCACAAAATCCACCACATGATTGATTTTTATTTATTGTTTATTAGTTTGCAACTGCAACCATTTCAAAAACAAGCCAGTCAATCTCTTCTTTTGAAAGCTGTTACTGAAGCTAACAAATTCGTTGTTCACGATATACTTGGCTTTATAGAAGAAAGTTTAATTTACTATGAGTGAATCTAATTTAATTATAAGAGAAAACATACCAGTCGAGGACTTTTCGAATTGTCGTAATAAATCAAATACATCAAGATGGATATACATGGTATTGAAATCACTAATCAAATAAGGGTATACGCTCTATCCCTATATTTACATATCCATGATCCAATCCTATATTTATTTGACTGTTTATTGTCCGGATCTCGAATAGTATTATTATATTGAAATCATGATTTCTAGTTCCTAAACTCAATTGGAAATGTTTTGTAAGTTAGAAAATCAAATATTTGGAAACATTTTTTGTAGGAGCCTTTGATGACCCAAATCCTAAGTTTATTGTGAATTCGTGTTATTGCACCAAATTTGGAGATTCACACTACAAGAATACCACTTTTACCAGCTTCAAATTTGATGTTGCTAGGATTTTCTGATCTTGGCTCTCCCGTGGTTATGGATGCTGAAGTTAAATTGGGTTACAGATAAATGTTTATGATAAAGAAGCTTCTTTATGGAGAGTTGCTTGCAATACAAGTAGACAGGTAAATTCAATTCAATATTATGAGTTTTAAATCTGTAACATTGGATGATATTTCCTTTAACTTTGTATTCAAATCATTCTTATTTCTAATACCATCACTATTTACTATTTAAAAAGAAATAAATATTGATTCAACTTGAAATTTGATATTTTTATATCCAGGAAGAATATAAATTTGATCATTTCTTCATTGTTGGAATCAATGAATCAGATAGAATTGCACTCTGCATATTGTGTCAAATCAGTCATTATCCTCCAACGCCATCATGGCCGATAGTGGTGTAAAAGAAGCAGAGGTGTGGCAGTATTGGCCTGCGTTGCTATGAGTTGATAAAATATTCTGTCGTCCTATCGTCTTATCATGCAAATTCTGCCTTGAAGGTCTTAAAGAGGTAAAAATATAGAAATGATTTCGATTACTAAAAATTATAATTTTCTCATACATCTTCATTTTTTCTATCTTACAATTTACATTGTGAAGAGTTCGATACGAAAAGTTCAAATGAAGATATTAGCAAGAAAAGAAAATTTAATCACGTGACGTAAATAATAAGCCGAAACGATCGGTGTCCAGTAAATTGTCAGTTTTTGCTCGTAATACTTGAAGTCTATTAATTTTTCATTAGATTTAACGTTAATACGTATAGATAACATTATTCGTACACCTCTTAATCATTCCGCTACTAAATTTCAATGAATCCAAGATGATGCGTTCAGAATTTCATTACAAACGTAATGATAGTCGAATTCAATCAAATGGATGCAATTCGAGAGAAAAATTAGTGATGATGATCCCAAAATATTTTATCCATCTCTTATTCAAAAGACATATCATCCATTACTTGGGGTTTTGTTTGAAATAAAGGATTTGAAGGATGAAAATTGACATATCCATTTTTTTTATAGGATTCAATGTTAGCACACAGGAGAAGGAAAACTGGTGTAGTTGGATTCCAATATAGGCTCACTAATCCTGTTTCTCAGTTGCACAAAAGTGCATTATCTATGATAGAAACGGGCCATATATACCACATACCCCGGAGGTAAAATAACCTTTGGAAGAAAAAGAAATAAAAGTATTACGCAATTGCAGTTATTGTAGAGGCTAATCTGTATATATTGGCCGTAATGGATGAGCATATTGTTAACCAAAAATTCCACCTGTTTTTTTTTAAGATCTGTAGGCTGTAACTTTCGAGGCTAACTTGTACACATATTTTGAAGGAGAATTTGCAGTGTCAAAAAGTGGAATAGATAAGGAATTCAGTGCAATAGTCAGAAGAGCATTTGCTTTTTCAGTTTTTCCACTAGAAGTTGTCATACAATTAGAGTGCAAATACGTGAAAGGTATTATTTTGTACGGTCCAAAAGCTCCAATTCGAATGTTGGAAATATTCATATCCAAATCACTTCTTATATATGTGACATGATAGATGAATCTATCATTTATCAAAAAATGAATCAAAATATCTGTATTTATTTTCTCAACGTACTACATAGTTTTTTTTTATTTATGTGCGAATGGGAATCAGTCTCCTTCAAATTACATCACAAAACAAAAGATTAATAGCTTTCTTATGTGGCAATTGTTGATAGAATCTAATAGAAAAATAAGAATTGAAAAGCTATATTACTTATCGTTAAACTCTACCTCTACTTCAAGCAGTGTGATTTGGCGTCATCCCACTTCTGAAGATTGATAGGAAGAAAATAGATCATTCTCCAACAATATGTCATTATTATTTAGCAAAGCAACATGGTCTTGCTGTACATTTCTTTGATCATATAACTTGATGCGATTGATAAGTTATCAAAAAATGTATCCAAATATCTGTATTTCCTTTCACTATGTACTGCATAGATTTTTTCAGTTATGTGTAAGTAGAAATCAGTCTCCTTTGTATCACATCATAGAACAAGATTAAAAGAATTATTATGTGGCAATCGTTATCAGCAAATAGGTTTGCTGATTTTTTAGTATGCTTATTTGAAGTTTATAGAATTTAAGAAACCTTTGTTTGAGTTAAGTTGCATTGTATCAACCTAAAAAGTAAGAACTGTAAGTGGGAAGATGAATAAAATTAATTGAAGAAAAATGCATTATGAACTTACGAATGTAATGTTTGATGTCAACTTTTATAGGCTGTCCAAAATATTCAACAGTTCACTAAGGTCTCAGACATCTAATTTTTTCCGTACGGAGCTTAGTGCTCACTACTATTAAAACTATGTTAAAGAAAAGGCTCATAAAGTCATGAAATCAAACAATACAATTGGGTGTAGTCCCACTTCTGAAGGTTGAAATCATGAAAGAAGCAGCGTCTTTCTACGTTGAGCATTCGAATGAAGAAGGTAATCGCATCGACAAAAAGAGTTTTTGAAGAAAAGTGAATTATCATTAAAAATGAAAAAATATCCCATTTAAAATCATTACTTATGGTATGAAATTTGGAATAAATATACGATTAAGGTGCTTCATTGTTCTGAACGAAATAGAGAAGAGTTAAAATAGTATGTTTATTCATAACATTTTATTTATTTTTACAACTCATGCACTACGTGCAACTTCTTTTGATGAATGATTATTTGTCGGCGCATCAACATCTATCAGGTGTATTTGCAAGAGCACAACAGCGATACCAACGATTTGCAATGACTTCAGTGCAGTCGTAGCTTGTCCAGAACAGCCTTGTCTCGTTTCGACAACTTGCAACCGGCGCGACGCATCCCGAGATTCTCGAGGATTCTCGAGGGAGTATACGACGTGTTACGTATACTACAGACCACACGTAATTTACTCTCGATGCATGGCAACGTTCGCAACTGCTCTCATAGTTACTCTAGGGACTTTTATTGTGTTATAGTGCATACGTGGAGACATTGTACATTTCTAGTACATTCAAATATAGTTATGATTGCTCGGGTAAGTGTGAGGTAGAAATAGTAGGCGTTTGCATTGTTTTCCTACGCAGTCTTATCAATCCAATATTGCCCTTAAGCTCTCGAGAGGAACAAAGAGAGGTTATAGTTCCTTCGAAAACTTGAACTCATCATTCTTCCTCACAGGAGCTTAAGGACAATCTTGTAATGATAAGGTGGCTTGTACAGGCACTCTTAGCGTACTTGATGCTCGTCTACATTTATGTTTCACTCTTCTTCAAGGTTAGATAGGTTTTCTTCATATACAGGTGGCCCTCATAACTAATCGCAGTGGCTGCCGTTTCAGCAAAAAGGCTCAGCAAATTTAAACAAGAACATCCTGTCGTTCCCCAAGCATCTCTGATAGTTCTAGCATATAATACTGCTTATGAGCGTTAGCGTCAACGAGTATTTGAAACTCTTGCCACTGTGAACGCAGCCTTTCTGATTATGTTATTTTACTTCCTCAAAGACAAAACTTTGGAATGAGGTAAAAATTGACATCTCAAATCAGACATCGGGACCTCATTTTTGATGGCCTGGAGGTGAGATACATGTTGATGTAAAAGCGTCCGTAGATACTTTGAATTATTCACCAATAATTCCAATAAAAATTTCATTATTTTCCTATATTCTTGATAGAGCAAATGAAAAACACGAGCGAGCGACAGCGAGTGAGTGATTCTGGCTAGTCCAGCATAATTTTTGTTCTCAACTTTTTTTCATTTCCACATATAGACAAGATTATTTGAGCTCTGAAAATTGGAAAAAAGGTCAAATTTAGAATAATTCCGGTTTTGAGTGCATGTACTAACTTCCACATACCTGCACATGAAAGTCTGAAAAAATTTTTGAGTATTCTGGTGATGGATACCAATCAATTTGTCAATGCAGAATTGCGAACAAAATTTTGACCATGCTCACTTGACGTGGAACGTTCCATATATATATATATGATCCTAAAACGTACTCCAGCCAGATATTTATCTTTATTCACATCATTAACATCAATTGAATATTTACAAGGGCCAACGCACGCGAGTTCGCTCGCGTATCGTACTCGCGCATCGAGAAATACGATCTCGCATACATTCAAATAATCGTGCACTCTGCGCCGACGCGCCGCATTTCCCTCGTCATATATAGAGGCTGCGCACGCGCCTCCCCCCCCCCCACTGCCGCGCGCGCTTGGATCTCACAGAACCGCTTTGCTTCTGCTACGGCCGCATCGACGACAGTTAAGATGGCGGCTCGCTCCGCTTGCACTCTTCGCGTAACCGGTGCCCTCGTGCATCCGCGCATTCTTCACTCCAAAGCTCCTCGCCTGGGGCTTTGGGAAGTAACCACAAGTGCCCGCCTGTGCGTTTCGAGGCCGGAGCTGGGGCGCTCGGGTCGCCCTCTGGCCCACAACATCATGGTGGTGCACAGGCTGCTCCTTCTCCCAGTCGTCGGTGGAACGACTCCCCAGGGTCCTGGGGGTGACCACCTGCTCGCCTGCTGCGTCTGTGTGGTGCTTCGCTCACGGTGTAATTGTTCCAGAGGAGCTGCGGACTGGATTCTGCCACCATCATCAGCTCCATGGTTCCAGGCAGCAGCAGGGCTCTTCATTCGCATCCCAGTACCTCAACAAGGAGGAAAAGAGTTAGTGTGGTGAGCTCATGGATTTGAGCTGACCACCAAGGACAAGATCTCAGCAGCGAGTAATCCCCAAGGATTTGGACGATGGGCGAGCCCCATAGTCCCAAGGTGAACAATGTTTCTGTTCTCCTTACAGTAGGAATATTTATTAATTACTAATTTTGTTCTCAGGGCTGGGCGGAGGTTGGACCTTTTCAGGTAAGGGTACCTCTCTGGGACCCGCGCGGGATCCGTAGAGACGGGTGTGGCGTTCTTCTTGACGCTCTCGGGAGATGGAAGGGGGGCTCTTCTTTGCGCTCTCCTCGGCGTTTTCCTTGGCGCTCTTTTAAACTTTGGTAGTCCCCTTAGACGTGTACCCACGAAAGTGAGCTTTCATCCAATCCAATTTTGATAGATCTTTATGAGTAGATCTATGAGTATCTTAATAGCTTATATATACAGCCGCGCAGTTCAACATTCTGTTTTCCTGGAGATATTCATGAATTGTTAATGGTTTTAGGCACGCACAGTACCTACATCTATACATGTAGATTTCGGAATATACTGATGAAGGTCAATAGTAATTTACAAATATCTCCAGAAAATCGAAACGTTGGACTGCATGGCTGCAGATATAAGCTATTAAGCTACCTATGAATCTGCTCATAGAGTTTCATCGTGATTGGACACCTGGAGGTAGCGTCCTCTCCCTGTTAGTCTAAACTCACATTTAGCTCTAGAGTAAGGCAGTGCTTGAACTTCAAACTCCACCGGTAGCTTTCTCTAGTATGAGGGAATGTATCTGTAATATTTGGCTGAAATTGGCGATCCAAAGGCCTGACATCCTCACTGTGAATTTGAACTCAAACTTCATATGTTGGAACTCACAAAGATTGAATTGTTATATGCAGATACGAAAAATTTTTTGGAAGAGATATTGGAATTTCTCTAAAATATGTATGTGATCATTTGCAAAGTATCAAACAGGGGTATGTACGTAAACCTGGATACGTCAAAAATAAATGGGCGATAACTTCTACATTCAGGCATATGAAAATCTGAAAGAAATTGTGAGTGTTCTTGTTATGGATATCCATGAATTCATTCTAACAGAATCACAAACAAAATTTTGGCTTTGCCCACTTAACGTAGAACGTCCCATATATAAAATAAAAAGAAAAGCCCCATTAAACAAACTTCTTCCACACAAGGCCTTTCCTAGACATCAAACTGTTAATGTAATCGACAGTGGTATTTATAATCCACGATCTTATTATGTACAAAAACTATTAGATTCGAGTCCACGATCCTATTCATGATTATCTTTCATGTCAGTAGTAAAATTCTATGATTCTGATTATTCTTTATTGATTCATTTACAGTTAACCGTTGTCTTGGGACGCTCCGTGATATTTTATCTCGTGATTCTGCGATGCTACTTTTAATCAAATGGTATGTTGCTCGAAATGCTCCAGGGCCTGAAGATTTGTCGCCAGACCAAGAATGGAATCTTTTTCTAGTATTATTTTTCACGCTCCTCAATTATGATGTTAATAAGTTACAGATAATAATTAGTAATGACTCAGATCATATATCTGAAAATCTTAGCCCAGTAGCTGTTTCTAAAAAACAAAAAACTATCAGAAGAGGAGCTACCGAAGACTGGTCCTATCTCATATCTTCGGGTATCACTCAGGGAGTACTATTTTTTTTCCACGAAGCATTGGGGTTTAGTGATTTGGAGCATAATAGTGCTGTCACACACACTGGATTTGAAAACACTGAGATTAACAAAGTTAATATTCATACCACATTTATCGCTTTTTTACCCCATATTTTATTTTCATTACATTTACTTTATGAAGAGATCAAAATGAATACCAATATGTCGTCAAGCTTATTTCTATTAGCTAAGCTGCTCCATCAGTTGAGTAACGACCTCGAATTGAATGTCTATAAGCAACACTACTATTCAGATTTCCCAGCCTTGAGAGGCAGCTTATCAAGATTTCGGATTGACGATACGGAAGCTCTTCAAACTATTCTATATAGTTTCATACCAGATCAGCCACCAGATATTTATAGATCACTCTACAATATTCTAGTATCATTAGATGCTTCTCCATATCCAAATATTGTCCAAGTGAATCCCACGTGTAGAAATCTCATACAGTTATTCTCAATGTTGAGTGGTTCGAAATATTGCAATATTGTTCAGTTAGATAGTTTCTTCAAGATATTGAACTATCCCGCAAATGGTGGAAAATCCTATACAGAAGGGAGTTCAGAAGAAGTTCTAGAGAACATCATCATGTACTGTTCTAAAAAAGGTATAATTTCCTGCTTATACTATCAATTGCATAGAATATAACTTGAATATTATATAAATCTTGCTAGCTAATATTGGATAGTTAATGAGTCTGAAATGAGTCGGGATTGGCCCTCAAAGATCGACCATTTATACAATATCAGTTATTTTCTTCTTTTATCTTTTAACTAATACCTCGTCAACATCGATTTTCATTCATTAAAGTATTTCACAGTCAATAATATAATTACGTCTTAAAAACCTTGAGAATAGTTTTCAACAGTTTTCAATAGCAATGAATGGGTGTTGAATAGTTTATTCAGCATGATACAGAATAATACATGGATATTGAATTTGAGAAATTTCAAGCGTTTGACATGAAAATAAAATTTATAAAATAGTTTACTTATTTTTATTCATTCCAGTTCGTTTCTATTCATTCCTTTTTATTTCTGTTCATTTCTGTTCAATTCGTGCAAACTGGCCGAATTCATCCAGTTTTAAACATAAATGAACAGTAATGAATATAAATAAACAGTAATGAATAGAAATAGGAAGAACTTCTTCCACAAGGAATTTCGCCTATGATTTTCGTGAGTTACCAATTCACTTCAATAATCTAAGATAACACATTATTATTATAACTTTTCATTTCATATTTTAATAGTCTAATATTTGAATAAATTTGTCAATGTGGGGTTGTCATAATAACAGAAATTCAATGTAAAAATTATATGAAAACTCCTATACTATTTCACCAGACAATTTCGATTAAAATAAAAAATTATTAACATAGCGATCGAGTTCACTGGCATTGTTATTGGCGAAAACTCAGATCATTCCGTGGTGATTTTCATATAAGAGACAGTACTGCTCTCTCATCAGATATATATCTTGTTCTGGGCTCACGAACAAATCAAGTTATGATGTCGAGGGAATGCACGTATTTACCTTAGATTGAGTAATTGAAGGAAACGGCATTAGCATACAGGTTAGCCTATTTCAATTAATGTCAAGACTCAAAGCTGCTCCAACAGCTCGGTCGACGTCTTGCACGTTTATAACACTAGACACGATCTCAATGATTTTTCACATCCAAAAGTTTTGAACGATAAATATTTATGTATCAGGCTTACTGGACCATTACAAATTTATTGTGTAGAGTGGGACATAAATGGACCTTCCGCGAGACACTGAATATTTTGTTTTCCAGTGAAAATATTATGAAATAAGTATAGAGAATACAGTATAAAAATTCCTGAAAGCATCTTCGACCATATTCATGTTCATCTGATCAAAACTTACGGCCATTTCAAATATGTTTTAATGGTCGATTTTTGAGGGCCAATCCAGAGTAAAGTGAAAAAGGAAATCACAAAATCCACCACATGTTTAATTGATGCGACGTTTCGCCTAGTCTCATCAGGCTAAAAAAAATTTTTACTTTTTTTTTAGAGAATCTAATTGAATGAAATCGGTCATTTACACATGATTCTATGAATTTCTGTGGGTTATCGTTTTCCAATAAAATTCTTTTAACGTTATTCATATTGTTATTATAAAAACTTTTATCTGAGAGTAAAACTGATCTATCTGTTAAATTGGAAATGATGTTACGTGTTCTCAGCGCGACCACACTGTGATCTAGATTAGGCACTTTCTTTTTGTTCTTGATTAGTGTAGGTGTGCCTTTCGGTCTTGGATTGCTTCCTAGAGAACTTGACAATGGCCTAATTGATGGAGCGGTGGTAGCACTATTTTTCGGAGTGCTTGTAGAAGCTTATGCAGCTCACTCTCTGATCATGAATACTTTAATTCGGGGTAACTATCCATTTATCTCGTCTTCGCTTGGTTTCTCCTCTGGGTTTCGAGATAATGCGTCAGCATTTTCATTCAACTGAATAAATCTCCTATAAAACCCAATGAGTCTCTAAGAAGCCTCTTATATCTGTCTGGTTTTTGGGGATTGGAAAATTTTCGGCTGCTGAAAAGATTCGGTCATTGGGATTCATCACTCTTTCGCTAATTGTGTGTTCTAGAAACGGGACTTCCTTGCAGAGAAAGTCAACTTTATCCGGTTGCAAGATTAGATCGGCATCTCTTAATCTTTCGAAGATCCTCCTGACTCTTTCCTGATACTGTCTGAGACTTCGAGCATCAATAATGTCCATGTATACCAATAATTCACTTCCACAGAGTCTTTTAAGTATGAGATCCATCAACCTTTCGAAACATGCTGTTGCTTCTGCTGTTCTTTCAGGCATTCTTACATAGTCATAATGGCCTCCTGGTATTGAAAGTGCCGTTTTTGGTCTGTCTTCTGGTGTAGGGGTATTTGATGGAAACCGCTTACCATGTCAAAAACTGAAGAATAGACGCTTCCGCCAAACTGGTCCATGATATCAGTAAAATTAGGCAATGGGTACGAGTCTCCCATTGTCTTTTTGTTCAGAAAGTCAATGACCATGCGCGATCTCTGCCGACCTTGACCATTCGGCTTTTTTGGTACTATGCATATTGTTGGTTAAAGGGTGAGTTAAATGACTCTATCACATTATTTCTCAGCATCTTCTCTATTTCCTCATCGATTACCCCTTTGTGAATTCCAGGCAACCTGTACTGCTTGGTATTTTGGGTCGCTCTTTTTCCATTGGTATCTTAAATTCTATTTTGTCCGAGCAGAATATCTCCTGGCGACAGGAATACGTCATTAAACGTCAGATCCACGAACGCCTGACGGTCTTTCTCATCTAGTCCGTCCATCCTGATTAGGCTCTTCAAGTTCTCTGCTCTTTCTTCTTCAGTCTGAGGAGCCTCGCCTCCCTCCACCGAGACTTCAGTATCGGTCCAAAATCTGGTGTGACGTACTCGAACTGGAGAAGTTCTTGCGATTTTATATGGACTTCTTTGTCCTCGTTCAAGGTGATGATCATTATGACGTTGCAGCTGTTGTACTCATTCCTCACATTGGCTCCGCTGACATATATTTCTTCCTTGCCAAGATCTGTTCTTGGCAGGTATCCTTCGGCCATTTCGGTTCTGATCAAATTGGTCCGTTTCACCTGATTGGTTCTGGCTTTGACTGGCCATGTCACAGTACCAAGATCTTCCGTTGCATCGGCTGACTCCGAATCCTCGATTGGATCACTTGTTCTTGAAGGTTCTTTTGTTCATGTTGGTTCAACTGTTCTCTTACGTTGCTGAGATCCTTCCTCATTTTCAGGTGTATTTTTAAGTCCAGTGATATGGTTGACGGTAGATGGTGCTGTTTGCTGCGATTCTTGAGCATCTTGACTTAGTTCTTCAATAATAGCATCCGTTTCCTCCGGGGCTAATGTTTCCAGAAGTACTTTTCTTCTTAGATATTACTCTAGGTTCGCTAGGTACTCGATTTGGATTACCATGACTTCCTTCCATGGATTTCAAATTTGGGATCCAGAAAGGGTACTGAATTTGTCATATCCATTTTTATCATGAGGCAATTATGTATATAAGAGATAACTGCCTCTTTGCTTTTAAAGTAGCTTCGACCCAACAGTATGTCTCCCAATATTGGAAAATCATCGGGCACGACGTGCAACTTGTGAGGTTTGCTCTTTAGTATCATGGTGACAGTTCCCAATGACTTGACTGACACGTCATGTATACCAAAGAAAGGTTTTGCTTCAGTGGTATCGATCATCACCTCCGGTTTCAAAGTTCCCAATTTCATGAGAGAGATATATGCATTATTGTCGATGTTACTATATAGATATAGTTTCCTATTCTCTGGTACTAATGAACTTACTTTGTGGGCTCGTCATCCTGTGTTTCCGAGCTACTTCCTGAGCACTGACCGATTTGTGGCCATATTCTAGGTCTGACATTATCACGGGCTCGCCTCCTGATTGATGGGATACACCGCTGGCCCATAAGACTGATTCGATGGTTGAAAATTTCCGTTATTCCGGTTGTTACCGTAATTATATCAATTAATCGAATGACTCTGCGTCGGTTTAGTTATTGGATCGGTTCTGATACCCATTGTTGTATCCATTATTCCGTCAATTGTTTTAGTTTTGGCCTTGATTGTTCTGATTTGACCGCTCCTGGTAACTATTGTTGTATTTCTGGCCTTAACTATTCTGCTGTCTATTATCCATCTAATAATTGTTTGACTGGTTCCCATTCGATCCATATTGCGTATTCTGGTTGTTTTTATTGTTTAGGCCTCGATTAACTTAAGGTCCATTGCCGCCACTGCTATCTCTATTCCATCCTCTGTAATTATTATTTCGTTCATAATTTTGCCTGTTGCTGTACCCATGACCTTGGGAATAATTCTGTCAGCCATTTTGTTGGTTGTTGTTTTGCCGACATCCAGATGCCGATATTCCTGTTGTCTCTTTGAATATTCATTTGGGGTAGGCCATTTCTCCAGTTGTTTCGTGAAGCCTCAGCATATGCTGCAGCCAAAGTTCGTGGCATTCACGAAACTACTTATTTCTACGGGCAATCCTTTATGAATACGTCAACGGCCGCATCTTTGAACGGTGTAATCATGGTGGGTGCATATCTCTGACCTATCTTTTTCTTTAGAGCATTTTTGGCTGATTTTAGCAGGATTTTCAATTGATAATAAAAATCTCCAACGGTCTGATTCTCTATCATCCGTGCGTACTGAATTTTTCCATTATTGTAGGAATGATTCCGCCCAGGTGCGAATCGTTCCTTGAGTACCTTAATCAGATCCTCGGCAGTATTTACTGTCTCGCTACTTATCGCGTCTCTTGCTCTGCCTCTAAACTTTCTGACGATTAATTTTACCAGCCGTCTCTCTTTTTCATCAGCCACATAAGTTCTTGCATTCTTTATGTCCTGGATTATGTTCTCTAGTGGGAAATTATAACCATTAAACAGTGGTATGCTCACAAGCGCATTACTGAGTGTGGTCGAGCTCAAAAGAGCCTTTGTTGCCTCTTCTGCTGTCATTTTTTCGAATGATGTGGCAAAGCTTGCTAACTTCCACTCCAGGTTTCTATCACTTTTTGTGCTGGTAGAGGAGCTCCTTGGAGCCCTTTGGACAACGTTCCTTGCATCACTCAGGGTTGTCTGAACTCAGATTGAACTCGTCTCTGGCTGCTCGATGATTCTTGGTACCAGATATAAAATAATCGGTTCCTCTGAGTTTTGCAGGTAACAGCCTTGTGTCTTGAGGCCTGTAAGTTCATTGAAATAAATAGGTCTGCGCACCAGGATATTGGGTTGTATTCTTAAACCCTCTGATCTTCCGACTCGTGAGCGGAATAAAAGAAACGTGTCTCAAACAATTTACTTCAAATAAGAGATATACTCTTCAATCGTCTAACGCGTCTCGCACGGCGAAAGCGGAAAGATTCAGATTTAATTGGTAAATAAGGAGCTCCTTATAAAAAGTGGGCGCGCAAATGTGCCCTCCGGGTAATTCTAAGTACTTCAGAGTCCGTTCTTTATGTTTTCTGGATCCAACCTCAGTCGATATCAATCCTAGGGGTAAACAAAAATACACTAGTGTCTCTCGATGCTTATACGGCTTTGTGTGAAAAGCCTGGACTAGTTCGACATTCGCCAGCAAGTGCTGCTTGTAGACCTTACCTTTGGCGAAAGCTCTCAAGGAGGGTGGATTCTTGGGCAAATCTTGAAACCACTGATTGTGTTTCAGGTCAATTAGTTGTATATATTTCCAAGGACAAACCGAAATTGAATGACCTTACCCAAGTGAAAATGTCATCTGAAAAATCGCGTTATGAGGAGATCGTTGCAGAAAGTAATCAATGTTCCTCCACTTTGTGAACCGTCAGTGAGGGAGTCCAGGATACTCCAGAAGGCTTACGATGTAGTAGTAGCTGCGAGTGTTCAATTCCTCTTGCTAGTACGAACTCGTCAAACTCATACGTGAGAAGTCTTCTAGCTACGAACAAATTGTCCTGCCAAGATACAGGGTAATTCAAGAACGCCGGCGCGCAATAGTGCCCACCCGGCATTCTAAGATATCTCAATATTCCCTTGTACCTTATGCTGTTGACCTTATTTGACTCGAGCCCTAACGGCACACAAAAGTACACTCTCGTGCTATCTTGGAATCTGGTGGAGTAATTGTTCATGTCTCTGGCCAACTTCTGGCCAACTTCTGGCCAACTTCTGGCCAACTTCATATGAGATGCTGTTGGTACATACAACGCAAGCCAAAAATGAAGAGTGAGGGAGGATTGACACTCAGAAAGCGGAGCTGCTCTTCCGTGTGTATGTGCAGGAAGTTTTGACAAAAGCTAGGAGAACGTAAAAATATAGGTGCACGAATGTATCCACTTGGCAGTTCTAAGTACTACAGATCACGCCCTCTATACTGTAATTTATTTACCTTTTTCGACACGAGGCCAAAGGGTAAACAGAAGTACATACTTGTATTTTTCGGGAATCTTCTGGGATATGCGCTTATTACTGCAGCTAACTTAATGGTGGATAACACGAGCTGCTGGTGCATACAGCGTAGGGCCGAGAGTTCTAATGAGACGGGTTCGCGACTTAGAAGTTAACATTATGCTTTTATTTGATCGTCTGACTTCGTAGTCTGATGAAAGATATTCAATTTACTGAACTACATGCGGCAAAGTCTTGGTCTCATGGAATTTGTACAATATAGGTATTTTACCGATGATTTCACAACGTGATTTATAATACTCTTAATCGGTGGGGTTTTATTAATACTAGGGGGGTACCCCCTCATTCGCTTCGCTCGCCAACCCTCTACTTTTGACTCAATATTTTGATTTCCACCGGAGAAAAGAATTTACATGGAAGAATAAAGTCAAGTTGGTAAAATTAAGGTCCTCTGCTCGCCTTGCTCGCTGAACCCCCGCCCTCGCTGGTTACCATAGATCTCTATGTACTGCAAATTAGTTATGTCAGTAAATGTACATAAATACTTCAAAAACTTTGGATATTTATGTATCGATCAATTCTGGATTCTGATATTGTTTCTCAAGCAATATTTAACCCATTAATGCCCCAAAGTGACCGAAATTTTGCGCTGTCTTTGAGCTTATCATTATCGATAAAATCATAGTCTGAAAAATTTGAAACATACCTTCCCTACTATTTTCAGGGTCGCTCTTTTCAATGGTGATGGTTACAAAACATTTAACAATGTTAACCTATCGAAAATTCAAAAACAAATTAAAAAACCCATAATTTAACAGTGAAATTTCCTCTTAAAACTAATTTTTCGGTCCGTTCTCTTACGGAAAAAAATTTTATGAATTTTTTTCTCAAAAACGGTGCACTTGAGGAAAAATTTTCCATAAATAAAAAAGTCTTAGAATAACTCAAGGAACACGATTAATTTTTTTCAGAATTTTTCTCGATTTTTTTGGAAAAATAAAATTTTTGAATTTTCAGAAAACCAAAAATGTTCTCGGAAAATTCTGAAAAAATCTGCGCACGTTCCTTGAGTGATTCTAAGACCTTTTTATTCCTGGAAAATTTTTCCTAAAAGGCACCGATTTTGTTTTACCAAAACATTTTGCAGACAAAATAATCGTACTTACTTTCAGTTTGACCATCATTGACCTGGTTCATATAAGTTTTAAGCATTCAAAACCATGTGAACGGATCGAAAAATTAGTTTTAAGAGAAAATTTCACTGTAAAATTATGGGTTTTTGATTTTTCGATAGGTTAACATTGTTAAATGTTTTTTTAACCATCACCATTGAAAAGAGCGACCCTGAAAATAGTAGGGAAGGTATGTTTCAAATTTTTTAGACTATGATTTCATCAAAAATAATAAGCTCAAAGACAGCGCAAAATTTCGGTCACTTTTGGCATTAATGGGTTAATTTGAGCATATGATGCTATATTCATGAGGACCTATTACTTTAAATATTATCAGACTTTTCCTGTTTTTTGAATTAAGATTAGGGAGGATTAATCGAGTCTCGCTGGTATTCTATCCATTTTATCAGTCAATAACACGTTATAAAACTTCCAAATTTCAGATTCTTGTCGAATATCAATTTTTGAAATCAATTATGATGATGTTATAATTCGTGACCATGTTATGTGACGGGGTAAACCGTCACTAAGATGGAGGGCAGCACTCTCCATCGGGGGAGACACAAACGGTGCAAAGCTCGCGCGGCCCATCGGGAGAAGTGATGAGCCGAGCGAGCTTCCTTGTCCCCGGAGCCGACAAGGAAGTTGCGAAGGACGTATGCGCGGGAGAGTCCCGTCAGCGCGAGACCGGAGAGCGCGATTCTCGTCCGGACCTCGCAGCAATATACACGGGATCCGTGACTGGTACCGAGACGCGAATGTCCCAGAGGGTGGAGCACCCCGAGACCGGCGACCGCACCACAGCTGACGTCAGCACGAGCGAGCAAGCCGGGCGAATGAGAACGAGTCAGCTGCGTCTACCAGGTTCACAAGTGCGCGTCGCGGTTCCGGTGCTCCACCCCCCCTCCTGTTCAATCAACTCGTGTTTTAGCGACCGCGCCAGCACACACAGGAACGCCGCGAACGACGGCCTTCGGCTCTGGCTGGGGCCTCTCCCCTTCGCCCCCACATCGACGCGACACGAACGAGCGCGCACAGAAAGATTCTGTTTGAGTCCCCGAATGCCGGCGATCTTCCCCCCCCCCCCTCTGCGCAAAGAGCACGTGCTTCCGTGAGCTGTCCGAGGCAATCCTGGGACCCGTTATTAATACGGAGTGGCCCGGTGTAGAGCCAATTCCTCCATGCTTGGTGTAACTTGGTACGAACGGGCACCAGGTCACAGTTATCATAATGAACAACATTATTAAGGAAGATCAAAATAAGGAGCAGAATCAGAAGCAGAGATAAGCAATAATGAAGAGCAAAGTGTGGAACCTGGCACGAACGGGCACCAGGTCACAGTTATCATAATGAACAACATTATTAAGGAAGATCAAAATAAGGAGCAGAATGAGAAGCAGAGATAAGCAATAATGAAGAGCAAAGTGTGGAGCAAATATGATGAGCAATCGTGAAGAGCAATTGTAAGGTGCAAAATGACGACGGCGGCGGCGGCGGTTCAGCTTTTAATATAGAAAGATAGCGGCTTATAACATATATACACCTTTACTAATTTCTGTTTTTGCTTTGAATTGAACTCTCGAAACGCTATCGGTGTTAACTTGTATTTTATATTATTGGGATTTAATCCCAGGTCCACCTTATCGTCACTAGTAACTGAATCCCGATATTCAATTGAGTCTGATGCTAACGGTGCCGACTTATTACTTTGTTGAAGGATTATTTTATTCAATTGAATTCTTTTGAAATTATTCAAATTAAGGTGTACTGATTCAATTTTGGTAATTTTTATTCTGTTGGTTGCTTCTGTGGAAATAGGATCTGACCTCGGTTGATTGATAGTTATGATTTTACCACGATTCAATTTCGAAAATTTTTGTGAGTAATGTGCGTATTGATCCTGCGCTCCTTTCAACTGAGCAGCCGATTTCCTCAGTCGGTACTTTCGTCCACCCCGTGTGGTTCTTGTCATCCACAAACTGCGCAAAACAATAAAGAAGGTAATGACGACCGATCTAGATCGTTGGAAAATTCACAGGCTAGGATGAATGCTCTGAACTACCGTGTGCTGGTGCACCTGTGTTGCACCTTGAGCACCGAAGAAGAATGCAGAGAAGGCAGGAATCTCACCAGTGCACCTGTGCTGCACCTTGGGTGTTCGTAATGTGTTGCACCTTCTATTAGTACAACTGTGCTGCACCTTGAATACCAAACAGAATGCAGGAAGAATGAGAATTCCACCAGTGCACCTGTGCTCTACTTTGGGTGTTTGAGATGTGTCGCATCTTATATTAGTGCATCTGTGCTGAACCTTGAATACTGTTTGACACAGGAAGAATTTGTGTCTGGCAGGTACCTGACGATTATCGAGTTTCAAGATGATTTATGTATGATAAAATATCAATAATAAGAAATATAAAGGAATTGACATTCCGTTGAAATGCCTTGCGATATAATTTATGATTATTTGTAACAAAAAGAGAAAATAAAATCAGGTTGAATGCCAGTAGAGACTTGGCGACTTACAAGAAATAAAATAGTTAGGTAAAGTTTGTGTGGGTAAAGCTTTTATTAATTCTTCTATTCTTTTTTTGAGGGGTTAAAGATTCAGGTACTCCTAAGCACGCAAGAAATCCTTTCTCTTGTCAAATCACGATCCTTGATCCAGGACTGATAGCAGCATACTCCACAGACTCCAATGTAAGTTAACTACATAGAATATTTATATGTATAAATAGAAATACGAATATATAAAGTGCTGAAGTAAATATCTGAATGCATGCGATACAACGGCTCAAGCAGATAGTGTAACCATTGTAAACCTCTCTTTCTCATAGCACTCACTGGATTCGGCACTCTATCTGCGTGAACATAATTTCTGCTACCTGCGAGTTTTCCGAACCCAGTGATGTACTACGGATCTATAATGATCACCTAGAAGCTTAGCTTTTGAAACCCGTATCGAGAAGTAAAATCCGTGTATTATCGTGTGAAAAAATAGGCCTGGATACTGGAAGCTCTCAAAAAATTAATATATTACCTTAAATAGGCATGAAAATGGGCTCAAACGACCATTCAGGGGACTGTTGCATCACCTACTCTTTCAAATCTTGCAAACACTTGTCTGTGGTATTTTTACAACCATTCACGGTGAAAACTCACATTCTAACATGCTAATACATATTCTGAGTTATCAATATCATTTACATAAATCAAGAAGTACTAATACTTGACGCCACTTAACTTTCAGTATTTATATGCATTGATGGTCAATATATTGTCTCTATTGTACTAAAATTCACAAGAAAGTATTGATAAAGTATGTCTGTCATGAACTATTTTCACTCAATAAGGAAGATTAATCTAAGAAAATGATTCATGAGCTGCGCATCCCACACACCTTATAACATATAAGGCAGTAGATGGATTTCATATAATTTTTTGTTATCAACAAGACAATGTTGAAGTTTACTTTCTTGGATAATGTTTATGAATATCTCCTCATGATAGACATTTAGAATGTTTAAACTACTTAGCTGAGGTTCAAATAGTTATTGGCGGGATGGCTCAAATTCCATCTCTGAGATATTTACTCATGTAATTAGCTAATATGAATCAATCCATACAAGAGTATCATCACTAGATGTACAATTTGACAGCGAACTCAAATATAGTTTGCATGTCCGGAAATGAGTTTGAAGATTCCAAAGTGGCTTTGAAAGTTTAAAAGTCTATGGTCGGTAACCTAACCTGTGCCATATACAGGTCATACAAGTTTCCAGTGTAGGCAAGTATTACATTTACAAAGTGGTTTATAAAGTCATTCCCGAACAGGTAAACAATATATATTTGAGTTCTTTATCAAATTGCGCATCTAGTGATAATACTTTTGTATGGATTGATTCATATTAGTTATTTACATGAGTAAATACCTCAGAGTTGGAATTTGAGCCAACCTGGCAATAACTTGTTGAACCTGCATTTTACACATTATTAATGGATTTCATGAGTATATGTTCATGAATACTGCCCGAGGAAGTGAACTTCAACCTTTTCTATTTTATAGACGATTATACTGCAGATTTTGTCATGCACTGGATACCCGCCTTTGATAAATTTCACCCCGAGTATCAGGGCAAAAATGTCCACTACCGACCACTTGCTTGCCTCGCTATCCATGAAAGAATATTCTTATGAATACAAGAATTTTAGCCTGCTACGCACCCATCCCGCACGAGTTATTTCCAATCTTCGATACTTTTAGTACGGTGCGCATCTGTTCGAAAATTCGCTATCTCGGACTTTTCATACACTGTCGCTAAAAATTATTGGGTTCCCTCCGGAAAATGATTCTAAATCGAATGGTACATGTGCGTCAAAATGGAAAGTATGGCTTCATGTTTTTATTTTCGAAAATGTTCAAAAATCTGCATTTTTCTTTTTTCATTTTGAGTTTGTATGAAAACTATCAATCCTAGAGTAAAATAGAAGAGAGGTAAACGTTTCGTTATTAAATTTTGCATTAGGATTAAGTATTCCGAAACATCAATCTCGAAAATTGTTGTTGCAAAATAGATACAAAGAAAAACATGACCCCAAAAAATATGCGATTTTTTTTCAAGTTTTCAAATCATACCTACGATAATGACAATTTAATTTAGAGTACCTTATACAGTAATGAAAGTACAAAAAAAATTTCATTTTGATATCTCTGATGGTTTTCGCAAAATCTATTTTTTTAGTAAAAATGAAAAATTGTAATTTAGTCCTTTACGAGCCTCCGGGTCTAGTATCTATAAAAATACGTAAAAAAATTGGCGGGTTTCGGGGAGGCTCGTAAAGGACTAAATTACTATTTTTCATTTTTACTAAAAAAATAGATTTTGCGAAAACTATCAGAGATATCAAAATGAATTTTTTTTTGTACTTTCATTACTATATAAGGTACTCTAAATTAAATTGTCATTATCGTAGGTATGATTTGAAAACTTGAAAAAAAATCGCATATTTTTTGGGGTCATGTTTTTCTTTGTATCTATTTTGCAACAACAATTTTCGAGATTGATGTTTCGGAATACTTAATCCTAATGCAAAATGTAATAACGAAACGTTTACCTCTCTTCTATTTTACTCTAGGATTGATAGTTTTCATACAAACTCAAAATGAAAAAAGAAAAATGCAGATTTTTGAACATTTTCGAAAATAAAAACATGAAGCCATACTTTTCAGTTTGACGCACATGTACCATTCGATTTAGAATCATTTTCCGGAGGGAACCCAAAAGTTTTTCAGATACCGGCAGGCTTTAACAGATACCTTTCTATTCGAAAAGCCCATAAAGTTCCAAGTATTAACTGGCGAATTGCCTATACCAGTTACCGGCATTCTAGGAGTAGATTTTCTGCGTGAACAGGCAGCCGAAGTCTCGTTTAACCATAATACCTTACTTACCGCATCTCAGCCTGTCCGCCCAGTTCGATTCTTAAATTACGATGATAAAACACCTCAGAATATGGAGAAATTTGTATATCCGGCTAGGACAAAAACAAAAATTGAAATTCCCCTCAATCCAAACAGTCTAAAAACCGGATTCCTGCCACGTCTTAGAACACCAGAAAACATTTATTAGCTAAGCAGTCATCACCAATCACGAGAAAAAGTGCTACGTACTCGCGATTGATTCAACCAAGGACGACCATGAAATCGAAATCGAGCACCAAGAAATCATCCCGTATGATTTAATAGAGGATAGCGAGGATTTCTTTCCCTCCGACGAAAGCGACTGTAACCCAGTCTCAGAGAAAGTAGACTCACGAAACTCATCGAAAATCTTCGATTAAGGGGGCTTCAGCGAGTAATTATTGTATTATAGAATGAACTCAAACTTTCATAGAATGTACCTAGCACAACCAACATTCAATTTCAACAAAGAAAATCATGGGTCAACATGGTCATTTCCATATGAGCGCCATAACAAAAATGACGTTTTTTACATAGGCTCTTATGGCGAGAATCGATTAATCCCTTCTCAACTAAATATGATCTTATAGAAAAATTTGAAAAAATTCTAAGTAATAGGTTTTCATAAGTAGATTATAATTTGATCGCGAAAATTGTATGTCGCCATCGAAATAAGATCGTAAAACTGAAAAAAGTGGATTTTGATGAATTTGACAAGTGTTTATGTGCAAATCTTGACTTAGTTATTATTTATTTTCCCTTTTCAAGCATCCATAAGTAGTCTAGGATAAGACTGATCTACTTTAAAACGATACTTCAGATGATGAAGATGGATCTCCATTTTCACCTAACCCCAATGATTCAGGTGCTGATGACACTGACGACTCTGAATCAGAATTCATAGAAGAAATCACTACTGAAAAAACTTATTTCCAAGCTTCAAATGAATATAGGGAGAACCAATCTGTCCTAGAAGAGAAATATATTTTTGAGTGGCTAGAAGGAGAAAAATGTTATTCACAGAATATTGAAAATTCGTGTCTAATGACTGATAATATAAAGATGAAACTTCAGAATTTGGACTATGTTGAGTTATTTGAGACTTTTTTTTGTAATGCTATGAAAACTTATATAATCGAGTCTACAAAACAATATGATTATGATATAAATTTTGAAGATTTGAATATTTTCATTGGAATCCTCATTGCATCTGCATTCAATTCTAGAAAGTCTTACAAACATTATTGGTCAACTGATCCTTATTTATCCTTTGAACCCATCAAAAAAGGTATAATCGAAATAAATTTCAAAAAATGAAGTCCAAATTCAAATATTCCAAGCCAGAAGATGAGAATGTCAGTGACAGAGCTTGGCGTGTACGAAAACTCATGAATTTATTCCGAAGAAACATACATCAGTTTGGATATTTTCAAGCAGCAATGTCAACAGACGAAATGATGGCCAATTTTTTTGGAAGAACTATCTTGAAACAGTTTATAAAGGGAAAACCCATTAGATTTGGTCTCAAATTTTGGGGACTTTGTACTCCTGATGGATATTTGTTAGATCTTGACTTGTACTGTGGGAAAAACTCGGATGTGGGAGAAAACAAATTATCCGCGTTGTACTAAGTTTTTTACATAATTTTTTTCCCAGTGTTGGTGCTAAAAAAATACCTTTTAATCATCTTTACATGGACAATCTTTTTACGAGCTTCGATCTTGTTTTGAATTTGAAAAAATTAGGGTTGCCCTCTACAGGCACTATTAGAAAAAGCAGGGTGAAGGAAAAAAATGTTATCCCAAAAAAATCTCCTAGAGGTACGTTCGCTGTAAAACACGAAAAAAACCGCTGCCAAGTGCCTTAGCAGTATGCTTTCTCAAAGAGGCTTCAACATCACCCACAAACGCATCCCAAACCTGTATTTTCACTATTCCCTTAGCGTAGATACTATCATTTATTTTTCAAAAATTACAAAAATATTATTTAATCAGTTCAATTCGTATCTTTGTGACTGTGTAAAGTGTCGTTCTTTTTCAATTGACCAAACTTTGTCGCGACTGTTGATGTCTGCCCGGGCTCTCTTATTATTTGATCAAATGCAACAAAGCAAACGGTTCTAGGTTCTACACGATGCGAGACATTTGGACCTGCATAATTTTTCGATCAATTCATCTTGTGACTGTCATACGGTTTAATGGCGGTCAAAATCGATCCGTCCTACCCTTAAGACTCATTTTAATCATTTTCGACGGCTGAGGTTGGGAATGATCAATTCAAAATCTATTTTGATCATTTTCGACGACAAAAGACACCAAATTTTCCCAATTTTCTCTATAGCACGTTGAAAATACTGGAAACGAAACTTACATGAATTTTTCTTCCCCTTAGTAACGGTTGCTAGGGCGGTAAACAGCGGTTGATAAGGAGCTAATTGGGAAGATTTTGTGTCCTTTGCCGTCGAAAATGATGGAAATAGGTCATAAATTGCTGATTTCCAACATTCGTAACGGTTGCTAGGGAGATAAACAACGGTTGCTATGGAGAAAATAGAACAATTCAGTGTCCTTGGCCATCGAGTGTGACTTAAAACTGATTTTCCGGCTTGCCCCAATGAGCACTCATAAGGATTTGTAAGAAAACACGTTAGGAACGGTTGCTGAGGAAATAACCAACGGATTTTGCTGAAAATTGATCTCGGGCTAGATATTGCCACAAATAACCGGTGTGCAAAATTTCAGCAAGCTTGGACCATTCCTTCGAGAGTCTGCCATTGCAAATGCAGTGGTGATTTCGAACTATGTTCACAAAGGCAGAAAAAGATCTAGTGCATTATCTTGGGAAACGAAAATCACCTCAAAGGAAATCTGAGGTCCTCAGACATGGTCAAATGAAAAAATGCTCTTCTTGTCCAATTAGAACATACAACTTCTGTACAACATGCGACGAATATATTTGCAAGACTTGCGCGCAAAATATTCCTCACCTAAAAATCTAAACTTTCAAGAAAAGTTCTTAGCGTAGTAGATTATCGACTTGGAAAGATAGATATCAAATTGTGATGAGAGATATTTTGTGCACTTTTGTGCATATTTGCGACAGTAAAAAAAAAATTCCTTCTTCCTCTGATTTTGGATCTTGAAAATCAATTTTTTCAGTCTTTTTAACCATTGTATCGTGTAGAGCATACCCGAAAATAGTAGGAATGATTATTTTGCAATAAATCTTCCGCCTCATTCGTTTAAATATTTGAGCTCGAAAGTACGAATAAAATTTCTGCGGTCTGGGACTTAATGGGTTAATAAATAGTGGAAATTAAGAGATTTACAATTCTTTATTACTATATCCACGGTTCATTTATCATCTTCTTTCTCATCTTTCCTTCTATACACTCAGAATCCAGTAGAAATTGTTTGCAATCTAATCATAATTTATTCAATTATCAACCTCATGAGTGTTAACATGATATGAAAACGTCAATCGACATATCTGAAGATGGAATTCATCAAAAGTGAGAAAGGTCCAGAAGAGTTGAAATTGAACGAGAACTCGTACATGATACATAAAAGAGCCCATACTACTGGTAATATTTCTTGGAGATGTATCAATTTCTAGGAGAAATATTGAGGTAGAATGATGACTTGCGACAATAACGTCATAACAGTTCAAAAGCATGATCACAGTCCATTATTGGTGTCACGTGGCTAGCCCCGCTATTATTAGAAATTGCATCGTGCGGGGCTACGCCATGAATATTGGAACGGTCTAGAAGAACGGTGTTGAAATCATGAACCACGGAGCGTAACTCAAAACGGCGGGAGGTGACTGACCGCTTCTCACCGAGCGCGCCACTGAGGGGTTGCGAGTGCACCCCCACGAGAGATTAAAGGGTAATATACCTTTGTGACTTCCGATTTCGAGGTCGTTTTCAAACACTTACCATGAGCACAGGGGAAATCCTAGGAATATGAGGTTTGTTGCATATGGAAGTATTACTTTCCAACTACGAAAAACACACTTTCATTTTTCTAAAAAATACAAAATGGCGGCGTACCACCTCGTCAAAGGAAAAAAATTTTTTACTTTTTCTCCACTAGCGTACCGCTACAGGTCACAATTTTGACCCGAGAACAAAAAATCGAACGGGGTATTGAAGTAAAATAGAAAACTCAGGGAAGTACGTAGGAATTTTTTTAATCCGAATTGGGGGCCGAATGGCGTCAATTTGAATTTTTTCTTTTTCTTTTCGCGAAAAAATTGATCTAAAATCGGCTATAAAATCGGTAAAAATCAAAATATCGAAAAAACGAATTCAACTGTTCTGGACTGTAGAAAAGAATGAGGTAGCATTATAGGTACTTCCCTTCTTCAGATAACTATAAAATATATATTCTAATATATGTTCATGGGTGGGCTAAAGATAAACGCTTGTTTTGTTGGGTGGGAAGCGGTTCAACATGTTTTTCCACGATAACCTGGATGAGATGTTGAGACCCTCATATATCCTATAAGACGAATAGGATAAATCAATGATAATTTGACTGGGCAGTTTTTGAGTTCAGTTCTGAATCTAATAATTGAAAAGTTGATTTATATATGTGATTTACGAGTATTGATATGTATTGGCATTGTTATGGCCCAGCCTCGCCCCGCCCATTTTTGAAATTTTAGAATGACACGAGTCGCATCGCACATTCGCGATGCGCATTTTCCCACTTGCTATCCGAGTTGCGCTGATTGGGACGCATCCATGCGACGGATGGCGAGTTGCACGTAGTGCATGGGAATCATGAGGACAGCTTGCATTTTTGTGCAGCTGCCCAACATTGAAATGAATGGATGTCGGCTCTAAGATATCCTAAAAAAAACCTTTTTTTAAAAAAAAGTAAAAATGTTGCGTCAAGCATGTGGCAGAATTAGTTTATCTCTTCTATTGCTTAAAAAAAATTGAAATTCATAATAGACACATGAGTCAATTTATTATTTCATCAGTATTCATTCTGATTAATTCTCATATTGTTGGAGAATTCTTCACGTATTCTTATTACAGTTTACTTACTATGAGAGACGTTGTCAACTCTAACTAACCAATTACGAAAAACTTACCGAAATGCTTGTTAGGTACCTCATCAATTTTTTGAAGAACTAATGACGAACCAAATTGACGCCACTTGGTAGGCATTTTCAACGTCTTAAGAATCACAATATTCCAATTCCAAAATTAACTTTACAATTTTGTTAATCTTACTGATTTGAGAACGTGAAATTTGTCCATAAGGCCGACAAAATATACACATGAATTATGTTTATGATGAAACCTTAGTTTTGCATTTAATAATAGGAGAATATATAAAGTTTATCTGAATTAAAGAGTTAACTAAACCTGCAATTCCAATACAAAAATATATTTGGAATAAATCAAACGATCGAGGAGAGGTTGTGAAACCGTGTGAACTAGAAATAATTAGGTGTTGAAGAATATTATATCTCAGTTTAAAAACGTATTCAAAGATATTCGATCCTACCAAGTGGCGTCAATTTGGTTCGTCATTAGTTCTTCAAAAAATTGATGAGGTACCTAACAAGCGTTTCGGTAAGTTTTTCGTAATTGGTTAGTTAGAGTTGACAACGTCTCTCATAGTAAGTAATCTGTAATAAGAATACGTGAAGAATTCTCCAACAATATGAGAATTAATCAGAATGAATACTGATGAAATAATGAATTGATTTATGTGTCTATTATGAATTTCAATTTTTTTTAAGCAATAGAAGAGATAAACTAATTCTGCCACATGCTTGACGCAACATTTTTACTTTTTTTTTAAAAAAGGTTTTTTGAGGATTTCAATTCTTTTTTCGTAGTATTATATATTATAAAAATGATAATCAATAAAATGTATATGCACTAAGGACTCACACATTAGCGTCAGTAATAAGGCGATATTTTTCAGAAATATATGTATGCATGAGCGTTACATACAAAAAATATAAATAATCAGGAGAAATTAATTAATTTATTAGATTAATATAAGACAAGACATATCAAAAATCATCCCATTTTTTTATAATTAATTTTACATGGGCAAATGGTGGTTGAGGATGTCGATGTCGGCGTGTCGACTGGAAGTTTTATTTGAACTAGGGGGGGTACCCCCCTGCTCGCTTCGCTCGCCAACCCCCCCCCCGTGTGTTCTTTGAAAGTCAATAATTTCAATGATAAGTGTAGTAATAATTAAATGAAAATTACATTGAAATCAACAAAACTTGAAACTTGAAACTTCGATTTTGATCAATTGAAAAGAATACTAAACGAACGATTCGAATCGAAATGAAATCTTAATTTCATCTATGTTCATGTTAAACGTTTGTTTATTCAGTTTCAGGTTAAAAGTGTCATGTGTCAGATCATATTTTTTCGGTTTAGGTTTTTCGCGTGTGGTTTAGGTTCATCTCAGATTTTTGGTAAGATTTCGAAAAATATTGCACCGGTTGCTAGACACGTAAACAATGGTTTCTATGTGTGAAATCGAAATTTTGTATCCTGTGCAGTTGAAAATACTGGAAACGAAACTCAAGTGAATTATTTTTGCCCTTAGCAACGGTTGCTAGGGTGTTAAACAACGGTTGCTGAGGAGCTATTAGGGAGGATTTGTATTTTGTGTCCTTTGCCATCAAAAATGATGGAAACGGGTCATGAATTGTTCATTTCCAACCTTCGTAACGGTTGTTATGGAGCAAATATAACAATTCAGTGTCTTTGGCCATCGAGTGTAACTTAAAACAGATTTTCCAGCTTCCGATGTAACGGTTGCTAGGGATGTAAAGAAACGGTTGTTTCGATGAATAAGTGGATTGAAAAGACTTATGCAAAATAATATTCAGCCCTTTTCTTCTTCTGCAGCAACGGTTGCTAGACACGTAAACAATGGTTGCTATGAGTAAAACGGAGATTTTCTATCCTGTGCAGTTGAAAATACTGGAAACGAAACTACGTGAATTTATCTTCCCCTTAGCAACGGTTGCTAGGGGTAAAAAAAGGTTGCTGAAGAGCTACCTTTACCATCGAAAATAATGGAAACGGGTCATAAATGGATCATTTCCAACCTTCGTGACGGTTGGTAAGGAGGTAAACAACGGTTGCTATGGAGCAAATACAACAATTCAGTGTCCTTAACCATCGATTGTGACTTAAAACTGATTTTTCGGCTTCCAAGGCAATGGTTGCTAGGGATGTAAACAAACGGTTATTTCGATGAATAATTAGATTAAAAAGACTCATGCAAAGTGATATTTAGCCCTTTTCTTCTTCTGCAGCAACGGTTGCTAGACACGAAAACAATAGTTGTTATGAGTAAAACGGAGATTTTCTATCTTGTGCAGTTGAAAATACTGGAAACGAAACTACGTGAATTTATCTTACCCTTAGCAACGGTTGCTAGGGCGGTAAAAAAAGGTTGCTGAGGAGCTACCGTTGCCATCGAAAATGATGGAAACGGGTAATAAATTGATCATTTCCAAACTTCGTAACGGTTGCTAAGGAGTGTGACTTAAAATTGATATTCTGGCTTCTGAAGCAACGGTTGCTGGGAAAGTAAACCATGGTTGCTATGGGTAGAACGGAGATTTTCTATCCTGTGCAGTTGAAAATACTGGAAACGAAATTACTTGAATTTTTCTTCCCCCTACCAACGGTTGCTAAGGAGGTAAACAACGGTTACTATGGAGCAAATACAACAATTCAGTGTCCTTGGCCATCGAGTGTGACTTGAAACTGATTTCCCGGCTTCCGAAGCAACGGTTGCTAGGGATGTAGACAAACGGTTGCCAACGATATCAACAGTGGTTGCTATGGGAAATGTCTCATCGATTCTCATTGACTTTAATGGTCCCAATGAGCACTTGAATGAGGATTCGTGAGAAAACACGTTAGTAACGGTTGCTAGGGAAATAACCAAGAAATTTCGCTAAAAATTGAACTCGGCCTAGATTTCGCCGCGACTAACCTGTGTACAAAATTTCAAGAAAATCGGGCCAATCCTTCGAGAGTTGGGGGTGGCAAAAAGGGGTGCAAAAAAGGGGTGCAAGAAAGGGGTGTAAGAAAGGGGTGCAAGAAAGGGGTGCAAGAAAGGGGTGCAAGAAAGGGGTGCAGAAGAAGGGTGCAAGAAAGGGGTGCAAGAAAGGGGTGCAAGAAAGGGGTGCAGAAAAGGGGTGCAAAAAAGGGGTGCAAAAAAGGGGTGGAGAAATTTGACGGCGGCGGTGGTCTGGCTTTTAATATAGAAAGATAAAGATATATTCTAATCCCCGATGCTGAGCAGGTACCTAGGGTACCCGAAGACGGTGTTCCAAGGGTGCGCTCCTGGTATTTTTCGATGAAGTAGCTGACCCTGGATCCAAACGATGTCCAGGTAGTCATGGTACCCGATGACGGTGTTCCAAGGGTGCGCTCCTGTTATTTTTGGTTGAAGTACTTGTCCCTGGACCCGAACGATGTCCAGGAAATCAGGGTTACCGATGTCGATGTTTCAAGGGTGCTCTCCTGGTATTTATGCTTTGGGAAATCGGCCCTGGACCCGAACGATATCCAGGTAGTCAGGGTACTCGACGACGGTGTTCCAAGGGTGCGCTCCTGGTATTTTTGTTTGGGAAGGCTGACTACCTTGACTACCTAAACATCGTTTGGGACCAAGGTCAGCTACTTCATCGGGTACCCTGACTACCTGGAAGTCGTTCGGGTCCAGGGTCAAGTACTTTAACCAAAAATACCAGGAGCGCACCCTTGGAACACCGTCATCGGGTACCCTGACTACCTGGACATCGTTTGGATCCAAGGTTAAGTACTTAAACCAAAAATACCAGGAGCGCACCCTTGGAACCTTGTGATCGGGTACCCTGACTACCTGGACATTGTTTGAGTCCAGGGTGAGCTTCCCTAAGCAAAAATTCCAGGAGCGCACCCTCGGAACAACGTCATCGGGTACTCTGACCACCGGGACATCGTTCGGGTCCAGGGTTATCTTCTCCATGTTAAAACACGAGGAGCGCACCCTCGGGACACTGCCATCGGTGACCGAAGCCACCGGGACATTATCGGGTATTAGGGTCCTTATCCTTATACTTATTCCAATAAAACTTCAGTCGACACGCCGACATCGGCATCCAAAATCACCATTTGCCCATGTAAAATCAATTAAATTATAAAAAAATCATGGAGTAAATTCTGACATGTCTTGTCTTATCTTCTGTGAGTTTGAAAAAATCCGCAGTTCTTTTCGTGGAATCTATGGGACACGGCCAATAGTTTTCCCATATCCTTTCCAACTATACAATTTGATTTGAAAATTTTCCCATGGTTTCAAATCTACGCGGGAAGCAAGAGCATGTAAACGTTGTTACGTTGGCGTTATGGACCATGCATACACCTCTTACTATGCGTGAACATAGCTGCTTTATCAGGCTACCGCGGTTAACTTCATGGTCAAAAGAAAAAATGATCTGAAGAAATTCTGGTCGGGAGAAAATATCAGTAAATCACTTGACACGGTACTCCAAACTCATTATTGCGAACGAGTTTTTGAGTATTTCTTGTCAATCGGTCAATTGGGATGCTAGATGATCATGAAATCCTGTTTCGCATCCAAAAAAAGTCGTTTTGGCTAAATTAATACCAATGTGAAAATCGAGCGTGCAATATCAAACATTATATAGTGCGGTGTCTTCTGCTTGACGCATGGAACACTACTGTGTTCCGTGATTCTCTTATCAGCCTGTGCGAAGCCACGAGCAGCCAGCGGGCGCTCGTGCAGGAATGCTATCTTATAAGTGCGAGTTGCACACGGCAACTTTGCAGCTCCGAATTAGTTAGAGACGGCCAAAGGAGATCTTCTTATCGGTATGTATAAGTTGACGAGTAGCCAGCGGGCACTCGAGCGAGAATGAAGGAATAATATGTATACGTGAACCCGATGCGCCTTGCAGCGCATACATAGATCTGTAACGAAGCGAGCGCGCATCGTAGTCATAAGTATTCGCGCGTGCGAACGGAGGAAAGACGCTGAGCCACGCGCGTTTGTTATCACTCCACGAGGGAGAGGTAATTCTCGCGAAGTGCATCTGCGCATCCCAACCGTTTCGCGCCCTGCGAGCGCATCTTTACGTGACGTCACGATGCTTATAAAAGTAGTGGCCGCGACGGGCACGGCGGAGTTGATTCGTGATAATCACGGATGCCACACGGGTGGCCGGACATGGAGCACGCGAGCGACGCAGCTTCCCCGCGAATGCGTAGCATACTTACATCTATCGTCGAAGAACAGAATTTTATGTAGCGATCCAACCACGCGGGATCTAGTGTTGAATATAGAATTTGAGTAACGTAATAAAGGTTTAGTGCTAGTGCACATGAAGAGGGTTTATTCCCAACCCCCCCTCCCACACCACACATGCATCCGGAACCAACACGCATATACGGCCCAGCGCGCCACGGACTACTCGGCTGCCACGCTGCCAAGCTCTAGCCAAGGACAACCAGGCGCCGGACGGATTAGGGAATATGTAAGTGACCGAGTGGTCATACACACGAATTACGGATCGCGACACCTTCCAATAATTAACATTCCCACCAATATAGGGGCGTTTCGCCCAACCGCCCCTCCAAGTAACGGTCGGGCCTTTACAGCATACCATATACCATGTTATGCCCTGTACCACCAATAATGAGAAACTAATCATAACATGTTTTATTTTTTTTCTCTAGAATGGTTGAGCGTTAGACCCTGTGGCTTTCAGGGATCTCTGGTGATAGTATCAGAAGAGATCCCTCAAATTTTGGTGCCATTTGGTGACTCGAAGGGGTCTCACTCCTAGTAAGTGCCTTAAAATGTATGCCTTATAGTATTAGTATCGTACTCAAAACTTTGAACGCGTTTATCTCAGAACCGTCTTTTCGACATTAGCGTACCGATAGCGCCGTCAATTTTTAACCGATTCACTGAAAATTTTAAACATGATTTTCAAGGGAAGTACGTAGGATTTTTTCGATATTTTGATTTTTACCGATTTTATAGCCGATTTTCGGTCGATTTTTTCGCGAAAAAAAAAAGAAAAAATTCAAATTGACGCCATTTGGCCCCCAATTCGGATTAAAAAAAAAATCCTACGTACTTCCCTGAGTTTTCTATTTTACTTCAATACCCCGTCCGATTTTTCGTTCTCGGGTCAAAATTGTGACCTGTAGTGGTACGCTAGTGGAAAAAAAGTAGAAATTTTTTTTTTATTTGACGAGCTGGTACGCCGCCATTTTGTATCTTTTAGAAAAAAAGTTTGTTTCTTGTAGTTGGAGAGTAGTACCTTCATATGCAACAAACCCCATATTCTCAGGATTTTCCCTGCGCTTATGGTAAGTGTTTGAAAGTGACCTCGAAATCGGAGGTCACAAAGGTATATTACTCCTTAAATATGACCGTTTCGAGGCGCTCGGTGCAGTTACACGGTAGACTCACGGTTCGTCAGAAAGAGTCACGCGGAAACGGTAGACAGTCCAACGCTCATATTATACGATCGCACTCTTATCTGATGCGATGCAGATAAGACCTTGATCGCTGCTACACTCCGTTGGCTTTACCGATTTGAAATTAAAATCAATTTTTGTATCAGGTGGCGCGTCAGCGCCACCGACGATAAGTATGCGCAGCAAGTGCTTGTGGGGACGCGACAAGCCATTATATACAGCCCAATGTTGTTTGATTTTACTGTGACGTGGTAATAATTTAACCAATTTCTAAATCAATGTAAATTCGTTGAAATCCCCGTACCGGCCACGCTAAATTTTCTTCAACCCGTCCCACCAGATTTTCACACGCAAAAGGGAGTTCCGCTGGCTAGCACTCACCCGGGAAAGTGAGTGCAGATTAGGATCGGTTACAAATAATTAAACAATCACACCATTTCATTTCGACATCTCTATTTATTCAATCACCCCCGCCCCACTCCGCTATTACAATAACATGTCAACTCACGCACCCGCATACACACACACACATACGCACATCGCATTCGCCGCACTCTCAATTCGACCTCCTACTCGTCCGCCACTATCCGTGCGCGATCGGCTCCCGCGCAAACCCGCCCAAGTCCCGAGCGAAGTCGGCGCGGCGCTCGGCTGTTCGACGAAGCCGCGCGATCGGCTCCCGCGCGAACCCGCCCGAGTCCCGAGCGAAGTCGGCGTGGCGCTCGGCTGTTCGACGAAGCCACGCGATCGGCTCACGCGCGAACGCACCCGAGTCCCGAGCGGCCATTCGGCAAAGTTGGCGCGACGCTCGGCCGTTCAGCGAAGCTACGCCAAGTTGCGCGCCTTGCCGCCGCGGTCCGCTGAAGCGCCCCCCCCCCCTTCTCTTGAATCCTGCGAACCGGGTCGAATTCTTGAACCAGCGCAACTGTCGCGCAGTACCGGGAAAGGCGGTTTTTCCCAATTCCCGCGAGCCCTCAGGTGAAATTGTCTACCCGGCTCTTCTCTGCGGCCCGCCGCACTCGCTACCCCGTCCCGCCACTACACGATTATGCCCGCACTAGCCACCTTTCAACTACGCCGCGCGCTACACCGACTCGAAGCACGGACGCGCTTCTCGCCCTCGTCCCCGTCGGCCCTCGGCCCGCTCCATTGCCAATCCACGACACGCCGCGCTTCTCGTCGCCTGTCCGCAACACCGGCCAGGCACCGCTCGCCCCAAATCCGCACACAAACCCCTACAGGCGCGTACGCTACCTTGCTGCGGATCGGCGCCGTAATGCTCGACGACTCCGGCGACTCGGCGTTCCTCGGCTTGCGCTGCGTTGCTGGTGGATGTGGCGGGTAGCTGCTTGGGACGATTCGGCGCTGCTCTCGCTGCTCGGCTCTGCTCCACGACGCTGTAGTCTCGCTCCTCGACCCTCTGCACCGCTGACTCTCCACGTTCCGACGCTGCTCACACTGCTCTCCTCGACACAGCAACTCGCCGCTGAATGCGTCAGCTCGGCGCTCTCGGCCGCCCGATCGCGCTCGCGCTGCCCCCACCACCGCGCGCTGGCCCAACCAACAAGCGCGGCGTTGGAGAGTCGAGGCGCGCCGGCGAATAGCTTCATTCGTTCACTCGTTCACTTTCATAGCTTTATTCACTCATTCGTCCCATTCACTCAGTAATTAACTCAATTCTTCAGCGCCGCCATTACTTCTCTAGTCGCTGCTTCCGCCGTGCCGCCACACGAACTCCAGCCGCGAAATTCGAATGCTCCGCATGAAACATACAAGTGATCCCCCCGACAAGCATTAGATACGATAGAATATTTCTCACTTACTTGTTCGGCATCGAGACTGTACAGCGATCGGTTTACACTATCGCATTACATTGAAAGTAATAGAAGAATAATCAATTTATTTGATGCTTTTCGCGATGTGTTCGCTTCAGCGGCTGGCGAGATAATGCATGCGAAGCTCTGAATTGCTCCACTTATATAGGGAATGGTCGTATCGAGTTGTGCGACTTGTTCTATAAATCTTCTGGGTGTTATTGATTATTCACATATTTATCAAACAGTGTACACATCGTTGATACTTGTAGTATTGCACACTGTTTCGTTTTTGACGATATGATTCTTGTGCGCGATTTTGCGTCAAATTCGTTCGCTCTCAAAAAAATTACTTAAACGGATTGGATGAATCGACTTGTAAACTTGTGCACACTGTTACGATTTCAACCAAAAATCATGAATAATTTTTATTTCATCTATATATATATATATATATATATATATATATATATATATGGGTGATTCTCTGTCAAGTGAGAGAGTGAGAATGGAAAAAAATTTTGAAATTTTTTCTATGAATTCTAGAAGACTCCATCATGTCCCCTGAATTTTTTAGAATTTTTTAGACCATATGTTCTGTCCTGACAGAGGCTCAAAGTGGTGGAGTTTGCAATATTGGACATTTTTTCAGGACCTTTGACCTCAATTTTGAGCTATCTAGAGATGTTTCAGAGTAAAAACTCAAGAGAAATTTTTTTCTGGAAAAATGCCAAATTTTTAAAAAAAATTAGTTTCAGGGTCATTGGTGAACATATAGCTATCACCTCACTCATTTCCAGGCTTGAAACAGAGCAAAAAGTGGTTTCGATCACCCGGACCATAATGTGATACATACCAAAAGAAAGCTTACTTCATTAACAAAATATCCTGACTAGTCCCAGAGTGCTGCATTTGATCTCTTCTTTTTAATCAAACAATATATCATGAGAATTAATGAAAATTGTCTAAGAATGGGTGTCCACATACGTCACTTATATGTATGCATGTTACTCTGGTTTTCTCTTCATACTTTTGATTCACTGTATTGGTTGACTGAAATTTTCACTCAATTTGATCCTATACTCGAGTCTCACACTTGTCGCCAACTGAGAAATGGTTATTTTATTAAGTGTTTTTCACTCTGCAACAGAACCACTACAGATTTGAGTTACCGATCATGACCAAACTTTTTTTCATATTTGTTTGAGTCAAGAATAGGTGATATCCATAGTCCCAGGATGTAATACTCCAGTACTCCCAAAATATTAATTATTATACCTTGGTTGGAGCCGCAGTTCTTGCCTTGAATCAATATGTCCCTCATGAGGCGTATTTCCTCTAGATGAACTTCACCATCACTTCCACTTGGAGATTCCTACTGCATGTTATCCTGCAAGGTAGAATGAATCACTTACTTTGGTTACGTCACTCAAATTTACAAAAATATTCCACTCGAAGAGAGTGAATTATAAAATAAATAGATGAAAAAAGACACGGTCCATGACTTTCTTTTCTGGACTTGAATAGTAAAGTATCCAAGTGCCAGTGACACGTATACAATCAAATTCTGTAACAATTCTGTTTTAGAATTGAATTCCAATTGTAAAAACATCAATTCTAATCTCTTGTCCAAAATCACAGTGGCAACCTAAAACAACAATATTCTACTTACATCTAGTTTAGCGCCTGATTCTCTTTTCAATTCAATTTGTGTCCTGTTTATAGAGCATCACCTATAACAAAAACATGAACTACAAAGTAACATATTCTTAGAGAAAATGGATGGGGTAAGAAAGTACAGGTTAAAAGTATACTTATCTGAATTTTGATGCATCTTTATCCCATTGATATCTGATCAGCTGCTCACCATGATGGTGATGTAAATCTGCTTGTACTATGGAAAAGATTTGTACAGGTGATGGAAAATCTTTATTCACGAACAGTGCAGCAAAGCACATTAGACGTTAGACACGGTTTAATATACGGCGACACTGAAGGTAAGGTAGAATAAAGCTATGGAGACCACGATAGAGTTTAGTCTCCAATGTGAATATGTGACTGCAGTCTCCGAGACTATACTCTAGCTTACCATCAGAAACTAATTTTTTTTAAAAATTTGGCATTTTTCCAGAAAGAAAGTTCTCTTGAGTTTTTACTCTAAAACATCTCTAGATAGCTCAAAATTGAGGTCAAAGGTCCTGAAAAAATGTCTAATATTGCAAACTCCACCACTTTGAGCCTCTGTCAGGACAGAACATATGGTCTAAAAAATTCTAAAAAAATTCAGGGGACATGATGGAGTCTTCTAGAATTCATAGAAAAAATTTCAAAATTTTTTTCCATTCTCACTCTCTCACTTGACAGAGAATCACCCATATATATATCACGCCATGTAATTACTTCAATTTTAATTCCGTTTCGGCATTTTATTGATAGACCGAAACTTCGATCGACTTTCTTTCAGTCTCAGTTTATCAAGATATATATGCTGGTGTGCATACTGTTTTGCTTTTTTCGCATTTTTGAATAATAATTACATTATCGAACAGAACAGAACTGTAAATACATATATACATCTATATACATATATACACATGTCTTAGGGTTACATAATCATGATCAAACCATCAAATCCATTGACTATAGAACTGATTCAATGTGGCAACCTAAACAACAATATTCTAACTTACATCTAGTTTAGCGCCCTGATTCTCTTTTCAATTCAATTTGTGTCCTGTTTATAGAGCATCACCTATAACAAAAACATGAACTACAAAGTAACATATTCTTAGAGAAAATGGATGGGTAAGAAAGTACAGGTTAAAAGTATACTTATCCGAATTTTGATGCATCTTTATCCCATTGATATCTGATCAGCTGCTCACCATGATGGTGATGTAAATCTGCTTGTACTATGGAAAAGATTTGTACAGGTGATGGAAAATCTTTATTCACGAACAGTGCAGCAAAGCACATTAGACGTTAGACACGGTTTAATATACGGCGACACTGAAGGTAAGGTAGAATAAAGCTATGGAGACCACGATAGAGTTTAGTCTCCAATGTGAATATGTGACTGCAGTCTCCGAGACTATACTCTAGCTTACCATCAGAAACTAATTTTTTTTAAAAATTTGGCATTTTTCCAGAAAGAAAGTTCTCTTGAGTTTTTACTCTAAAACATCTCTAGATAGCTCAAAATTGAGGTCAAAGGTCCTGAAAAAATGTCTAATATTGCAAACTCCACCACTTTGAGCCTCTGTCAGGACAGAACATATGGTCTAAAAAATTCTAAAAAAATTCAGGGGACATGATGGAGTCTTCTAGAATTCATAGAAAAAATTTCAAAATTTTTTTCCATTCTCACTCTCTCACTTGACAGAGAATCACCCATATATATATCACGCCATGTAATTACTTCAATTTTAATTCCGTTTCGGCATTTTATTGATAGACCGAAACTTCGATCGACTTTCTTTCAGTCTCAGTTTATCAAGATATATATGCTGGTGTGCATACTGTTTTGCTTTTTCGCATTTTTGAATAATAATTACATTAATCGAACAGAACAGAACTGTAAATACATATATACATCTATATACATATATACACATGTCTTAGGGTTACATAATCATGATCAAACCATCAAATCCATTGACTATAGAACTGATTCAATGAGGAATGATATGAAAGAAAAATTTTCCCTATGTCATAGATCCCGTAATAAATGGAATAGTCAACAAAATGTTGAAACCGAGAGAGATGCCAAATTGTGAATTTGAAGAATATTTGAAAAAATAATATACATGAGAACACTATCACTGATTCTTCATATGATGAATCGGGAAATTTTCCGATAGTAGCAGTCATGTTACTAATGAGAGGAAAACCGTTGCCAAGTGCCTCAGCAGTATGCTGTCACAAAGTATTGCAATTGAACCTCAACTTGCATTAATCACCCCTCTTTGAGAGAGCAAAATAAACCTCTAACTCATTTCCTCCACTCCATAGTAACGATTGCTAAGGACGTAAACAACGGTTACTATGGTAAGTGTCGGAGCTTCGATGTTCTTACTTCTTAGTGATTCAACAGTTTCGGAAATGGATCTCCAACTGATTTTTCCCACTCCCTAGTTACGGTTGCAATGGATATAAACAGTGGTTGCTAGAGACATCAAAAATGGTTTTTACGGGCAATATCTCTCTGATTCTCATAGATTCTTATGAACATACGAGCCCAAATGAGCATTCATTATTATATGGGAACTCATCAAAAACACGGTAGCAACGGTTGCTAGAGGAATAAACAAATGATGTTTTTGAAAACCGAACTTAGGGCACACCTTCCCAAGAATGACTCATGTGCAGAATTTCAGGACGATCGGACCAATCCTTCGAAATATTGCAGTGTACATCCTCCATAATTCAAGTTCATAATTCATCAGGCAGTTTTTGAATAAATTTAAAATATGAAATTCGATCAGGCCAGTGAACCATACTGGCGAAACGTCGCTTCAACAAAATATGTGGTGGATTTTGTGATTTATCCTTTCCCACTTCACTCCGAACTGACCCTCAAAGATCGACCATATACAACTTCGAAAGTTATTGTACGATAGAAAAAAGTCAGTCTGAAGCTGAATTCCGTATCTCTATAGCAGTGGTTGCTAGAAGAACGAACAATGGTTGTTCCAAAATAAATGTCTTATCGATTCTTATCGATCGTCGAAAGAATTGAAGACCCAACGTGCATTGATGATGATTTTTGGAGCTTCTCTCAAAAACAAGTTAGCAACGATTTTAAGAAAATAAACAACCGATAGTGCTAAACACCGAACTTGGTTTACATCTTCCAGAGCACCTGTGTGCAAATTTTCAGGACGATTATACCATTCTCTCGAGAGTTATGACCTGTAGATCACGAAAATCGAAGTCCCGAAGTCCGATTCAATGGATCGTTTTTTACCCCATTACAAAGCTTTTTCTTCGAGAAAGCAGAAAGACGGTTTCGAGATGAAAACGCGTTAAAAGTTTTGAGTACTATTAAATTAGAATTTTTGCTTTACCTCTAATCTGCGATGCCTGCTCTATGCAATTGGCCTTTCACTACAAAATTCTCTTGCTCCTCATCTTTTTTCGACGAAATTGCGTCTTTGCAAGCATGTTTAGCCTCTCCGGTGAGGGAGCGCTCAGAAAGCGCCATACGGGTCTCGTCGGCTTCGGTGCAGAAGGTGTAGCAGTTTAACTCAATAATGATGCCTAATTGGCCCATAACTCATAGAATTCCATTCAATCCATCGTTGAAATGTAGGATAGTTAGACAAACCGCCACATCAAGTACAGTTTTGCCACTGGAAACGTGCTTCGGAGCCATTGACCACACAACTGAATTCAAACTTCCATTGGAGTTTTGTGTGAATCCACCTAAACATCGTATGAGAAGTTCTTCTCTGCTCAGCTCTTCGTATATTGGCTTGATAGCTTCGACTACTTCTATTGACATAGGAGGGTCATCTGGAAGTTTGCCATTCCACCCTTCGCCTTTTCGGCTTGCCAAGAGCACCATGATTTTGGATTTCCATGCATAACTGATGTTGAGGCTGCTCGTTGGTCGATGAAAAATGGTATAAACTGGCCCAGATTGCTTTGTTCATATCTGCTGTTGAATTACAGTTATTCCTCACAGCAAGGCCGTAATATATTGTTAACTTGTCGATTAACTCACCAGTTAACTTGCCTTTCCCGCTCCGACCTTTAGTTTTTTTCAGTAAATTTCTCAAACGTATACTTATTCTTTCCTGCACATAATCTATGCATTATTTTTTTTGCCACTTGAGGATTATTCTCAACAATTGCTTTGCTTTGGTCAGTGAAGGTCTAGACATTTTATGAGAGAAGAATCAAAGCCCTAACTGTATAACTTTTTGCGCGTGCCATATGCCGTCTGTTTTGCTCCGCGTCTTTGTTCAGAGAATCGATTTTTTGAGGCACTTAGAATTTCTTCTCCCCACTTGATCGACTTTTTATATCATTTTCAGATAGTTTATGGAGTGTTTGAGCCAATAAAAAAACATAGAAAAAAACTTACAAAGGTATATTATCTCTTATATGCACGGTGGGGCTCGAGTACACACTAGGATCGACGAGAATCAACGAGATATTTTTCCTGTAGCAACCGTTGTTGATATCTTTACTAACCATTGCTACGAGGAAGGCAAAATCAGTTTGAAGTCCATTAATCCATAGTGAATGATCCAGAAAGTTTGTTTTTCTTTGGCAACCATCATTTGCGTCCCTAGCAACCGTAGCTAAAGGAATGAAATATCGAATCAGTGTTCATTTCTAGTACTTCAGAAGTCACACGACACAGAATCATTGTATTTTTCATTGCAATTGTTGTTATTGTCTGTTCGCGTCAGATTCACAGACGATTATTTCCAAGGCGATATGTATGCGCGATGGTCGATACACGCATTTTAAGACGCATTATTTCTTGGAATATACATCGATTGTAGCATAGGAATCTGACCTTTACTTGCAGCATGCGTAAGTCCAAGGCCGTGAGATTGTATATGCTTATATTTCAATAAGTTCACATATCACAGATTCGTTTGCTACATATAACGAACGGGTCTGTTAGCGCGTTTCCGCTGGAGGAAAATCGACTCCACGTGAAGTGCGTCACAATCGTTTTCTCTGTTCTCTCAGCGCAAGTTTCTGCGATAAGATACGTGCGATTGGAAAGGTACAAGTGTGAACCGATGGGAAATTCATCCGATCTCCAGCTGATTAGAGCACTGCTTTGTATTGATGGATGTTTAGTCCGTGCGCGAAGCGACGCAGGGCCTATTGAGAATGTTTGTGCGTGATTCATATGCGTGAGAGCGAGTAAGCGTTGCCCGCGCAAGGCATGCGACTTAAGTTAAAGTGTATTTGAAATACATTAAGTTTATATAATTTTGGAAGAGAAATCTTGCGAAAATCATGTTGTATAGCGAATACAATTTATAAATAAACGAATATGTATAGTTACAAATGAATATGTATAGCATTATGAATATATATAGTTAAATATGTATAATTGGTGATGAGGAGCCACATTGCCAGTGTGGGTGCCAGTGATGGGTGTTATAGATCATCCAATTACCAACCAAAACTAGTGATGTCTTATGCCTACGATGGGTGTTATGGATCATCCAAATACAAATTAAAACCAGTGATTGCTTATGCCTATGATGGGTGTTATGGATCATCCAAATACAAACCAAAACCAGTGATGGTCAATTGCCAAAATGGCTAATTGCCAAAGATGGATGATTAGATCATCCAGTTTGAATGCAAAATGGTATAGGGCTATGTAGAGGTAGATGATGGGAGGAGTTTACGTAACGTGCGTAGGCGTGGGGCCCGGGCGAGGCCTGTGATTCGTGGCTCCCTTATCGCGGCGCGCGCGATTGAAAAATCATGGAAAGGGCAAATGAAGCCTAGCTGATGGAGAGCCGCGTCTTGGTCCGGCACTCTGTACGTGACGCTCAGAGAGTTGAGTACTAAGTATTCTCTTCGAATCACCACCTTTGTAATTTAACTTTGCGTATAGATTTTATGAGAAAATAATAGTCCAAGTCTTTACTTATCACTTTTCTTGCGTTATCTTTGCGTTAATTTTAAGCATTATTTTAATCTATAATTATTCTTAATTTTACTTTATTATTTGAATATATATTGATTTTGATAAAAATTTGATTTTTGATTGTTCTATTATAACTGCCTTGAATCCCCCGAACATTGTCCCTAGCAACCGTTGCTTGGTAGTTTGAAAAATCAGTTCCAGATGCATTTGTCGGTGATAAATGACACAGAATTCTCTTTTCTACATATCAATCGTTTTCCACGCAAAGCTTCTTTAAGAAAGCATATTGTTAATGCAGTTAGCAGCCTTTTTGCTCTCTCAAAGAGAAAGCTTTGTAATGGGGCAAAAATCGACCCAACGAATCAGACCTCGGGACCTCGATTTTCGTGATCTACGGGTCGAAAAACATGGAAATTCAAAAGTGTCTGTATGTATGTATGTGTGTGTGTATGTATGTATGTGTGTGTGTGTGTGCGTCCCGTTTTTTTTTCGTCCACGATAACTCTCGAAGAAATGGTCCGATCGTCTTGAAATTTTGCACACAGGTTAATCGCGGCAAAATCTCGGGCGAGTTCAATTTTCAGCGAAATCCGTTGTTTATTTCCTTAGCAACCGTTGTTAAGGTGTCTATTTTTTTCGTTTCTTTCGTCCACGATAACTCCGGAAGGAATGATCCGATCGTCTTGGAATTTTGCACACCGGTTAGTTGTGGCAAGATCTAGTCCGAGTTAAATTTTCAGCAAAATCCGTTGGTTATTTCCCTAGCAACCGTTCCTAACGTGTTTTCTCACAAATCCTTATGAGTGCTCATTGGGGCAAGCCGGAAAATCAGTTTTAAGTCACACTCGATGGCCAAGGACACTGAATTGTTGTATTTGCTCTATAACAACGGTTGTTTACCTCCCTAGCAACAGTTACGAAGGTTGGAAATCATTAATTTATGACCCATTTCCATCATTTTCGACGGCAAAGGACACAAAATCTTCCCAATTAGCTCCTTAGCAACCGTTGTTTACCGCCCTAGCAACCGTTGCTAAGGGGGAAAAGAATTGATGTAAGTTTCGTTTCCAGTATTTTCAACGTACTATAGAGAAAATTTGGAAAATTTGGTGTCTTTTGCCGTCGAAAATGATCGAAATAGATTTTGAATTGATCATTTCCAACCTCAGCCGTCGAAAATGATCAAAAACGGACTTAAGGGCAGGGCGGATCAATTTTGACCACTATTAAACCGTATGACAGTCACAAGATGAATTGATCGAAAAATTATGCAGGTCCAAATGTCTCGCATCGTGTAGAACCTAGAACCGTTTGCTTTGTTGCATTTGATCAAATAATAAGAGAGCCCGGTCAGACATCAACACTCGCAACATAGTTTGGTCAATTGAAAAAGAACGACACTTTACACAGTCACAAACGATACGAATTGAATTGATTAAATAATTTTTTTGTAATTTTTGAAAAATAGATGATATTATCTACTGTAGTGGAAAGGTGAAAATACAGGTTTGGGAAGCGTTTGTCGGTGATATTGAAGCTTCTTTGAGAAAGCATACTGCTAAGGCACTTGGCAGCGGTTTTTATTGCTACCATTGTTAATTTCCCTGGAAACTTTCGAACTATGATTTCTATAAATTCTGAATCGATAAGAATTCTTTTGAACGGGTCCAAATCCATCTTGAGCAAATCTCATCAGAAAAGTATACGGCCAATTCAATTGGTCTCGGTTTTTTCATGTGATTTTGCTTGCAATCTAAGTAATTCCAGAGTTCTTTTGAAAACCACACCATTTTTGTTCCAGGATTTACCAAACGAGAGTTGGATGATCTTCCTTCAAGCTTCAATTATATTGTTAATAACATAATGCATCGATGCAAAGAAACACCACCATCTTGTTGGTCTCCACTAGTTTTTAGTTTGATTGATAGACAAGATTTATCTAATTTAGGCCACGAAACTCTGAAAAATTCAAGACAAAATAATGAGTGCAGTAGTTTTCGCACTAGTTGTAAATCGAATGAAAGAGGAGTCTCTGATGGAATGGACTTTGATAACACTGTGAGTATGTATGTATATTGTACGGTTTATTCTGGAGAATTTAGCTCATCGTGCTAATTTTTTGGAATGGAAACCTTCTCTCGGTCTCTCCCTCTCCCTCTCCCTCTATTCTCTCTCTTCCTGAACTTCTTATTAAACTAATAGCTTCGTGGCTGCCGATACTTTAGATATGGCCATTGATCTTCGGGACTCATGAGAGTCTCCACTACTTACAGACACAACTAATAGCCCATCTTTGCTGTGGCTGCGAAAAATCAAAACATGGCATGGTTGCGTCTACCAATACGCAAATGGCTCCTTGGCTTTGTATAAGGCATAGAGAGCACTGGAGGTTGCCAAGCATGAAGTCGGGATCGTCAAACTGTGTGCCAATTGCAGCAAATGTCTGGCAAAGATGCTGTTGAGCAAGATGGAACAGTCCATCCAAATGAACCTGAATACCAAGATCACCCAATATATAGAGATCGTGACTTTTGAGCTTCCAAACTGGTTTTGAAAGTTCCAAAGTCTATGGTCAGTAACTCAACCTGTGTCGTACATAAACTCCCATTATAGGCAAACTAGCATCCCCGGTCGCGGCTTCACCCGCTCTCTGAGTTGAGAGAATTCGAATGATAATTATTGACTGTGCATAGGAATAAAAAACGTAACATCCAAGTGTTTAAAGTTTCAAATTCTTGAAGTACTTCAAAATAAATAACATTTTTTGTTTTCTCTTCACGATTCGGCATTAGGATGAATTGGTTTTCCGATTTATCCGTCGTAGAAAGTCCATCATACGTTGGACAACATACGTTGGACTGATCATCAAACCGACTCAAACGCTCAATTGATGATTTGCGTATTCTTTGAGAATTAGTCTGGGTCCGTCGTTGCATCAGACACAATACTCGGACTGGGGAAATTTCTCTAGCTCCGCTACTTGCATTGTCTGTAGACATTTGCGAGAGCCGGGCTTCGTGCTGGACAAAACTTTCATCCATTCGACTAGATGCCATGCGTCTTGCGGCAGTTGTCTTTCGAGACAATCTAGATCTAGGCATTTTTAACCAATAACTCCTTAGATAAGAGTATTATATTAAAATATGGAGTCACAATAGGACAATCAATTAAAGTTTCTCTAAAAAAAATAGTGAATTGGTCTTCTGATTGCCCTATACTTATAGGCCAGACCGCACTATCTCAGCCGCGTGAACGGCTAGAACAGCGTCTCGCCACGTAGTGGCTAAAGAGCGGAGCCAGAGCTGATTTGCATGTTATTTCCACAATTTGTATAGAAACGTTCCTAATTAATTAATGATTAATCTTAATAGCCTATGACACTTCAAGGTACATAGTGAAGCTACTGTCAAAATTTGGAGGGGATTCGTTCAGTAGTTTTTGAGGTTTTTACGAACATACAAACAAACGTTTCTTCTTTATATAATAGTAAAATGAAACCACTTCGTAAGTCACAGATAAACCGTATATATTTAAGTTCGTTATGGAAGAGAAATCATAGGATATCAATCAATTGTGTTTTATATTATAAGATGTGTGTGTGAATGCGTATTTGATGAAACATAATTCATTAATAGTTTTTTGTTGAATTCATGGGTGTGAATTGAAATCGAAGATAGCTAAAATATAGGAAATATTCGGGAATTAGCAATTTTGGGCCTCTGACAGCTTGGATTATAGAGCCTAAAAGAATCTGGAAAAATCCAGGTGACATGGGGAATTCTGGAGTGAAAATTCCATTCATATTTGTTCTGCCAAGATCATGTATATGATTTTTGCTTCTTAAAATTATTCTTATAATTTCACATATTATATTTTGCGTTCCATAATTTTATCTTCAATATTCAGGCACACATTTTTCTTTCGTTGTTCTTATGTCAAATTGTATTTTTTTTCCAATACACATCAATTGGTTATGGACCAGAACTATTCAAATATGAGCAAATGGAAGTACAAAAATCAGTTTATATTTGTCTGGGCAGGTTCAAGTACATTTCAACCTCTTCTTCACTTACAATCATGTGTTCACGTATGACGAGATGTGTTCTGCAATTTTATCTTCAATATTTTAGCATAAATTTTTGCTGATTACAGTCATTGACCATCGGGAAATAGTTCATTCTGTTACCATGTTTGTTGTTATACCCTCTTTTCTTCAAAATCTTTGAGGACCAATCTGTTAGCAGATACAAATTTGATGGTGTAACGGATCAAACCGGCATTGAGACGGAGGGCACCACTTCAGCGTGCCCGACACGAGCAGTGCGGCGCTCGCGTTGCCTGCCGGCACAAGTGACGAGGCAAGCGAACTCCTTTGTCGCCGCACAGTGGGACAGAAGTGACTTTTTTTGATCAAAATTAAGTTTCGAGCGTTCGAAAATATTTGGCGAAATTATGATGTGACCAATCAAAAGCTAAGAAAATTTCCCACGAATTTGTCGAGTCGATTTTTATTTCTCTCCTTTTTTCATTTCGTTCATGGTACATTCTGAAAATGTAATATTCTCATGGAATAACATAGTTGAATGAGCTATATATGTAGTCAAATGTATGCATATGACTGTATATGAATATATGTATATATGGATTTATGATATAGACATATATATGTATATGGATTTATGATATGGATATATTTGTGTGTGAACGTGTGTATACATATATAGGGTGAACTGGAAGTAGTAGTCCACCTGAATATCTAAAAATCTGTCGGAAGAAAAAATAAGGAAAAATTATATGGGTTTATGATTTTTGCCTGGCTATCCAATGATGACCTTGGATTTGACCTTGGAAGTGATCTCCGTGAAAGACTGAAATCGGACCACAATGGTACTTGACCTCTGAATGACCTTTTATTTACCTTTGACCCTTTCCCATGATACATACTTTTGTACGCAGAATTTCCCGAGCTTTCAGAGTCCGTGATCAAAAATGGGGCAATCTATTTAAAAAACATCTTGACCTTGATATAACCTTGGAGATCATGTCCAATGTCAAATTCAAGGTCACTATTGGATAGCCAGGGAAAAATCATAAACCCATATGATCTTTCCTTATTTTTTCTCCCGATAGATTTCCAGATATTCAGGAGGACTACTACTTTCAGATCACCCTATATATGTATGGGACGTTCCACATCAAGTGAGCAAATTGAAAATGTTGTTCGCAATTCTGCATTGACAAATTGATTGGTATCCATCCCCAGAATACTCAGAAATTTTTTCAGATTTTTATGTGCATTAATGTGGAAGTTAGTACATGCAGTCAATACCTGATTATTCAAAATTTGCCTTTTTTTCCTATTTTGAGACCTCAAATAATCTTACATCGTCGCTTGGGAGGAAGAACGTTCCATTTCAGAAACTTGCTATAAAAAGTTCCATTTCAGAAACTTTCTATAAACAGTGCCGTTCCAGATGGACAAGTATGGAAAGTGCCATTTCAAAAAATTTCTATAAAAAGTGTCATTTCGGAAAATTTCTATAAAAAGTGCCATTTCAGGAGAAATTTTTTCCCTTGGATTTTTCCGACTTCGGGGATGATGTCGTATGCTTGTGTCCGTATGTTCATGTGTGTATGTGTGTCTACACGTCTCAAAATGACAAATTGATCCCACGTCGAGACGTGATACTTTGAAAGTGAACTATTTACATTACATATTTTCTTCATCGATGGATTTGGATGAAAATTCGTATCTATAGGTTTTTGAGGTCGCTTATTATGAATCCGGCCTCAAATTTTAAAAATTCAAGCTCCTCTAACGATCTTCTCGAAAAAATTTTGAAGAACCAACCCCTTGTACGTTTTTAAAGGGGATAGTACGGGAACATCGGTTAAAATTTTTTTTAAATTCTCCATACGCCCTCCCACCACAAATCGAATTTTTCAAAATTTTCTTTCTATGGAAATATAGTCCTTGATCCCACCTACAGATCCGCATACCAAAGATACCTCGAAACTGAATAATTTTGGTTTTGCATCATTAAGAAAATTGACGAAATTTTTTTTTTTAACCACACAATTTCTGTAGACAGAATATACGCCCACGCATCAATGTTTCCAGATTTTTCAACGTGAATTATGAAAGCGCTCAAGCTCCTTTAACGTTATGCTCGAACAAAATTTCGGGAAAACAACCCTTTGTACGTTTTTAAAGGGATAATACGGGAACATCGGATAAAAATTTTTTTCAATTCTCCATACGTCTACCACAACTCGGATTTTTCAAAATTTTTTTTTCTCAGAAAATGTAGTCCTCGACCCCACCTTTCGATTCGTCATACTAAATCTACCTCTAATGTGTCATATCATTGTTTCCGAGAGCAAGAAAGGTGGACCAGAAAAATATACGGATCCATCTTATTATAATGTAGATGATGCGAATCAGCTTCTGAACACCATATGACAATACGAATTTTTAAAATCTGAGGCCGGATTCGTAATCAGTGACCTCAAAAAAAAATCCATGGATACCGATTTTTATTGAAATCCAGTATCTTTCCAAATTTGCGGTAGGCAATCTCAGAGGCGAAATTCGAATTCTTAAAATCTGAGGCCGGATTCATAATCAGTGACCTCAAAAACCGACGTATACTAATTTTCATCAAAATCCAGTATCTTTTCAAATTTTTGTCAGGTGATCTTAGAGGCTCGATCTAATTTGAATTTTTAAAATCTGAGGACGGATTCATAATCAGCGACCTCAATAACTCACGTATACTAATTTTCATCAAAATCCAGTATCTTTTCAAATTTATTTTAGGTGATCTTAGAGGTTCTATTCTAATTTTCAAAATTTGATGCCGGATTCGTAATCAGCGACCTCGAAATCCCATGTATACTAATTTTTAACAGAATTCCATTTTTTTTCAAATTTTTGACAGGTGATCTTAGAGGCTCTAATTTGAATTTCCAAAATCTAAAGACGGATTCGTGATCAGCAAGCTCAAAAACCCACGAATACTGATTTTCATCAAAATCCAGTATCTTTTCGAATGTTCGTCAGGTGATTTTAGAAAATCTATCCGAATTCCTAAAATCTGAGGCCGGATTCGTAATCAGCGACCTCAAAAATCTATAGATACCAATTTTCATCCAAATCCATCGATGAAGAAAATATGTAATGTAAATAGTTCACTTTCAGAGTATCACGTCTCGACGTGGGATCAATTTGTCATTTTCAGACGTGTACACACACATACACACATGAACATACGGACACAAGCATACGACATCATCCCCGAAGTCGGAAAAATCCAAGGGAAAAAATTTCTCCTGAAATGGCACTTTTTATAGAAATTTTCTGAAATGGCACTTTTCATACTTGTCCATCTGGAACGGCACTGTTTATAGAAAGTTTCTGAAATGGAACTTTTTATAGCAAGTTTCTGAAATGGAACGTTCTTCTTCCCAAGCGACGACATATATGTGAAAATGAAAAGAATGAGCACGAAAATTATGCTGAATACTGCATAGATTTTGAAAAAAAAATGTTGACACCAGAATCCTCCTTCCGGATTGGCTAATCTAGTAATTAAACGTGTTTGAACCAGTTTGGCTATGTTCGCCCACTCATTTTTGACCTTTCAAGTTATACGTACATACCTCTGTTCGATAGCTTGAAAATGGTCTCATACATTTTTTGGATAAATTCCAATATCTTCTGCAATTGATTGTTTAAATCTGCGATATCAGAATCCCTTTCTTGTTAGTTTCAACATATACGGTCCACGACGGAACTCACAGTGAGGATACCATGCCTTCGGGTCATCAATCTCAGCCAAACTCTACAGATATGTTCCCTGACACTGGATCAAGCTACCGGTACAGTTTGGAGTTCCAGCGCTGCCTTTTTATGACTTTAGACTGGGGCAGCTATATATATATATATATATGGGCAATGCTCTGTGGGATCGAACATGAAAAAATTTGATTTGGCTCAAAATTTTTTTGTAAGTTCTAGGGCATCAAGCCGATTTCCCAGAATTCTTTTAGATTTTTTCGAGCACTTTAACCTCCTTTAACCCATTAAAAACCAGGCAAAACCTGGCAGAGATATCGAGAAACGAACTATGCCATCCTTTGCATAACCGAAAAAAAAATAGCCGTGTTTTTTCTTTTGTCGATTACAATTGTTTATAACAAATTATTTAAACAAATAACCCATAATTTCGTAATTTTGCAAAACTGAATGCGGATATCGATTCCACGGGAAAAAACACGACAAAAACCTATGTAACGTTTTTTTGTCAGAGTTCAATTTGTTAGTGTAAAATGAGGATAAACAATCGTACTCTGGGAAGAGGGCATTGACCATGCCAAATACCATGCAAAAACTGGCAGAGATATCGAGAAACGAACTACGCCATCCTTTGCATAACCAAAAATAAAAGTACCCGTGTTTTTTCTTTTGTCGATTACAATTGTTTATAACAAATTATTTAAACGAATAACCAAAAATGTCGTAATTTTGCAAAACTGAAACTGAACTGTTCCTGTTTTAGACTAACAAATTGAACTCTGACAAAAAAACAATACATAGGTTTTTGTCGTGTTTTTGCCCGTAGAATCAACATCCGCATTCAGTTTTACAAAATTACGTCATTTTGGATCGTCATTACTTGTTGATATTAAAAAAATCATATGATATCTATGCACTGCCTAGTGTGTTATAAGGTGTACGTGTAATGCACAGCTTACAATTTACTTTCTGGATTAATCTTTCTTATCGAGTGAATGCAATTCATGACAATGTACTTTATTAGTAGTTTCTTGTACATTTGAACACAATAGAGCCAATATATTGACCATCAATACATGTAACTACTGAAAGTAAGGTGGCGTCAAGTAGTATAGTAATGCTTGATCTATATAAATATGATATTGACAACTCAGGATATGTATTAGTATGATAGAATGTGAGTTTTTACAGTGGATAATTGTAATAATACCATAGACAAGTGTTTGCAAAAATTGGAAGTGTTGGCGGTACAAGGCTCCCCTTGAATTGTCATTTTAGCCTGTTTTTACCCCTATTCTAGTTAATATATTAATTTTTTGGGAGCTTCCAGAGTCCAGGCCCATTTTTTCACTATATAGGCTGTATGTGGTATGAGTTTGGACAACTTTTAGTACCCATGTGGTGTGGGGCTTGACGAGCGAACTCCCAGGGTTCAAAAATAGAGGCTCCAATTGGTAATGTGGAGTACTTAATGTGCTCCAATGACCTTGGAGATAATTTTTCTATAAAATTCAGGCAATTTGCAGGAAAAAGTGTCCCATTCATTTTTTGCCTCAGAGGTCATTTTCAGGGTGTAAATTAAGGTTGAAAATGCCTCTGAAAATGCAAAAACAGCAAAATCAGCAACTTTGCCTATTTATTAAAGGGGGTTAAAGTGCTCGAAAAAATCTAAAAAAATTCTGGGAAATCGGCTTGATGCCCTAGAACTTACAAAAAAATTTTGAGCCAAATCAAATTTTTTCATGTTCGATCCCACAGAGAATTGCCCATATATAGATATACATATCTGCCTTAATTTGTCTGAAATTCACATAATTTTTTATATCATCAAGGAAATGATGTATTTCACTTTCTTCGGTACTATGAATAGATATAAACTCATGAAATTGATTCATATTGTGTGAACTGCAAGGCTAAGGTTCAAAAAGTTATTGTCTCAAATCACACTCCGGTTTAATATTAGCGAATTTCATGTATAAACAACTTGCAATGTAATTTGACACCACCCGTCAACAGCTGTTCACTCAATATGAGTGAAACCATAAGTTAATGTTCATTCATAGTACCAAAGAAAGTGAAATACATCATTTCCTTGATGATTTTATAAAAATTTTGTGAATTTCATACAAATCAAGGAAGGTATGTATATCTATATATCGCTGCCTCAGTCTAAAGTTATAAAAAGTTCTATAACAAGTGTAACGTACCTATCGGTTGTTAGGTACGTTTGGTCATTTTTTCACGGTCGCCAGATATACTCGCGGTATATCAAATATTTCAATTTACTTTATCTTGAATCATTATCATTCAAAGAAATTTGCATGTATCATATTCATCAAATCGAAGTTGCAGGATTTCGTACAGGACACTCACTTTCATAGATTGTGTGTTTATTATGATTGTAAGTGTAAAATGCGTGTGTTTGGCATGAAAACACCGGCATTGGGCAATGAACCACAACGCTTGGTTTAACAGCCGTGTCACCTAGCTTGGCCCCTTCCAACGTGTGGTTAGGCCAGCCAGCTAATGTACATGTGTAATGCACGCAAATGCAGCATCACTTCCCACGAGAGGTTAGATGCTTCGCAAGTGAGTGATTGTAAAACGCTACTGCCAACATGTGGTTAAGCGCTTGTGATTTAAGGGGGTAGCCTACCTAAATTTTAATATGTTTAAAAAAAAATCGTACGAGGCTGTAAATTTATATTCTTATTTATTTTTTTACGGCGGTTTCAATGACGTATCGACCACCCCGGAGAAAAAATTGTTTCACTGTAAAAAAATTTTTAAATTTTTTAGAACGTACTCCCCCTTCCTCAAACGGCGATTACTTCGACGAGTAACAGAGCTTCAATACATAGTTTTCCCTTACATCATGGGAGTCCGAGAGACTTACAGCAAAAAGAAGTAGAATGAATAACAAAAGAAATATTTTTGTATCTTATGATTTTAATATATATATGATGCGAATAGAAAGTATAACTTCGGGGTCTCAGAGAAGCCGACTGAGGCCTGGCTTGTCGCGGAGCGAGTCTAGCCGAATGTGAAGTTCGCTGGCCCGGCCGATCACCCTGTCGCTCGTCACTCTCTTCTCCCTCTCCTCCCAAGTCTCTTCCCACGACCCCTGCGCGACATCGGCGGGTGAAGTTGAGGCCCGTGCTCGTTGAGCCTTGCGCTCCTGAGCGGTCTCCCTTTCCCGGCCGATCGCCCGCCCTCCGGTCACGTGGGCCCGAGGCAGCCGCTTTCCGAGTCGCACGTCAAACGTGCGAGTCCTGCTCCTCGTCCGCCTTCCGCCCTTCCTTGATTGCCAGAGGGCCTCAGGTCAGTCGTGTGACTCTCCCTAGCACATAAATGGATCAAACTGGCCTAGGAACTGGGTTCCATGCCATGATCAAAAAATAACCCGGGTAGCTTGCGCCACCCTGTTAATGGCACGTCGGCGACCATACACGTATACGCGTAGGTGCACGTTTGAAGGACGGTTGGCGTTGATTTGAGAGAACGGCAGCGTGGTGCCACATCACCTCGCTGCCGCGGGTTTGAGACTTAGCCGAGACTCGTTCAAATTTGATCGGTCGGTCCTGCGCACTTTCAACGCGTTCAAAAAGCCGTCAGCATGTTTTCTCTTCATTCATCTATGCCTATTTGTACAAACACATACACATACCCATACATACGTACAGTCACTTACGTACTAAATGCATTTATATCCATATTTCATTTTTAATTACATTGTATAAACGCTACATCCATTGCTCATTTTACAAATGTTCATTGCGCTTATTCCTACATGAGCGCTCGTGCGAAGTATAAGTCGCGTGGGACACGTGAGTGGAGCCAGGTAGAATTGTTTCGGGTCGAAAGGTACGGTTCGTTCTCACAAGGAGCAGAGGCAGTAGAGTCCACGCGGACCGCCGCCATGTGTTTTGGGCCTGCTGCGTAGTTCGGGCGCGTGCCATAAACCCGAACGTCTGAGAACGTCGCGCATCCGGTCGTGCGTCATAAACCGCAGACTTTCTAATCGCGTCGCGCGTTGGGGCGTGTGTCATAAATTGTCGGATTTCCTATAACGCGCGATCTATATTGATGCATCTGCGCATCTTAATTGTTTCCTCTGCCCTTTTTTTTTGTGGTGGGCGCAATTAGCTCGTCGTACCGCGCCGGATTACGCGGAGAAAGAGACGAGCGGTCGTTCTTTATTATCGGCTGTGACCGTTTGCTCGATGGATCTCGGATACTTTACAGGCCTTATGCTCGTGCGCGCCCACTCGTACATAGAGCAGCTGCGCGCCATGAATCTTGTTCGGAACACATGGGATTCGCTTATATTGTGTGAACAGCTGTTAGCGGGTGGTCTCAAATCACATTGCAAGTTATTTTTCTCATGAAATTCGCTAATATTAACCAGGTGTATGATTCGAGACAACCCGTTAATGCTCAGGATTTCAGCTATCCCTTGCTCATCTCAGCATTTCCTACTATAAATAGTATCCTTTTCAAACACTGCCAAGCCATTCCACTGCACTCTCAATAAAATAATTATCTTACATTTTATCTTAATATCGTGTGATTCAGATTCTTTGCAATATTATCTCAAGAACTCCAATTCCAACTCCTATTCCTATTCAATCGCTCAGAACATGTATCCATAATTCACGTAATTGAAAGACTATGAACATTATTCCGCATGTTCCAGATATTGCGTATGCGATTCAATTCGGATCATAGAGTTAAGGAGATCCGAAAATTACTCAATTCTTCAGAAGCAATGGAAATCTCTATTTTCCAAAGACCAGATGTCAGTGATCACGAATTCATCGAAGAACAAGAAAAATGCCTTTATGCTCTCTGTACTCGAACAATGTCATTGCCAATTGGAAGAGGAATGTTCACTCTTCGCACAGCAACGCCAATCAATACTGAACAATTACAAATACCTCAATTATGTCTCACAGGTGAGTACCGTTTTCTTTATTAGTAAATCATGGTGATCTATAAACAAGAAAATCACAAATGAGATGAAAACGCAGAATACCAACGAGGTCTCATTTCAAATTCAGTAATATTAAAAAGTTGTATGGGTAGAATTCATGAACACATCATGTATGTACATTTTCATGTTATCATAATGAAGCATGTAACTATGACTCTAATGATGGCACGAAGTGTTCTACAATGAATCCGAACCAATCATCAAATTGAGTTTTCGATCTATTCTTTTCAGAAAGAAACTGAAAGAAGTAATGTATTTCACTACGATATCTGGTAAATCCCAAGAAATCCAGATTGAAATCGTAAAACAAATTTGTAGTTCATTCACAACATCTTTGACACCGCTGAATGATTGGGAGAAAAATCTTCTTGTTCCTTCTTTAATTTTTTTTGCGTGTGATCGAGAATAGTGAATCATGAAATCATATCTAAGCATTGAACTTGGAGCACTGATTCCTCTTCGTAAATTGGATACAATATTATAGGATTAAAAAAATTTACCGTTGAGTATGGACAATTTTCTTTGGATTGAAACCCGAGGTCAATGCTCCAAATGAATATTCATATGGTTTCATTTTCCATACAATATTAGAAAGAGAGAGTGTTAACACCTCACCTTGGTGAAGGACTTATTTGTAAGTTTGGGGTGGGATATTGCTGAGTTTTTTGTAATAAAAGATAATTCATGCCAAACAGCGTTTTCTTACAATCGTCTTAAATTTTAGCCACTCATTTATGACAATATTTCACACCATCTCTCAGAATCTGAGCTAGCTCGGGCGTGCCAATCATGAATTATCTAATGTCAAATTTTCACTTTTGACACGTGCAGACTCTCAAGGCAGGCTCAAAAAGACTCCTTCATCGATATCTTGAGAACGCTTATTCCACTCGCCGGCAATGTCTTTTCGCAGTTTTTTGATGTACTTTTATATAGCAGATTGTGATAAAAGTGATCTGTGATATTGTATTTCGATCATAAATTGCGATTATGTATTTATGTGTATATAAATTTTGTGAAAATTAATATTTTAAATAAATTTCAAATATTTAATATATAAAATTATTAATTTTGATAATTTAATCATAGAAATTTGATAGAATTTAGGTTTCTTTAGAAAAAGTTTGATACTCTTAGAGATGGAATACCCCACATAGCATGCAACATTGCGTTGAAAAATTTCACTGAAATATTTCAGCAAGATTGCTGCAATATTTCAATGCAGCTTTCGGAAGTGGATTTGGTATCTTTCAATGAAATATTTCAAAAATATTGCAGCAACATTTCATGGAAGATTCAACGAAATATTTCACAATATTACAATAAAATATTGCAGTGCAAGATTACTGCAAGATTTCTGAAATATTTTCCTGAAATATTCTATGCAACATTGCTGCAAGATTCCTGCAAGATTTGACTGCAAGATTGAGGACAGTCAAAAGCTGCATTGAAATATTGCAGAAATATTGCATTGCAAGATTTCTGCAAGATTCTTCTGCAAGCCCATGTAAAGTCAAAGGCTACAGGAATATTGCACAAATATTTCGATGAGAGATTTCATGCAATATTACTGCAAGATTTCTGCAAGATTCAACTGAAAGACCCTGAGAAGTCAACGACTGCAGTAAAATATTGCAGATATATTGCATTGCAAGATTTCATGCAATATTGCTGCAAGATTTCTGCAAGATTCTGCTGCAAGATTGAGGACAGTCAAAAGCTCTATTGAAATATTGCAGAAATATTGCATTGAAACATTTCATGCAATATTGCTGCAACATTTCTGCATGATTGGACTGCAAGAAAACGAAGCGATATGGCAATGACGGGGTCCGGTGGCGAGGGACAAGTGCGACGCTTATTGGCTCTGCCGCACCGGTGCCCGCCGAGCGGTTTGGTGATTGTGCCGCGCGTCCACAACATAACGAGCACGAGTGGCACACAATATTTTTGTTGAAATTGTGATTAGGTGGGTGGGCGAGGGTTATAAAATGAGCACTTAGTACTCATTTTCAATAGTTCCGGCACCGCACTACACAGCCGATAAATGTATAAACCCCCCTCGGGGGTCACAACTTAAATATAACATCCAAGATTTATAATGTTAGAATGCGTGGTGGTCCCGGGGCAAAGCTTTTGCTTCGCGACCCAAGGATCGGTGGTTCGCGCCCGACCCCCCGATTTTTTTTTTTTTATTTAGTTGAATCTGATAGAATCATCCAATTTTTTGGGAAGTATAAACTCAACGGACCAAAATGAAAAACTTTTATATTTGAAAATAATTTTCGAAATTTATTTAAGTTTACTTGACCCAGGGCATATGGGGTAATTCATTTTGCAGGTAGAAATTGATATGATTTTGAATGAATATATTTTCAAGGCATAAGTAACTTACCAAATCACTTTTTTTTGTTTATTAGATTGATTCTATCCAAAAGTTTCATAAATTTGTGAGTCAGAGTATATGTGTATATATATATTCTTATTGAATTTAGAAATTAAGTGAATTTAACATGTCTGCCATAATACATCTGGATAAAATGAATACAATGAACGAGAAAAGATCAATTCACCTCACATAACTATCTATTCAACTTAAAATTCTATTAAACGTATATATTTTTATGATGAATAATCTTAATTCATGTGTAAAATCATTGAATTCTTCTGCAATCACAATGATATAACAATTATAAATAACATTATTCTACAGTGATGGATTCTATTCTCGCTTATGAAAATTTTCATGTAATTGTATCTATCAGCAATTAAGGAGATTGCAATTGCCAATTGATTATGTTAATCAATTCAAGCATGAAAAAATGTATTATATAGATGTTTATTATTTTTACACGTGTATCATACATATTAACGTAGATGTTTTATTCAAATTGTATTGAATTAATGAATTGTATTAAAGTGATTCGGCAAGTTACTCATGCCTTAAAAATTTATTTATTGAAATCATATCAATTTTCACCTGTAGGATGAATTACCTCATGTGCCCTGAGGTCAAAACGTTCAATAAATTTCGAAAATTAGCTCCTAATATAAAAGTTTTTTATTTTGGTCCGTTGAGTTAATACTTCCCAAAAAATTTGATGATTCTATCTGATTCAACTGAATAAAAAAAAAAAGTCGGGGGGTCGGGTGCGAACCACCGATCTTTGGGTCGCGAAGCAAAAGCTTCGCCCCGGGACCACCGCGCACTCTTACGATATAAATTTTAGATGTTATATTCAAGTTGTGAGTCCCGAGGGGGATTTACTTATTTATCGGCTGTGTAGTGCGGTGCCGGAACTATTAAATGAGTACTGGGTGCTCATTAGACAACCCTCACCCACCCACCTAATCATAATTTCAACAAAAATATTGTGTTCGACACGTGCTCGTTGTGTTGTGAACGCGCAGCATAATTGCCTAACCGCTCGCCGGGCGCGGCGCGGCCGCCGCGGCAGAGCCAAAAGGTGTCGCGCTCGTCCCTTGCCACCGGACCTCGTCATCGCTATATCACTTCGTTGCTGCAAGATCCTGAGAAGTCGAAAGCTGCATTGAAATATTGCAGAAATATTGCATTGAAACATTTCATGCGATATTGCTGCAAGATTTCTGCAAGATTCTGCTGCAAGATTGAGGACAGTCAAAAGCTCTATTGAAATATTGCAGAAATATTGCATTGAAACATTTCATGCAATATTGCTGCAACATTTCTGCATGATTGGACTGCAAGAAAACGAAGCGATATGGCAATGACGGGGTCCGGTGGCGGGTGTATGATGGGTACCAAACTCGATTCCAACTCTTATTTCTGAGTCAAACTGGAAAAACTATTTTTTTGGGAATCTCTACCGCATTCTCAAACTAGAGAGTCATTGAAGAGTTCCCGATAATCTAAAATTATTCACAGGTTTGTCAGCACTGGAATATTGTAGCAATCTTGCAGCAATCAATCACTGCAATATGCTCAATCATGTTAGTGAAATCTTGCAGAAATATTGCAGTGCAAGATTTCTGCAATATTTCAAATTTTCCTAGCCAATACTGCAATATCTAGTATCAATCTCTAAATGCAATATTTCAAACAGATATTGCTGAAATGTAGCTTGAAAGATTCGGAGGCTGTCGATGAATCGGCAGTGAAATATTGCAGTAATCTTTCAATGTAATAATCATTATAACATTGTTAAAATCTTGCAGAAATATTGCATGAAAGATTCAACAAATGTCGATGAATCGGCAATGAAATATTGCAACAATCTTGCAGCAATATTTCAATGCAATATTTCAAATTTATATTGCTGGAATATTACAGGAATATTGCATGAATGATTCAAATGGTGTCGACTAATCGGCAATGAAATATTGCAGCAATTTTGCAATAATCTTTCAATGCAAAATTTGAAAGTTATATTTCTGAAATCTTGCAGAAATATTGCATGAAAGATTTCAAGGGTCTCAACGAATCGGCCGAGAAATATTGCAGCAATCTTGCAGCAATCTTTCGATGCAATATTCGAAAGTTATATTTCTGTTATCTTGCAGAAATATTGTATGAAAGATTTCAAGGGCGTCGACGAATCTGCAGTGAAATATTGCAACAATCTTGCAGTAATCTTTTAATGCAATATTCATAATCATATTGTTGAAATCTTGCAGAAATATTTCATTGCTTTCTTGCAAGCCGGACATATCAATATTGCAGAAATATTACAGTGCAAGATTGCTGCAATATTTCAAATCTTTCTTGCCAATATTGCATGCTGTGTGGGACGCTTACTAGAAAATCGTTCCATTTTCATCATAGTATTTGATTTCAAATTCAATATAGTAATGTAAATACATGAATGTATTCTTCCATCAGACAGGATTCATACTATTAAATTCTATAAACATTTACGAGAATTACATTTCATTTATTTTGACATATAGAAATAAATCAATATTAGTCCTGTAACGGGGCGCTTCGTTACAAGGCGCGTGCGGATATTGGGGATTATCGTCGGGGGAGTATTCAGCGCCCTGGCGTATTGCTGCGCTCGTTAGGGGCCGGACCTCGTGCCGTGCAATGCACGCCCCTTTAACTGCTTGCCGGCGCTCGCCGCTGCAGGCTCTCCCCGTAGATGCTCGTTCGGGCAGCTCATTTCTTTCTCGGTGAGCTGCGCGCTCACCGAGACCGCGGAGAGGGGATGGGTTTGATCGGGAAAAACTCGGCTCGATGCAGGAAAAAGGACAAAAGGCTCGATTAAAAATGATAGAGTTTATTAAACAAAAGGAAAGTGCTAATCTACAGTGCCTGGCAGTGCTAAAGCTGCCAGGGCTTTCGCGCGCTCGCGTGAGCTGAGGGCCGATTTCGCGTATGTCGCCCACGTGGCGACCGCTTGACAAAGGCGCGCTGTGTCCTTGCCCGCGAAAGCTTGGGCGTACAGGTAGGACTTACGAGTGTTGCTGTACGGCGCGGCCACGTCGCTGTCCTGCTGTCCTGTTCACGTGGATGGCGGCTGGGTTGTGGTGGCTTCCTCGTGTACAGGTGGCGGGCGCACGCTTACTTCTTGGAGAAGCTCGGTTGTCGCGGCGGGTCGCTGGCCAGTGGACACGCACAAAGGCACTACACGAAGTGCACGCACGTTTCTCGGAGCTCTCCGAGACGAGTCGTCACAGCCGTCGGGGTTACGGGTGCGGCGTCGCGATGATCGTGGGTGATGTTCTCGTCCGGAAAAGACGCGGGGTTGATAATCCGAAAAAAAACGTGGTTGTACGTGGCGCGGGTCGCGTGTTGCTCGCTAGTCGGTAGCGTTCGAATTGTCGTCGGCCTGGCGCGCGTCGGCCGGCCTGTGCGTGACCGCGAGTCGCCCACGGCGTATCACGTATCTGGGATACGTATCTGCGTATCACATATCGGGTGGTATCTTTTGAGGTAGTGCGCGGCTACCGGTCCTATTGTCAAACCGTCGCCGCCGCACAATTCAAAAGTATTCGCCCCCAGTTTCTTCGTGACTCAAACGGGCCGGCGAAATCCGGGGCGAACTTGGCGGTAATGCCTTCCGAAGCTTTGGAGAGTATCTCGTTGTTTTTCCTCGTTGGTCTCCTACTTTGAAAGTACATGAGCGGTGCTTCTCGTCATAGTACCTGGCCTGCCGCTCCTGGGCGGCTCGGGCCTCGGCGGCTGCTTTTGCTTGGAAATCTGGCAGATTCTCCAGCCGATTTTTCCATTCTTCCAGCGCTCCCTCCTGTTGCTCTTCGACGGCGATTATTTCGCGCTGCCGCCGGAGTGCTCCGGGAGGCTCGGGCTGCCGGCCGTAGTTCAGCATGGCCGGGCTTGTGCCGAGAGAGCTCTGGCTTGCGGTGTTGTAGGCAAACGTGAGTTTCGCTAGGTTTTCGTCCCATTTTCTATGATTTTCGTCCAAATACGACTTAATCATAGTCTTGAACGTGCGATTCACGCGCTCGACGGGATTTGCCTGTGGGTGGTAAGGCGGGTTGAACGATCGCCAAATTCCCGCTTCGGCCAAGGCTTTGGACATGAGCTGGTTCTTGAACTCGGTCCCGTTATCGCAGTGGAAAACCTCTGGCGTTCCGAAGCGGAGGATTACGCGATCGTGGAAGTTCTTCCAGATCGTTTTTCCGTCAGCTTTCTTGATGGGGATGCACTCGACCCATCGAGTGAATAAATCTTCGAATACGAGGATGTACTCGTATCCGGCCGCGGTCCTAGGATAAGGCCCGGAGATATCGGAGGCGACGACTTGCCACGGTCGCTCGATTATGCGGCGGCCCATCAAGCCCGCTGGCTTGCGCTGCTCCACTTTGCATTGCTGGCAAATCTGGCAGCCGCGCACGTAGTTCGCTACCTCGACATACATCCTCAGCCAATAATATTTATCGGCCGCTCGGGCGAACGTTTTTTCCCTTCCAAGGTGTCCGGCTGTCGCTTCGTCGTGACACTCTCGGTGGACGCTGCTCTTATCCTCTTGGCGTACGACAAGCTTCCACGAGCTGTCGTCGACGCCCAGGAGATTTCGCATCTCCTGATTTGGGCGAAAACGGTAAAGCTGCCCGCCGACGATTTTCCACTGCGGGTGGCTGCTCGGATCGTCGGCTACTTGACCGTATTGCTCTCTGTACCAGCGATCTTCGGTACAGGCCGTTGAGGAGAGCGCTGCGCAGACACTCTCCTCTCCCTCGTACATACGAGATAGCGCATCGGGGACGTAATTCAGCGCGCCTTTCCGATGTTCTACCTCGTACGATTGGCCCTGCAACTCGAGCGCCCAGCGAGCAAGGCGGCCCGTCTGGTTTTGAAGGTTGCATAGCCAACAAAAGCTACTGTGGTCCGTGACCACTTTGATGTCGTAACCCTCGACGTAGGGGCGAAATTTGCGTATGGCCCAAAGCACGGCCAGGCATTCCCTCTCGGTCACTGTAAAGTTTTCAGCCGGCGTAAACACGCGAAAGCGGTGAGGAACGCGTAAGAACGCGTTCCTCACCGTCAACTACCTGGGTGAGTACAGCACTGAGGCCGATATCCCTCGCGTCCGTCTGCACGACGAACTGTGAGCTAAAGTCCGGTCGGTGAAGGAGCGGCGCGGACGCTACCAGGCTCTTGATAGCGGCGAACGCCTGCTCTTGCTCATCACCCCAGCGGAAACCGTGTCGTGGGCTTGTTAGCTTGGATAGCGGCTCCACCAGACTGGCGAATTCTTTTAGAAATTTCCGGTACCAAGACGTCATCCCGAGAAATCGACGCAGCTGCTTCAGGGTTGTGGGAGCAGGAAAATCCATGATTGGCGCGATTTTCTCGGGGTCAGGGCGTATCCCGTCGCGATTGACAAGAACGCCCAAGTATTCCACTTCCGAGCGACAGAAAACGCTTTTCTCTCTGTTCACGGAGAGATTTGCAGCTTTCAACCGCTTGAGGACAATTTACAATACCTCCAAATGCTTCTCGTACGTTTCAGTGGCGATGATAATATCGTCGAGATACGCGAACGCGTATGGCTCGAGATCCGGGCCGATGATCATGTTCATCAACCTCTGAAAGGTGGCGCCCGCGTACGAGAGTCCGAATGGCATTCGGTTGAACTGGTAAAGCCCCAGGCCAGGGATTGTAAAGGCCGTTATGGGCTTGCTTCCCGGTTTCAATTTTATTTGGAGGTATGCGCTGCTTAAGTCCAGCGTGGAGATATACTTCGCGTGTCTGAGCTTGCGTAGTATATCGTCCATAAACGGCAGCGGATATGCATCCGCTTGCGAGAGCGCGTTGACTCTGCGAAAGTCAATGCATAAGCGGTACTCGCCGCTTGCCTTTTTGACCATCACTATCGGGATCGACCATGCGCTCGTAGATGGTTCGATGATACCCGCTTCCAACCATTCGGCGGACTGGCGGTGCATCTCCTCTTCGATCTTTTTGGAGACAGGATAATAGCGCTGTTTCACGGGACGCGCGCCACCGACATCGATCTCGTGCTCAATCAGGTTCGTGCACCCAAGCTGTTTACTCTGGCAGTCGCTCAAGAGTTTGTCGAGCAACGAATTCAGCTGCAGGCGCTCGCTTTCCGTTAGGTCGGCGAGCCCTGCCGCGCAGAGCGTGGACATGTCACCTCCGAGCTCGCTGAACTCGAGATCGACCGAGTCGTTGGCTGCTCCCACAAAGCATTTGCCGGAGGTTGGGTCGTGAGCGAGTCCGAATGCAGTGATTATGTTGGATCCGATTATGCAATCAGTCCAACAGTCGGGCATAATATTGACGCGGATGTCTTTTCGGATGCCTGCGATCGTGAATGGCAGATCCACGTATCCCGTGATTTTGGCTGGCGAGGCGAGTCGTGCGGCCTCGCACTGGCATGACTTTGCGACGGCAAGCCGTGGCTAATTGCAGTCCGATGCTGCCCATCGTCGTACGCGAGTCTGCCGTATCGTACAGGCCGCGCAGGCGATATCCATCGATGGCGACTTGGAGCCACCAATTTCCTTCTCGTCCTTCGGGTTGCGTAGGCTCGTTGAAGTTGCTCGCATCTACGGAGCCGTCCGAGTCGGCGTCCGCCGGCTCGTCCTGCTGTGACTCGTTCGTCGTGCGCTCTGGGTCTTGGCGTCGAGGCTCGACTGAGGCCTGCAGGGCGTGAAGAACGGAATCGGCCTCGTTTAACCGCTCTTGCTTGCGTTTCCCGAACAGGTTGGGCAATTTCGGCGGATCACGCCTTGCCGCACCCGTAGCATTTCACAAGGTCGGACTGATCCGGGCGACCGCGGTCGTAGCTGGCTGGGTCGCGGATCGTGGCCTGTGATCCTTCTTTCTTTGTCGCAGGCGGCCCGGCGCTCGCCGCCTTCCCTTGCTCCTTCGGCCAAGATGGATTTGACTGGCCACCTCCCGGGCTATTGCCGTTGCTCTGCTTCTGTTGAGATCCGGCGTTGCTGAGTCTCCCTTGCTGCTTTTCGGTCGCAACTCGGAGCTCTTTGACCTCGGCTGCAAGCTTTTGCACTAAGGCCAATACGTCATCCGGGGCGGATAATATCGCCGAGATCCGGGGCGAGGCGTTCGCCTTGGTCTCGCTTGCTTTCGACTCGCTTGTTTTGCTCTTTTTGAAAGCAAATTCCGGGAGCAGCGCTGTCGAAGGGTCTGGGGGCGGCTTGTATGTTTTCTCCGCCACCAGGTTGGCCTCTGCTTCGACAGCCAGTTGCAGCAACTGCTCAACCGTGCAGAAGCCGGTTCTCCGGACGTGCTGCTTGATTTTGGGGTGCAAGTTGTTGTATAGCAGCCCCAGCTGCTGTTCGAGCGTGGGCGGAGGTCTCTGCCGACGCATGATCCCCTGGAGGCAGGTGATGTAGTCTCGAGCCTTCTCGCCGGGCGCTTGGGATCGCTCGAGTGCCGCGATCATGAGCTTTTGTGGAAATGTTTGGTCCTCACCGTATCATTCCCTGGCGGCTCGGCAGAAATACTGCCAGGTTGCCCAATTATGCCGGTTATTTTGATACCAGTCGTACGCAGTGCCGGCAAGCATCTGCGAAATGGCTGGTAGCAGCTCGCTCTCGTCGAAATTGGCGAGCCTTCTGGCATCCTCCACCCGTGTGAGAAACAGATCTATGCTCTGATTCTCGCCGGTGAATTTTATATTCCAGCGCCTCACGATCTGCCCTATATCGCTCGGGTGTGAGAAGCTGCCGCTGGTCTGCGAGTTACGGAGGGTTGTATTTCCGTACGGACTTGCGAGACTCGCAGGCCCAGCCCCCTCCCAGGCGGAGCCGACACTGCGTTGCGGCAGCGTATGAACCGCTTGGGGTTGAATCGGCGCGTTCGCGTGCCTGCCGATTCGCTGTTGCGTCACGTTTCCGTGAATCGCCGGTGGTGGTTGCCCTTGGGAAGGCTGATGCGTGCTGTGGGCGCCAGGCTCTAGCGTATAGCTTGGCAGTGATGCGTGCTGCCGTGCGTACGCCGGAGCCGCTTGATCTCGTTGCGATGAGATCCGCTGGTCGACGCTCGTCGAGTCGCTCCCAAGGTTGTCACCTGATTCGAAGTAATTACACGTAAACGTGTCTTGAAAATTCACCGTTGGGTGGTGTGCTCGCGTTGAGCTTGCCCGTGGTGCTGAAGTGGGTGGAGCGAAGCGTCTGGCGTTTGTGGCCGCAAATGTGCTTTGCTCCCCCCACGAGTTCTCAGCGTGCGCTGCTGTGCTTGTGTTTTGCGTTTGCACTTGCAGAGTCAGGTCTCGTACCTGTGCTTGCAAGTTAGACAAATACGATACGAATTCCGAAGGCAAATTGATTTGCCTACCATTCGTAGTCTAGAATGGCTCGCGTGCTCCTTGAAATTGGCGATTTGCGCCATCGTCGATTTGCGTGAAATCTTGCACCTGCTCGTGGTTCGGCATAAAAATCGGTGTTAGATCGTCATTCCAGTTTGCGGTGCTTCGTCCGCTCGGGTGATGCGTGGCGTTCGCTAAGTGCTCGGTACTGTCTGATTGTATCTGTGCCGTGTTACTCTGATACGTCTCAATTGCAGTTGGTGTCAGCCCATTGCCACTAGTTAGCTGATCTGGCGCTGTGGCGTTCGCCGCGGCGTTCCTGCTCGCGGCTGCCGCCTCTCGTGCTTGCTGCATCGTTCTCTGAATTGTTGCATTAACTGCTACGTTATCCAACAAACCAGTGAGTGAGTGTGGCACTTCGTGGTCCACCCATTGGTCGAGCAATGTGGAGCCGGAGCGCTCTAGACAAGTCGTTATTATAAACTCTCGTCTGCGTTGGCTACGCAGCTCTTGCTCAATTTCTTCCGGTTGGTTCGCCGGAATAAAATCTGCGGCACTGTAATCCCCGAGTAGCCAGCGTTCAAACCTGTGATTCATGCTGAATCTGGTACCGTCGGTGCGCATACCGAGTGCTTGCAGCGACTCTCTTAAATCTGGAGTTTCCAGGTAGGAAATCCAATTCTCTATTGCGCCTGTAGTTGCAGCTGGTATCCAGTATTCGAAATTGGATGTGTCCATATTTCTTGCCGGCGCTCGCTCGTAAGATTACAGATAAAAAAAAATTATTAAACGCACGAGACAGTATGGCGCGCGCTCTAATAAAGCAAAAGCAATTTGAAGCAACACAAAATTTGTTAATAATATTGAAATTATTAATAGTGGCAAAAAGCAATTTGTTAAAAATATTTATAGTAAAATGAATTTACCAAAATCATTCGCAATGTACGGCCCTCGTACAAATCTGAAATTTCTTAAAATTACCTATATGCGCTCAAATACTGTCTCGGGAGTGCGATTCGAAGAGTGAGAGCCACGTGAAAAATTTCGGATATAGTGCATAAAAAAAATTAATCTGTTTGAAAATTAATCTCGAATTTAAAAAACGAATCTATTTTTCAATCATTAAGAAAAAACGAAAAAATTGGAAATTGCAGAAGGATATTTAATTACGGTATTTCATTTAACCGGTATTCCATAAAAAAAAATGCTCCGCGAAGAAAAACACAGAAAAAAAAATTTTCCCCGACTCGGAATCAAACTTGGTCCGAGCGGTCGACAGGCACGGCCGCTCGCCGCTGGGCTAGCGCGCTATATAGTCTATGCGCTCGCTATACTGGCCCACTGGCGCTCGGCTGCGCTGTGGTGCTGCGCGTGCGAGCCGTGTCCGTTTGCCGCTCCGCGCGTGTGGTGGTGTATATACCTAAAGCCTGCGCGCGCTGGTTGGCGCGCGCCGGCTCTCCGTCTTCTCTCTCACTCGCTCTCGCATACAAAATTTTGAGAGCTTGAAGCGCGCTGCTTCGAGCTCTGCGCGTCGGCCGGGCACGGGCGAGTTTGTAAACAAACAGCACTACACAACAATGCTCGCCTATGCTCGGTGCCCTCTGCTCACTTTCGTGGAAATATTTTCGATAAGCGTCTGACTACGCTTCGAGAATATTCGGCACGAGGCTTTGAATATTTGATCGCAATCCTAATATATGCGGTCGATGCTACTTTATGCGGCCTTACGAGGCCCTTCGCATTTACGCGATCGCGCCTATGCTATTCATCCCGATCGCGGCCTACACACGTTGGGCGCCATTTGTAACGGGGCGCTTCGTTACAAGGTGCGTGCGGATATTGGGGATTATCATCGGGGGAGTATTCGGCGACCTGCCGGCGTATTGCTGCGCTCGTTGGGGTTGGCCGGACCTCGTGCCGTGCAATGCACGCCCCTTTACCTGCTTGGTGGCGCTCGCCGCTGCAAGCTCTCCCCGTAGATGCTCGTCCGGGCAGCTCAGTTCTTTCTCGGTGAGCTGCGCGCTCACCGAGACCGCGGAGAGGGGATGGGTTTAATCGGGAAAAACTCGGCTCGATGCACGGAAAAGGACGAAAGGCTCGATCAAAAATGATAGAGTTTATTAAACAAAAGGAAAGTGCTAATCTACAATGCCTGGCAGTGCTAAAGCTGCCTGGGCTTTCGCGCGCTCGCGTCAGCTTGACAAAGGCGCGCTGTGTCCTTGCCCGCGAAAGCTTGGGCGTACAGGTAGGACTTACGAGTGTTGCTGTACGGCGCGGCTACGTCGCTGTCCTGCTGTCCTGTTCACGTGGATGGCGGCTGGGTTGCGGCGGCTTCCTTGTGTACAGGCGGTGGGCACACGCTTGCTTCTTGGAGAAGCTCGGTTGTCGCGGCGGGTCGCTGGCCAGCGGACACGCACAAAGGCACTACACGAAGTGCACGCACGTTTCTCGGAGCTCTCCGAGACGAGTCGTCACAGCCGTCGGGGTTACGGGTGCGGCGTCGCGATGATCGCGGGTGATATTCTCGTCCGGAAAAGGCGCGGGGTTGATAATCCGAAAAAACGTGGTCGTACGTGGCGCGGGTCGCGTGTTGCTCGCTAGTCGGTAGCGTTCGAATTGTCGTCGGCCTGGCGCGCGTCGGCCGGCCTGTGCGCCACCGCGAGTCGCGCACGGCGTATCACGTATCGCGCGGGCCCCGCTCACTCGCTCTCGATATGCGGGGCTCTAAATACGATTTTCGGCGCGAGGCTCATAACGAGTATGAGCGCTACTCGTTACAGTCCATAGAACCATTTGTTGCTCGCCAGTAAGTTGTACCTTGCTTTCTATAGTAGGTAGTTCTGGTATATAATGAATAGAGTCATTGTTCACTCCCCAGAGACTTGGTACATTCCTTTAATTTAAAGTTCTTAGATGAGGATAATTTGTTTGTTCCTTTTTCGAAATCCATTCAAATAACCGCGCCTCCTACAAGTGTTTTCCGAAAAAAAAAATAAAATACTAGTTTTTATCACATTATATGCGATCAAAAAATTAAAGATAAAAAAAATAACATTTTTCGCAATCAATTTCCATCTTTGCTACCGAGAATCCCGACTCTATTTCAAATTTTGGGACTGAGAACCATCTTCAATTTTACCCACTAATTTTCAGTGTAATTTTTTTCTGATGTTTTTAAGTTTTAGTGGGAATGTGGGGAAAAAATGAATTGACTTTCAATGGAGAGCCACATATATAATCGCTGTAAGTTATTTTTATTCAACTATTTGATTCAATCCATGATAAAATTCACTTTACTGTCTGAAATCATTCTCAAAAAATTATAATTATTCAATGCTTGTGGGTGATTAGGTTGGACAATTAGGAGCTTCAAAGTAAATCTATAATATTCTATAATTTAATTCATCATAATTACAACAGCTTTTATCATAAACAATTTAATTTTCGATCTTTGTGAACCGTACCATACTCATTGCAAAATGAGATTGCAAGAGAAAAAATTCTATACTTCCAAGGATGAATTAGAACCACCAACCTCCTGAGGGCATAATATTTGAACTTATGAACGATTGCGTTGAATATATAAAATACAATTGAATGCATTTAGTACGATTGAAGTCAAGGTATTTTTCAATCAATATAAAATCTCCAGTATAAGTAATTAATTTCTCAGTTCTTCAGTTATAAAGTATTTCTGATCTTTCTCTGTATGCTTCAAGAGTTTTCAACATTGGTAGATGTATTTAAAATGTATGTAACTACTTGACATGGATTTTTAATTTCAGTATATTCTATCGGAACATGGATGAATTGATCTGGAGTGCATTGATATTTGATAACAGGTCGTGCAACAATTGCTTTAAGGTATACTTTGAAAAAATATTAGTTCTGTATAAGGCTAATCACATTAGTTGGATACTTGTCAGTTGATGCTAGATTTCGCTACTTTCTCATGTCATCATTGAAAAAATGAACTGGAATATATAACGATACTGTTTTGGTAAATATGTTTATTGAAGTGATGGATCTGTATTTCCAAAAAATATATTAGATTTGAATCATATTAATTAATCTCACATGCATTTGAATGGACTGAAATTGAAGACATTTTCAAAATTCTTTCTATTTAAAGAAATTGAGTAGAATTAAAGTTTATCCGACTACGAACCAAAGGATACGGAACGTATATCCAACGTATTCTTTGAGTGATTTTAACAACTTTTTATTCTTGTCAATTTTTAGAAAAAGTGCGTCATTTTTGTATAAACAAGCTTTCAAGTTTTTTTGCAAAAATTTTGCAGTTGAGGTGCCATTTTGGATGCACAGGGGAGAAAAATCGATATTCAAACAATGCATCCTTTAAGTTCAGACATTTATTCCACCGGTTACTGGGGTTCCAGGTATATGGCAGACTCATAACCCCTTGAAAATTTGATTTAAAAAAAAAGCTGTTTCGAGAAAACCGTGTTTTTTTGTAAAAATACTGTATTTTTGCCTATTTAATGATGTTTTAGACAAATTCAATTGACACCATTGGAAAGAGCAAGTCTTTACCTTTCGAAATATGTCCCTGAAAAATTTTTCTGTCGCGAATAGAAAAAGTTCTGAGGTACCGAAGAGCGACATGCTTCGAGTGGCATTCTGGGCCGAAACGGGTTAAGGGATTTCGAACTCTTTAAATGTCGCACGTATTGATTCCCTTCTATATTTTATTTTCCGTATTGCTTTTAAAAACACTCCTTTACGTATTTTGTGTCTTTCCGTCTTGCGAATATATGTGCGAACCATCTTTATTGAAGAATTCTGCAAAAATTAGTTTTGATTGTAGACGCCTATGTGCCCCCGAAAGAAACCGCCAACTGACCCCAAGGTTCCATGAAAGTTTAACATATGATTATGAAGATGGAAGGTTTTAATACAGAATGCTATATGAATTATAATGTTCATGGGTATTATTTATAGTGAGGGTTATTATACAAAAACTTGAAACCCCACCTGCTGTCGCGACAAAGCCAACTATCGGACTGAGATTACAGCATATATATTGAACAAAGAGTTGATGGTTGGGTATATATGTTGTGGTGCTATTTTATTTAGTGCTTAGATTATACTATATCAAAAACTTATCCTCTCACGCCTATTCATTAAGATTAGTTAATTCCACGTTTTGTCTAATGTTCTATATATCTTCATACAATATGTACATATACACTTTTTATTTAGTAAATCCTCAAAGGGTACATTTCCAAATAATCTTCTCATTTCAATTTTTTCTTGAACTTGCTACATTCAGACGCGCTGCGCGCGATTTACCCTTTTTTTGCTTTCTCAAAGGGAAAGCTTTGTAATGGGGCAAAAATCGGCCCACCGAATCAGACCTCGGGACATCGATTTTCGTGATCTACGGGTCGAAAAACATGGAAATCCAAAAGTGTCTGTATGTATGTATGTGTGTGTGTGTGTGTGTGTGTGTGTGTATGTGTGTGTGTGTGTGTGCGTCCCGTTTTTTTTCGTCCACGATAACTCTCGAAGGAATGGTCCGATCGTCCTGAAATTTTGCACACAGGTTAATCGCGGCAAAATCTCGGGCGAGTTCAATTTTCAGCAAAATCCGTTGTTTATTTCTCTAGCAACCGTTGCTAAGGTGTAAAATTTTTTGTTTCTTTTGTCTAGGATAACTTTCGAAGGAATCGTCCGATCTAGCTGAAATTTTGCACACCGGTTAGTTGTGGCAAGATCTAGCCCGAGATCAATTTTCAGCAAAATCCGTTGGTTATTTCCCTAGCAACCGTTCCTAACGTGTTTTCTTACAAATCCTCATGAGTGCTCATTGAGGCAAGCCGGAAAATCAGTTTTAAGTCACACTCGATGGCCAAGGACACTGAATTGTCCCATAGCAACCGTTGTTTACCTCCCTAGCAACCGTTACGAATGTTGGAAATTATTAATTTATGACCCATTTCCGTCATTTTCGACGGAAAAGGACACAAAATCTTCCCAATTAGCTCCTTAGCAACCGTTGTTTACCGCCCTAGCAACCGTTGCTAAGGGAAAGAAAAATTCATGTAAGTTTCGTTTCCAATATTTTCAACATGCTAGAACCAAATGTGCAAGAAAATATTCCTGATAATAACGCAGAACTACCATTGAAGAAACATTTGTTTTTTAGATATTAACAATAAATAAAAAAGTTTAGAGTGATTGTAAGTTACACATTAATTATAAAATTATTTTAGATGTAAAAAATTTTTTTATCCCAAATTAGTGTTTAATCTAGAAAGAAATCCCCCGATAGACGTAAGTATAAGGATAAATAAATGTATCCAATGTATAAAAATTATTTTTCCTCTAAACAAATCAATTAAACGTATTCGATATTCGATTCGAGAAAAAGTATGTATAACGGTTATAATTCTTCGTTTAATTTGTACTCACAAAGCGTCTCCCGCAAAGTGATGCATTTTTCTTCTTCAATTGTTTTAGTTGCTGAGGAACATGACGCGCATATGAATGTAATATTGTCTTTAAGCTCGCGCTATAATTCAAATATGTGTAAATTCACAGAGTTGCTCACGTAGGCTCTTTTAAGCTACATAGTAAAAGAGCCATTACTTGAGTTGAGTGATCACTTTGACAGCTGAGTTCTTGCTCACATTCAGATACTTCAAGTAAATTGTGATTCCCAACAAGATTAAAGAGTTCCCTAACAACTGTTACATGCTTTGCTACAGTCCCAGACATTTTCTTGCCCAAAGAGTATGTTTCGACAAAATTTTTCATACCAGCAATGCTTTCAACTTTTTGGTGTTTTTTTTGCTTTCTTCTGGAATTCTTCCATCAATTCTTTTACAACTTGACCGATTTCACCAAAGTTGATCCGATCCTCGGACATGCTTTCAACTTTTTGGTGTTTTTGCTTTCTCAAAGAGAAAGCTTTGTAATGGGGCAAAAATCGACCCACCGAATCAGACCTCGGGACCTCGATTTTCGTGATCTACGGGTCGAAAAACATGGAAATTCAAAAGTGTCTGTATGTATGTATGTGTGTGTGTGTGTGTGTGTGTGTGTGTGTGTGTGTGTGTGTGTGTGTTGTGCGTCCCGTTTTTTTTCGTCCACGATAACTCTCGAAGGAATGGTCCGATCGTCTTGAAATTTTGCACACAGGTTAATCGCGGCAAAATCTCGGGCGAGTTCAATTTTCAGCGAAATCCGTTGTTTATTTCCTTAGCAACCGTTGTTAAGGTGTCTATTTTTTCGTTTCTTTCGTCCACGATAACTCCCGAAGGAATGATCCGATCGTCTTGAAATTTTGCACACCGGTTAGTTGTGACACATCTAGTCCGAGTTAAATTTTCAGCAAAATCCGTTGGTTATTTCGCTAGCAACCGTTCCTAACGTGTTTTCTCACAAATCCTTATGAGTGCTCATTGGGGCAAGCCGGAAAATCAGTTTTAAGTCACACTCGATGGCCAAGGACACTGAATTGTTGTATTTGCTCCATAGCAACGGTTGTTTACCTCCCTAGCAACAGTTACGAAGGTTGGAAATCATTAATTTATGACCCATTTCCATCATTTTCGACGGCAAAGGACACATAATCTTCCCAATTAGCTCCTTAGCAACCGTTGTTCACCGCCCTAGCAACCGTTGCTAAGGGGGAAAAAAATTGATGTAAGTTTCGTTTCCAGTATTTTCAACGTACTATAGAGAAAATTGGGAAAATTTGGTGTCTTTTGCCGTCGAAAATGATCAAAATAGATTTTGAATTGATCATTTCCAACCTCAGCCGTCGAAAATGATCAAAAACGGACTTAAGGGCAGGGCGGATCGATTTTGACCGCTATTAAACCGTATGACAGTCACAAGATGAATTGATCGAAAAATTATGCAGGTCCAAATGTCTCGCATCGTGTAGAACCTAGAAACCGTTTGCTTTGTTGCATTTGATCAAATAATAAGAGAGCCCGGGCAGACATCAACACTCGCAACATAGTTTGGTCAATTGAAAAAGAACGACACTTTACACAGTCACAAAGATACGAATTGAATTGATTAAATAATTTTTTTGTAATTTTTGAAAAATAGATGATAGTATCTACGGTAGTGGAAAGGTGAAAATACAGGTTTGGGAAGCGTTTGTCGGTGATATTGAAGCCTCTTTGAGAAAGCATACTGCTAAGGCACTTGGCAGCGGTTTTTTATTAAACGAAACTCAAAACCTGTATTTAGATTTTATTCAATATCTGGCAAGAAGATTTGGTTGTTTCAACCTCAAAACTTTTTATTTTCTTTTTAAGATTATAGTACGTGCCTAAAACCTCAAAATTTATTGTTCTTTTGTTTTTCGCTTGCCTGAATTCACTATCTATATCTATATTTTACTTCATTGGTCACGTGATTAGGTCTACACCAACACGGAGAGCCCTCTGCGACATGAATCCTGTTACACTATATAGCCACACGAATCTTTGCACGGAGAGTCACGAGGGGGTGCACCGAGTACAGTTTTTCTGATACCATCCGTGCGGGTAACAGAATTTCTGTTACACATACACGGAAAAGTGTTGCCACGGGCTGGAACGGTGGCCGCCACGCGGCACAGTGGGCTGGAACTGAGAAAAAACGATCAAAATTCTCGCTTCACATGTATTCGTAATCAAAAAAAATTTCTAACCAGATGAAAAGATAGCTAATTGTGCCAGGTATAAGAATCCGACTCCCGGGAGAAATTATAACCACCCTAAGAATGGTTTTTTTGACGCCAAACAGGACCGAATGCTGATTTCCGCACGACTAGTCAACCACATTCCATTATTTCGTTGGGGAAAAAATAAATGAGAATGAAATTCATTGGTTTTCTTTGCTGTTCATCGAAAGCTCGCCAGATCACCATCGAGGTATTGTTTATAACGATAAAAATGCCTCAAATAGCAAAAAAATCATTTTTCTCCATATTTTTCGGTTTTTTTCTCCAACCGATTCGCCTGACCATCCACGGAATTGTTTTTTTCGTGAATAATCTTCGTTCAATCTATCATTGAGTAGGAGAAATTCGGAAAACGTTATTGACCTATTATAACCTAAGTAAAATCTCAAGTAGTAGCGCCAGACTAACTATTATATTCTTAAGCAAATCAAAGAAAAATTCACCTGTGTTTTAACTTATATTAATTGCAATTGTTTATACTAAATTATCAAAACAAATTGTTTCAAAATTGATCATTTAAAAAAAATACAAAAATTACTCGATTCTACGTAAAATATCATGGAAAAAATGTATGAAACACTCTTTTGTCAAAAATATTTTGTCAAAAAACTTTTGTTTGGACAAGCCTTTTGTATGGCATTTTCTTCTAAAAATAATATTGTAGCTAGATTGAAATGGTCCACCATGTATAAATGTATGAAGAATAAAATCTGATTTTACTTTTACGCTTTAACAACTAAAACAGTAATTGAATGAAACTTTATTCGGGATAAACTCTACCAACCAACCTCAAAATCGACTTGTAGTATTGACTCTGGTTAATTAATCGACCTTTCTAGGTCTGACGTCGCAGCACTGATAAGCATATGTGGTAGAAAATCTACATAAGTTTTTGATCTCTATCAATTTTGATAATCCAATAGATTTTGATACTTCAATAAAATATTGAAGATCAAAAATTACGATTGAATATAACTATATTTGAGATGAAACCTACCAAATGATCACAAAATCATCTTACTGGATTAACTTTGGCCTGTTCATCAGCGTTTTGAGATCTGAAGTTAATGGATTGACAGGCACATGTTGTAGAGAATCTGTTTATGTACACATTTTGATCATTGGTTATATAGAAATGATAATCTATTCATACATGGAACAAAAGCATGCAAAAGTAGGATATGAATGAAAAATTATTTGTATTTTATTTTCGCTCATGCACAAAAGTTAATCATGTATTATTGGCTTAACTTTCCACGTACAATAGATTGGTATTTTTATTATTTTGGCATGATAAAGATTGGAATAATTTGTTTAAATAATTCCGTATAAACAATTGCAATTGACAAAAGATAAAATACGTATAAATTTTTTTCGATATTCCAACAAATCTAATGGTTAGTTTGGCGCTATCTCTTCTAGATTCTGTTTGGAATTTGCTGGGGTTGATTTTTTCATAGTGATTTTACAATAACAAACTAGACTCAGACAAAAGAGTGTTTCATACATTTTTTCCATGATATTTTACGTAGAATCGAGTGATATTTGTATTTTTTTAAATGATGAATTTTGAAACAATTTGTAATGATAATTTAGTATAAACAATTGCAATTAATATAAGTTAAAACACAGGTGAATTTTTCTTTGATTTGCTTAAGAATATAATAGTTAGTCTGGCGCTACTGCTTAAGATTTTACTTAGGTTATAATAGGTCAATAACGTTTTCCGAATTTCTCCTACTCAATGATAAATTGAACGAAGATTATCTTCAAGAAAATGAATAGAAACAGAGTTGACTTGTTTCGAATAGTTCTATCACGAAGAAAACAATTCCGTGGATGGTCAGGCGAATCGGTTGGAGAAAAAACCGAAAAATATGGAGAAAAATGATTTTTTTGCTATTTGAGGCATTTTTATCGTTATAAACAATACCTCGATGGTGATCGGGCGAGCTTTCGATGAACAGCAAAGAAAACCAATGAATTTCATTCTCATTTATTTTTTCCCCAACGAAATAATGGAATGTAGTTGACTAGTCGTGCGGAAATCAGCATTCGGTCCTGTTTGGCGTCAAAAAAACCATTCTTAGGGTGGTTATAATTTCTCCAGGGAGTCGGATTCTCATACCTGGCACAATTAGCTATCTTTTCATCTGGTTAGAAATTTTTTTTGATTACGAATACATGTGAAGCGAGAATTTTGATCGTTTTTTCTCAGTTCCAGCCCACTGTGCAACGGGTCCTGCCGGAGTTTCGCTCCCCGGCTGGGGCCGTGTCTCCGTCTGTGGCCATTGCCCTCTCGCTCTCCGGTGTCGGTGGGGCGAGGAGAGGTTGGATCTCGGCGGGCTCTGGGAGCTCGCCTCGGTCCTCCACTCCGTCTGCGCCCCCCGTAGCACCGCCACCGTCGCTCAAGGCCACCACTAGCGCGGTCACCACCATAGTGCGCCATTTGGGGTCGCTCATGCACACCATGGGACCCCAACGTTCTTTTACATGGCTTGGCGCCTCGAGGAACGCGTCGATATCCTCGACGACGTTTTCCTCGAAGGCCAGCCTGACCTTTTCCACCAGCACCCGCTCAAATTGCGGATGCTGGAAGATCCAATCAACCTCTGCCGACGTGAGGTTCAGCTCGGCCATCTCCCCGCGCATGAGGCGCTCCACCTCTTCGGCCTATTTGGCCGACCAGCCCTCCATGAATGCCGCGCGAGCGGCCGCCCGCTCGCGGTCTACCTCATCCGCCCAGTTGTTTACCAACTGGGCAGGGGTTTGAGGAGGGACCTCCTCGTCCACTTGCATGGGGCTATTCGCCCCGTCGTTCTTCTCTCCGTCGTAGCTCATACTTTCCTCTGCAACAAAAAAAAAGACGCGTTTAAATAAAACCAAAAAAAAAACAATTGGCGATATTAAACGGTTTTAGACGTTCGAGGGGGAATGCATCGCGTTAGCTCGCTGACCGGTGCTTTCGCGTTCCGTTTGCTCCGGCCCATATTTAGGATATACGTGAGTGGCGAAAGTTTCTTCGCTATCCGATAGGGCCCCGTTCGCTTAGGAGCTTACTTGCGATTTACCCTCTCATCCGCGCTGGAGAGTGCGTGTTCTAACCGCCATACCATGTCTCCTACATTGAATTCCACGTGTTTCCTCCCTCTGTTGTATTGTTTCCCCTGCTGTTCCTGGGCCTTGAATGCGTTCTTAATCACGTAATCGCGTAATGCTTCCAATCGCCGTGTTCGTTCCTCCGGACTCTCGTTTGAAATCTCGGCGACTGGCAAGCATTCTTCCACTTCTCGTCTCACGCTGTTAATCGGAGCCGGATGTCGTCCGAAGTTTAAAAACGCCGGTGACACTCGCGTCGAATCGTTTCTCGCCGTGTTGTAAGCTTGCCGAAGCTCGCACAGGTACTTATCCCAATTCCGATGGTCCTTGCCCACGAACATAGCCAACATGGTCTTGATCGTTCTGTTGCAGCGCTCCATGGGGTTAGCCTGAGGATGGTAGGGTGCCGTCGTTACGTGCGTGATGTTATATTTAGCCAGATTTTCATTCACTACTTTATTTTCATATTCTTTCCCGTTAACGTTTAAAAAGTACTCCGGCGCCCCCCATCTGTTCAGGACTAACTCGTTGAACGCTTGCCAAACCGCGTTCCCACCGATTTTACGAACCGGCTTTATCTCGATGTATCTCGAAAACGAGTCCATGAAAACAATTAGATACTTGTATTGGCATTTGCTCCTGGGCAATTCCATCGTATCCGCCGCTACTACGTTCCATACTCTGTCGACGCATCGTTTGCCCATCAGGCCTTGAGGCGGCTGCTGTGACGTTTTGTACTGTTGACAAATTTGGCAAGCTTTTACGTACTCGTACACGTCATGGTAGCTACCTGGCCAACAATACTCGCGCGCGATTCTATCGTACGTTTTCTCGATGCCGAGATGGCCCGACGGCGGTTCATCATGCGCATCTCGCATCACGCGTTCTCTCCACTCTTCTGGCACTACCAACTTCCAGTTTTCTTCTTTGTTTGTTACCGGATCTAATAAATTATCCCTACGGTACACGTACAAAAGATCGTTCTCAACTTTCCAGTTCCCGAATTTCCGTGGGAAGGTTTTCACCTTTTCCCGTCGTTCATTGTACCACTTGTCGTTCACTACGCTCAACGAAGCTACTCCTGTTTCGTCTCCAAAATCACGCGACAGGGCGTCGGGCATTTTATTGAGTTCGCCCTTCCTGTGGGTTATCGTAAAATCCCACTGTTGTAATTGTAATAATTCAATTACCCATCTAGCCAGACGACTCGTCGGATTCTTCAAATTCCTTAACCACTGGAGCGCTGAGTGATCCGTTATGACGTGCAATTCCGTTCCTTCGATGTATGGTCTCAGCTTTTGAATGGCCCATATGATTGCCAGACATTCTTTTTAGCACAGTAATCATCTGTTTTTACTGCGACTATTCATACACTGTCGCTAAAAACTTTTGGGTTCCCTCCGGAAAATGATTCTCAATCGAATGGTACATGTGCGTCAAACTGAAAAGTATGGCTTCATGTTTTTATTTTCGAAAATGTTCAAAAATCTGCATTTTTCTTTAGAGAAGTAGAAGTTTCGTTATTAAATTTTGCATGAGGATTAAGTATTCCGAAACATCAATCTCGAAAATTGTTGTTGCAAAATAGATACAAAGAAAAACATGACCCCAAAAAATATGCGATTTTTTTTAAAGTTTTCAAATCATACCTACGATAATCACAATTTAATTTAGAGTACCTTATACAGTAATGAAAGTACAAAAAAAATTTCATTTTGATATCTCTGATGGTTTTCGCAAAATCTATTTTTTTAGTAAAAATGAAAAATTGTAATTTAGTCCTTTACGAGCCTCCGGGTCTAGTATCTATAAAAATACGTAAAAAAATTGGCGGGTTTCGGGGAGGGTATGTTCGGAGCAGTCTGCAGTCTGCATCCGTTGAAGTGCTGATCGACACTCACTCGTTCCTGACCCCTCTGGATCAGGTGCTCTCTCGTGATCGTTCGCTGCCCTGGTGTGCCCAGCGCTGGGCGCAGCATTGCTGCCGCTGGGGGCGTCGTTCACACTCGCGTTACTCGTACTCGTCACACTCTGCGGTATTTCCTGGTCTCCCGTTCGTTTGCCGTTACCAGCACACACTGCTGGCTTTTGGCTACGGCTCCGGGGCTCGTTCCCGCTCTCGTTCACGAACTCGTTGTACAGTAAAGCAGGTACCTTCTGACTCGGCTCTGCGCTGTAATCAGCTTGAAGCACTCTGTTGGTATTTTTCCCGCGATGAATACTGACACATTTGTCGTCTGTCCCGACGACTTTACTCGTTACGACCCGATTCGACTCGAGCTGATTAATCGGCAGAGCTCGCGAGTCAGGTTCGTCAACCTGTTCCCGAGTTTTCGCCGATTTTTCATTCGCTCGTTCGTTCGTGCCGTTCTCTCGACTCGTTGAGCTCGACAACTGGTTTTCATCAGCTTGATCAGCAGCTGTTTCAGCTCGCTGATTTCCGATTTGGCCGGTCGTTCCGTTGTCGCCGCAGCGACTTCTGCTTTCTCTTTTGTCCCCTTCTTTTGCGGTTTATTCCCTTTCCCTTTCTCTGCTGAACTCTCATCGTTGCCGCGCTTGCTGTCAGATTTTCGGATCGCCGATATTGATCCCGATTTCCTATCGCTTTCGTACGCTGCTGCTAGTATGCTCGATTTCTCTTTGGTCGGCGGCGGCTCGTACCGCGCGTCCAGGTCTCGGAGCTTTTCGTACTCCCTGCCCGCTCGTTCTAAATCTCTGTATGAGTTTATTCTCATGTGCAACATAGCACTTCTGTAAGTTGGAAGCAGGTTCCGAAAAGCCCTGTCGACCTGCCTCGCCTCCGTAGGTACAACCTTAAAGTATCGGACGATTGATTTGAACTTCGACAAGAATGTTGGAATTTTCTCCGATTCATGTTGTTTACGCGCTCGTAGCTCTTCCCACACGTCCTCGTCGTCCATCTCGACCACGAATCTGTGCCTGAAGGCTTTTTTGAATCTGCGCCACGTTCCTATTTCCGCTTTCATCGTCCGAAACCAATCGGCTGCACCCTTGTGGAGCGCGCTCGGCATTGCCGCCAGCAACGCAGAGTCAGGAATATCTACACTCGATCTGTAGTCTTCCAGTCGTTCTAAAAATTCTAACGCGTCCACCGATCCGTCGTCCGCAAATCGTAGCTTCCAGTCGCGCATCGATTTCATGCACCCGTGGCTCATTTGTAATGAGCTGCGCTCTATTGTGTTCGTTCTCACGTTTGCGATCGGCGATACCAGCTGTTCCACGTTAAGCCCGTCCTCGTCTGAATCTGACAATTCTAACGCGTTATTATATTTGTTCACGTCCGTTGATACCGGCATTGATACACGATGTTTCGAGTCGCGTACTGTGATTTTGCCCCGCTCGATGCGTGTGCTCGTTCTCGCGTTTGTCATTGATGGTATTATCGGCCGCGCGTCGAAGTCGTCCCCGTCCTCGTCCGACGACGCCTGCACATTCACGTTTAAATTCGGTTGTACCGTATTCGACACAGCACCCTTTGATTTGTGCGTGCTGATTTTTCGTCGCGTTCTCCGCTCAATACGCGTGCTCGTTCTTGTATCAGACTCGCTTCCGCTTCTGGACGACATGTTCGAATCGTCCAGCTCGTTCATATTGGGTGCGGGTACAATCCGTTTCGGCCGCGCACCTTTTTCTGATGTTGGTCCTCCCGACCCACCTGGGAGTGCCGATCGATTTTCGAGAACAAATTTTTCAAACGCCGATAACATGGCTACCCCTTCCGGGAGCTTTAGGTACTCGAGAATGTCCGCCGTTTTTCTACTGGACTCTTCCGAATTCGCATTCTTTTCCGCGCCAATATTCTTCTCCGCGTCTGTATCACTCGCTCCTTAACTCTCGGTCTCTTCGCCGTCGCTCACCATTGTTCATTCTACTATGGGCGGCACTTGGTCCTTTTCATCGTCCGTGAACCACGGCGCCCCCTTCACCCTCGCTTCTTTCATCTCCCATCTCAACAACCGTTCTTTTTGTGTACGCAGCTTCCCCGTAACTGCGATCCCCGCTTTCTCTAGTTTTCTTCGAACTACTTCTTTATTCATCTTAATCATCTTCGCCGCGTGACGTCAGCCGAAGACGGCCGAAGTAAGCTCGGCCGGCCCAGCGCGCGGCGGAAGCTCATCAGTTTTATGCCGGCCCTCGCGCGCGATACCACGTGCCCTCAAGACTACGAGACCGCCCGGGCTATCGCAACCCCGAGGACGTCAGCGGACCGTTTCCCCACGACATCCCACTCGCTACCGCACGCCGAGGCCGAACCGAGGACGAGCATCGCCAAGCGCCGGAGCCCATCGCCGAGTAAGTGCCGCACGATCGTCATCTCTCTCTCTCCCGGCCAACACGCGTTCACGCTCTCTCTCGCTCCGGCCTGCGAGACGCGACCCAGGGCTCGTTGCCGTTTTGTGTAACTTCTTCCCTAAGATTAAATAAATATTGTGTTCGTCAGAACCGTACTATCTTTTATTTGCCACACTGTTCCCGCTCAAGATCCTACTCTCGCGCACACGAGCCTCACCACCTCGTGCGCGCAATTCCTACATTTTTTATCATGCTCTAGGCCCTATGGCCATTGTATTAATTAATTATTAATAAATACGGCGGTGATAAGATATCCTGATCAGTCGGCGTATTTCCGAACTGTCGCCGTCTCGCTGTCAATGTTTGATTTTTCAAGGGCTCCATCTGGTTTTTCCTTGAATGTAAGGTTTTCCCTGGCAATGGTGTGCTGGTCACTTCTATTTCCGCTTCCATATTCGCCTCCTTATGCATGCGTTTCAATTTTTCGTCTATCTTGTTTTGACTCAAAATGCTCCTCTCCTGCTCTACTTATTGGTTGACATACCGGAAATTTGTAACCTGTTCTATTATCTTTACGCTTCCTATACTTCTTACGTGCTTTTGCTGGTCGTTCGTTGATGCTGTTCTTGGCCCCGTCGGTATCCTCCGCATCCGAGTATTCCGTAGTTTCTATATTACGTATTTTCCTGTTATGTGGATTGCCGGAACCCCCAAAATCCGTTGACAGCTCCCTTTTTCCATTCGCATTCGCCTGATTCTGAGCCTTTAAACACGCTTGCCTGGCTTGTAATCGTGTGAAAACTGCCTTTACCGACGATTTTTGACAATTTTTATTCTTCTCTTTCCTCTTGCTTTTCTGCTGATTCGTACAATTCAATTTTTGGTAATTCCGGATCTATTTCTCCTTCGCGTATTATGGGGCACCGACTTAACGCATCCGCATTTTTATTTTTATCTTCAGGTCTATAAATGATGTCGAACTGATATTTTAGCAATACTGTTTTCAATCTATTGAAATGTAGATCCGGTTTTTTGGTCTAATTGAAATGTTTTAGCGGCTCTCGATCCGTAACTACGACGAATTCTCTGCCGTATAAATAATGCCTGAATTCCTTCAATGCCCATGCTATAGCATTTCCCTATCGTATACTGGATACCTGAATTCTGGCCATTTCAATACCCTAGAGGTATATGATACTGGCCTGTCTGATCCTAGCTCTCCTTGGCTGAGTATTGCCCCAATAGCATAGTGAGACGCGTCCGTTGTTACTATAAATTTTTTTTGTTAAATCTGGCGCTATTAACACTGGTTCACTGCAAAGAATTTCCTTAATTTTCTCGAATGCTTGTTGTTTTTCTTCCCCCCATACATTTTTTTTCTTTTGTCTCAGTTTATTGAGTGGGTGAACAATTTTTGCAAAGTTCTTTACGAACTTTCTGTAATATGATGCAATTCCAACAAACCTCTGTACCTTTTCTGCGTTCTTAGACACGGGAATTCTTTGACCGCCTCGATCTTCTTCGGGTCCATTTTAATTACTCCATTTCTCGCGATGTGACCGAGATACTTCGCATGTTTTTGAAGAAACTGGCATTTACTTGGCTTCGCCGTGAGGTTTGCTTTCTCGAACCTGTTCATTAATCTTCTGAATTTCTTGCCATGCTCAACTAGATCGTTGGCCATTAATACAATGTCATCTACGTAGACAAAAAGCTCTAACCCTTGAAGGCCGGTTAAAATTAAATCTACCATTTTTTGAAATGTCAATGGCGCATTTTTGAGACACATGCCCATTCGTTTATACTCATAATGACCGTATGGCCCTATAAACGCTGTCAATTTTGCAGATTCCGGATCCATTGGAATTTGATAAAATCCGGATTTTAGATCCAGGGCTGTATATATAATTTGCCGAGGCTGCAACTTCAATTATTTCATTCATGTTCGGCAAGGGGTAGCTATTTCCTACCGTAATCGCATTAAGTTGTCGAAAATCGGTCACTAACCGCTATCTCTCTCCTCCATTTGGTCCTGGTTTTTTCCTGACTGCCCAAACTGGCGAAGAATAAGGACTTTCCGATTCTTCTTTTATTCCTTGCTCTAGAAGATCTCCAATAAGCTTCTGCATCACATCCTTTAATGCTTGCGGATGTCTATACCTTTTTACTTTAATGGGAACGTCCGACGTCAGTTCGATTTTGTGCGTGGTTACGGCTGTTGCCTTGAGGTGTTCGCCCGGTAATCCCAAAAACGTGGGCATATTCTCCAATCAGCTCCTTTACATGCGCCAGTTCCTCCGGGTTCAATTCTTTCAATGTTTCTTTGTCCAATTGTTCGAAAACTAGATCTGCCCAGCTTCTTGTCTCGTCACTTGAAACTATCAAAATATTTACGTGTGATACTTCCTCTTTCTCTTTAACATCATCTATTTCACAATCTATTATATTATTATTCACTTTCATTGCCTCACATGGCACAAGAACAACATCGGGTACTTTTACCCTAACTTCTTCTTCATTTATGTTCAAATTGCGCATCTAGTGATCATACTTCCAAGTGCATTGATTTACATTAGCTAATTCCATGAGTAAATAACTTGAGGTTGTAGTTTGAACCCACCCGTCAATAGCTGCTTGGACCTTAGCTATACAGTTCATACATTATAAGTGGATTTCATGAGTCTAATATTCATAAATATTACCCATGTTTAGTGAACTTCAACATTTTCTTGTTGATATTAAAAAAATCATATGACATCTATGTACTGCCTAGTGTGTTATAAGGTATATGTGTAATGCACAGCTTATAATTTACTTTTTGGATTAATCTTTCTTATCGAGTGAATGCAATCCATGACACATGTACTTTATTGTTAGTTTCTTGTACATTTTAACACAATAGAGCCAATATATTGACCATCAATACATGTAACTACTGAAAGTTAGGTGGCGTCAAGTATTAGTAATGCTTAATCTATATCAATATGATATTGATAACTCAGGATATGTATTAGCATGATAGAATGTGAGTTTTTACAGTGGATAATTTTAATAATACCACAGACAAGTGTTTGCAAAATTTGGAAGTGTTGGCGATACAAGGCTCCCCTTGAATAGTCATTTTAGCCAATTTTTACCCCTATTTTTGTTAATATGTTATTTTTTTGGGAGCTTCCAGAGTCTAGGCCCATTTTTTCACTATAAAGACTGTATGTGGTATGAGTTGGGACAACTTTTAGTACCCATGTGGTGTGGGGCTTGACGAGCGAACTCCCAGGGTTCAAAAATAGAGGCTCCAATTGGTAATGTGGAGTACTTAATGTGTTCCAATGAGCTTGGAAATAATTTTTCTATAAAATTCAGGCATCTTGCAGACATAAGTGTTCCATTCATTTTTTGCCTCAGAGGTCATTTTCAGGGTGTAAATTAAGGTTGAAAATGCCTCTGAAAATGCAAAAACAGCAAAATCAGCAGCTTTGCCTATTTATTAAACAGGGTTAAAGTGCTCGGAAAAATCTGAGAAAATTCTGGGAATTCGGCATGATGCCCTAAAACTTACAAAAAAATTTTAAGCCAAATCAAATTTTTTGATGTTCGATCCCACAGAGAATTGCCCATATACATGTTCATACAATACCAATATAATTATGTATTATTATCTAGTTCGTTCAATTATACTGTTTGAGTATTATCTGGTTTGGTTCAATTTCTAATGATCGTTCGTCCGCTGATTGTGTGCTAAAAACCCTAACCATCCGAATATTTAATATATTGAAAATCAAAATAACCGAAAGCCAAGAAAAAAAAACCAAAAGAAATTATCACTCGCGCTCGAAAAAGAGAAAAGAAAATAAAAATTAAATTTGAAAAATAATTAATAATGAAAAAAAACTATTAACAATTTTAACGGGCGCCAGGAATGCCTCGGCCAGCTCACTCTCGGGAGCACGGGCTTCTCGCGTGGAGGGACGACCGGTACGCGGGGACTCGAACGGAGTCACCTCCGCGCTCGTTCCTTCTCGCCGTGACTTCGGGGACGAGGGGATAGGTCCGGGCCAGGGCCGGAGCCCGTCGTTCTTTTGGGTGTGTTGGCGCGCTCGCCAACACACACGTTCGCAAGGGGGGGAGTACCGGGCCGCGACGCGCACAGGCAAACCTTGCGATGCGCTGTCTCTCTCTCTCTCTCTCTCGCTCGCTCGTCCACGCTCCTCATCGACGTTGCTCGTCGCTGGGGTTCCTTCGTGTTTGTCTGGGCATGCACGCACACGATCACGCACCCGATTACACTCTCACTTGGGAACTCGGGACTCGGGACTCGGCTCGCGTCGCGTCTTGATACTTGCGTGCACCGGACGAGAATGCCCGTCCGCCGTGTGCTCGCTCCCGGCCTCGCGCCGCGGCTCGCGTGCGCACTGGACAGTGCTGCCCTCCCGAGCCGGCGGCTGCCTACTGTGGGGCCATACCGGTCGGGTCGGCAAGCAGCCTCTCCATCTACAGTGACGGGTTTCCTCGTCACAACATGAAACGAGATCCTAGCTCCTCATCCATAATTTGAAACCAGGTGTGGTGCACGCAGTTACGAGTACGCGTTTACGAGTGCTCATTACCAGTCATAATTAGTTTTTATGTCTTTGCTAGATTCGGTTTGAGATAAGACAGCGTCAATTTATTTGTAACGAGTTCACACTAACGAATTGGATCCTGACAAAAAAGTGCTCTGCATAATTTCTGCTCAAGTTCTCACGTAGAATCGATTGGTGTTTTCATTTTCCGGAAATAGTTAATTCTGGAACAATTTGCTTTAATAATTCTGCATAAACAATTGCACTTGATGAAAAAAACACGGGTATTCATTCCTTCACTATGCCTATCAAATAACAAGTTAGTTTGGAGTTATCTTCGCTACGTGTATTTTATTGGGTAAATGAGTCTTATGAGGTGTCTTTAACCTCATCAAAACAGAGATATCTCGCAAGTACGAGATGATTTGTAAATTCCGTCGTGAAATTCAGCTCCAGCTCCATGAATGATGATAATCTACATAGTCATGTCGATCATTATTCATGTTTCAATTCGGCTCATTCCGATTGAAATTGAATTTCAAAAAGGCTATCTTCACCTCATTTTTGACGTACCTTCTGTCCAAGGGATCTAGTCGGGGGAAACGGTTTCTTGTTCCTTAAAGATTTCTGAAGAGAATACCAAAAGAATTTTGTGTTTTCATGAAAAAACCAGGGCGGTCCGAATTTCGTCCATTTTTAACCCGTTTCGTCCCACTGTGCGACGGGCGCCGAAAGATGATTGTCGTGAGAGTGCAAGTGCGCACTATCTATAAAGTAAAGAGAAGGAGGCATGCTCGAAGTTGTACAGCGGCGCAAAGACACATATCAATAAATTTTTGGACAAGTATTACAAGTATTACAAGTATATATATATATATATATATCAAATCAACCATACAAAATGGCCGACGCGGTACGAGAACAATCGTTGATGAGCGACGAAGAGGAAAGCCATGTGGGTAATCTCAGAATAGAAAATGCTACTAAGAAAGTGGAGAGCATTTGGGATTACTTAAAGTTACCGGAGGGTGTGGCAATCATATCGGCCATCGAAAAATTCATTCTCGAGAATCGATCGATGCTAAAGTAAAGTTGCTAACAACAGAGCGGCCGAAAGGTAGAATGAACGTAGTGGACGACTCGACTATATTGTCCGACAAGATTACTCGTGAGTTTACTCATAGGGTTCTTGTAAGTGCACCAATCTGTATATTGACCCTCTCCAAAATTTTAACAAAGTTTTTTCAGAAATTTGGGCCTGAGAAAAACCACCGTCAGTATGCTTTCATTTCGTGAAAACAATATATAAGTTTGGTATGGATGAATTAAAAAAAATGAAGAAACTGAACGAATCTCAATCTACTCAGCCTCCCCATATATTCATTGAATCATGTTACTTACATCTTCTAGATTTCTAATAAATATCACATAAGCTTGAAAAAATTTACTTCTTTTAACTTGAAAAATATAACCTGAAAAATAATATTGCAGGTCTAAATCAGAATGATGGGAGGTCTCATTAATGAGACAACTCTGAGACAGATGTTGTCTCTCTGACTGAGACAGACGACAATTTTTGTATATAAATCAATCAAACGGCCCTAAAATTTTTAGAAAATGATCATCATTCTCATTTGTATTTTGTTTTTATAGTGAAAGCTCCAGATTTCTATATCACGACTCGATTATTACTCCGAAATCATGATACATATGCTATATGATACATATGAAGTCTTAAATATTAATACCTGCCATGAATTTGAGTATGAATTCCTTTTCAGGGAAAGCACCACCTCGAGGGACTTCGATCGAATTAACACATATTGATGTTCCAACGAATATGAACTTATGGCCATTATTCCACAATGGAGTAGCTACTGGATTGTGTATACACCCTGGAGCTTCTAATGTTGATTCAACATGGATTGTATATAACAAGCAACATCAGAGTGAAATAGAGATAGAACATTCGGGATTCTTGATGGCATTAGGGCTTAATGGCCATCTCAAAAATCTTGCACCATTCAGCATGTATGAATATTTGGTAGAATGCCATGAAACCACAAGTGTTGGTTTACTCCTGGGATTATCAGCAACACACCAATCTTCGATGGATGTTTCGATGACAAAATTATTATCACTACACGTAGAAACTCTGTTACCACCTACTAGCGTAGAATTGAATGTTCAACAAAATGTCCAGATAGCAGCATTATTAGGAGTAGGGCTAGTTTATTTGGGAACAAATCACCGTCATATTGCGAATGCATTATTGTCTGAAATAGGTGAGTAATAACTGACTGATTCATTGACATCACATCTTAATCTCGCTATACCATAATTCCTGTAGTTCAATATTCCTATCAGAATGCATGAGAAACAAATAGCGAAAAAGATGTGTAGAACAATCGATAGAATTAGAATTCGCATGGCGTATTGATATTCCATGTATTAGTACAGCATAGCACTCGCTCTCGTCTTTTGTTCCGACAGTGTCAAAATCAAGAGAATCATATAGTACCCTGTACACTTGAATATTTCGATGCCTCTTACGAAGAGAGACACATTTTGCAATCTGACCGCAAAGAAATGACACATTTTGCATGCATTTATTCAATTACCTACTTATTCCATGTTGTCGATCTATGTATTTTCTTACGTCGGGAAATTCTGTTCTGGTGCGCAACATGCATATTTTTCGCTGGCAGATGCGACATATGTATTTCTTCATGGCCAAATGGTGAGATGTGACTTTCTTCATCGATCTATAGTCGTCATTATGCTATAACTCAGTCATGAAATCAATGAATGAGAAGTCATTGGATCGTTGCGTATTACTAGTACCCAGGTTATATATATGTATATTATCACCGCCGTATTTATTATTAATAATTAATACTGTAATGGCCTTAGGGCCTGGAGCATGATAACAAATGCGCGCACGAGGTGGTGAAACTCGTGTGCGCGGGAATGGGATCTTTAGCAGGAATAGCGTGGCAATGAAGAATACAAAACGGTTCTGACGAACACACAGTTTATTAATTAAGATAAAGGGGAGATTCTACACAGATATGAGGCGTCGAGCCTCGAGTCGCGTCTCGCGGGCTGGAGCGAGAGAGAGCGCGAACGCGTGTTGGCCGGGAGAGAGAGAGATGATGATCGAGCGGCACTTACTCGGCGTTGCGTGGGTCTCCGGCTCTATTCGGCGGTCGCGGTCAGCTCGGTCGCGGGCGCACGGGTAGTGAGCTGGTGGACCTAGGGGATGTCGCTGTCGTCTTCCTGGGGCGCGGTAGCACCTCGGGGCGGTCTCGCTATTCGAGGGCGCGTGCTATCGCGCGCGAGGGCCGGCAATAAACTGATAAGCTTCCGCCGCGCGCTGGGCCGGCCGAGCTCACTTCGGCCGTGTCCGGCTGACGTCACGCGGCACGAGGTTTCAATCCCGATCGCGGCGCGGTCTCTCTCTCTCTTACCTTGTCGACAGCGCTGGCTCTCTCGCTGGGCGCTGAAACATAACTTAAAATTAACAAACAATATAATATTGTGGAGAGAGATCTCACAGGGCCTGATAATGAATTATCCGCCCGTGACACAATATATATATATATATATATATATATATATTATATATTATATATATATATATATATATATAATATATATATATATATTGTGACGAGGTCCAGCATCGTCAACGATTGCGGAAGGCGCGAGGTGACCGCCGGAGGATCACAGGGCCGATACTTCACGAAGCGATTGTTAGGGATAGAGAGGGGGGGAGAGCGAAGCACGAAGTCGCGGCGCGTGCCGATAGCGCGCAGCGCGACAAGGAGAATTGAGCAGTCACGCTTGGCTGAGCGATTAGCCCGCGATCTTCGTCCAAGCCCGACACCCTTCGCCGTTGACCCGTGTGTGCGTGCGCACTGGGAGGAAAGCCCATCAGCGTACGCGCGACGTATTGTAAGAAGCCCGTGGCCGTCCTTCCGGTGGTCGCGGCACGTGTAGCTTTAGCGTAATAAACGCATCTTTCCTTTCACTACGATCGTAATACTTTTGCGCCCTAGCTCCCCTTCTCCACCGTGACTCCTGGTACGTGAACGCGGCACTGCATCACGCCGCATCCGCGAACGGGCCGATCAACGGACCGGCCTGTGACCGCGCTAGCCTGGGCGTGCGCGGAATTCCCCTTTTCAAGCCTTCAGTACGAGGCATTAATGGGGCCCAGCCCTGCATCGAGGGACTTGTCGAGCAGCGGCTGACGAGGATAATCCCCGCCCTGGACGTCGATCTCCGTATCCTCGATTCCCCTTTTATTTTACCAGCATACCCCGTTACAATATCTGGGTCATTTCACATTCCCGACGCGCTCCTCAGCTACCTTCCTCTCGACTACGCTGTACCTCTGCTTCGACGCCAACAACTCTGCTCTACTCCACCGCTGCAAACTCCTCTCGTCAATGGCCGCTGTTGAGACCGCCGCAGTCGAAGCCCGCCGTACAAGTGCATCAGTGCGGCGCGCGCGGCCCAACGAACGCGCCCGATCCCGGCGAATTCACGCACGCACATGAATACTTCCGCGCGCGCTTTTCCGTCGATCTTCTTACAATATTTCCCGGGGCTCTCACACTGTCAATTACTCTACGAATACTCATTTCATCACTCCCGACTCATAATATCACACATTCTTCTATTATTCTATTTATATACAATAATCTATTCCCTGCCGTCGTCCCTTCCTCATTCACTACATCCGCCACTGCGCCAGTAGAGCTCGCGACCGCGAGATTTCGAATCGGCCGCTCGTGCGCGACAAAAATGGCCCCCCAACTTGTAGATTAATAATAATAATTAATCTTCACTTACTTGCGTCGACATTGAGTTCTCCACTGAAACGCACCGTCACAGGGGTCGCAGATTACGAATCCGGCCTTAGATTTCCAATATTTGAAGTAGAACCTCTAACATTACCGACCGAAAATTTGAAAAGGTACTGGATTTTGATGACTCAGGGTTCTATATTTTGACCAAACCTATTTTAATGTTTTTATTTAATTTACCACATATGCATAGATGAATTTCAGGGATTAAGGCCAAAGCTGCTCCCTATTTTCATTTTAATATCATATAGAAAATTGGCTATGATCTTCAGGAATATTTTTCCTAATGAATATCTCTTGAGACTCTCTCGCGTTCTCGTGATATCTAAAGCCTATATACCGAATAGACACCAAATAAACGTCTGTTTGGTAAACCAACTTCAGTTTTCGTCTCGATAATCGTCTAGGTACAGATAATGAAACAGTAACAAATATAACTCTGGTCTCAGTGTGAGTCGAAAGATTCCATTAAAAATAAGCTTTCATTGAAAAGTCATAAGCCTGAATCGGAATATGCAAAAATTTTCGTGATGAGTAAGTATAATCTTCAATACTTGTACCAGAGGTTATGCTGTTACGCAAGTAGAGTTTCACGGTATTTCACTCGAACCAAAGTATTGGAATTTTCTAGTTCTCATTTTTTCTATTAGTCTCTTTTGATGCAATAAGTAAAAGACGACTGATAGGAACTATTAGAAGGAACTTCAAACATATAGATATCTTACTATCATATAAAGAGGAAACGTTTGTTTGTATATTCGCAAGAATCTCAAAATCTACTGAATCAATCGCCTGCAAATTTTGACAGTAGCTTTACTATGTACCCTGAAGTGTCAGAGGTTATTAAAATTGATCATTAATGAATTAGAAACGTTTCTATGCAAAATGTGGAAATAACAAACGGTTTCTCTCTTTGGCCACTAGGTGGCAAGACGTGGCTGGCTAATTTAGCCGTTTACGTGGCTGAAGTGGCGTGGTCTGGCATATAAGTATAAGGCAATTAGTGTTGAAATTCTCGATTTTATCATGGAAAACTTTTAATTGGTCGTCTTATTGTGACTCCCGATATTATAGCGGTGTAATCGATTGCCTAAATAATCGAACTCGCATATATTTTCTCGAGGAATTATTTTTAACGACTGAAATATGCCTTAATTTGAAGCTCCGGCTTCTCTCTTTGGCCACTAGGTGCCGAACCGCTGTACGAGCCGTTCACGCAGTTCCTTTTGCTATTACAATAAACAAGATTCAAGGTCAGATATTTAAATATGTCGGAATTGATTTACGCTCAGATTGTTTTTCACACAGGCAGTTGTATGTCGGACTTTCTAGAACGGGCAAATCGGAATCTGATTCCAATTCCAAAACCAAAAATGTTGTTTATTCTGAAGTACTTTAGGGATTTGAAACTTTAATCACTAGAATGTTACGTTTTTATTCCTATGCACAGTTAATAATCATCAATCGACTTCGGAGAGCGGATTGTTAAGTAACGTGGACTCACGTACTTAACTTGTTAGAACTTTAACGTTCTTTAACTCATGCACCTAGGCCTATACAAGTCTAACCCCAGCAGATCAGGAGAAGTCAGTGAAGGCTTTTAATTTGAATTAATATATTTATTTTATGATTTTAAACTACAAATAGTGGGGTCTGGGTGGTTCAACGATAGAAATAGGAATAAATTTAGAATATTAAATGTATTATTCATATGGATGTTTATATATAGAACTTGGATCTGATAATTCACTATGTATGTGTTCATTATATTTTCTTTCTGTACCTTTTGCTGTCGATTCTGTAACAACGATTGAACTAGGGTTGATGGCAGCTGGCTTGAATATATCACACACTGATAAATGATTCTGTTATTCTCTCCTGATGAATTTGATTTGTTTGCAACTGTAGATTTCTATCGTGTAAAACTAAATTTATTGTCACTATATGATTTTGAATGTAATTTCGTGTAACTTCTGAATATAATTTCTATAATTTCTGAATCAACTTGTATAAGATTCTGAATGTAACTTTTATAAAATTCTGCTCGACTTCTATATTCCAAACACTACACAACAGCAGGTGTTATAATAATCACTCTATATTTGGCTCTTGCTCAGGCCGATTCTCAACTGTAACTGATTTCTGACAGGACTACTCCTCATGTTTAGCGGGGGAGGCATCTATATACCTGCCGCTCATTGGCACCCTTGATCAGCCCACCTTATGCATAACTTGCATTTTGGGCAAGTCAGTATAGCCTGGAGTGGGTCACTTAGTCCGTGCAATCGTAAGGTTGCCCCATACCTTTGATTCAGCGCATCCTTTGTACCCGATGTTCTTCTCGTCTTAAGGGGTAGTATACCTTTGTGATTTTTTTTCCAATTTTTTTTTATTGGTTTAAACACTCCATAAACTATCTAAAAATGATATGAAAAGTCGACCAAGTGGTGGAAGAAGTTCTAAGTGCCTCAGAAAATCGATTCTTAGAACAGAGTCGTAGAGTATTAGCATTGTACTCAAAACTTTGAACGCGTTTATCTCCAAACCGTCTTTTTGACATTAGCCTACCGATAGCGCCGACGATTTTCAACCGATTCTCTTCAAATTTTAACTGTAGCTTGGAAACATGATTTTCAAGTGAACGTCGTACGATTTTCTCGATATTTTGATTTTTACCGATTCTATGGCCGATTTTCGATCGATTTTTTTGCGAAAAAAAAGAAAAAAAATTCAAATTGACGCCATTTGGCCCCAAATTCGGATTTCGAAAAAATGGCCCCCCACTTCACTTTTCCTCCGCGGCCGTACTCCTACAGGTCACAATTTTGAACCTAGATCGAAAAATCGAACGGGGTTTTGAAGTAAAATAGAAAACTCAGTGAAGATCGTACGATTCCTTTGAAATTCGAATTGGGGGCCAAATGGCGTCAATTTGAATTTATTCTTATTTTTTTCGCGAAAAATCGATCGAAAATCGGCCATAAAATCGGTCAAAATTGAAATATCAAAAAAATCGAACGATGTTCACTGAAAAATTATGTTTCCGAGCTACAGTTAAAATTTGATGTGAATCGGTTGGAATAAACTAGTACTACACGACTTTGTTCAGAGAGTCGATTTTATGAGACACTAAGAACTTCTTCCCCCACTCGAAAAAAGAATGGAAAAAAATGTCACCAAGGTATATTACTCCTTAAGCATTCTACTTTTCTTTCCCTGTAGTGTTTGGAAAAAATCATGTGCTCTATATTTCTTAATTTTTTTTCCTAATGATTACGTAGTAGTTATATAAGGCGATACCCACATACATGCATGTTCGCGCAAACGCGAAGAAACTACAAAAGATTAAATCACACTCGAAACGGCTTTTTCTATAAAGTTGAAAGAGAAATGGCTCCTTATCTAGGAAACTTGTGAAATGGGTGGGGATCCATTATTGAATTATCGAAATCTTCGAGGCTCGAATTCGGATTTTGAAAATCTGAGGCCAGATTCGTAATCAACGATCCGAGAAACCTGAGTATGCCAAATTTCAACCAAATCGACGTTTTTTCCAGTCGAAAAAAGCCTAGGCCGACCGAGCGCCTTTTCTGCCTTCGAGAAGAGCTTGCCCCGCCTAGGCTAGATTAATTAATTTTTTGCATTTAAACGCAATTTTGTTGGAAAAACGACTCGTACATCGTACACTTTCCAGTTCCGAAGCAAGAGTAACAGCAAGTGTCATAAAAACAAAAATGAAGGAGATGGTGTCGCAAATGATGACCGAAAGAGCTGTTGTCATTCAAGCACTCACGTTTCAACGCCAATAAATAACTATAACTGTGCCCCCTATTAAATTCAATCGTGCACTCCTTCCGCCGTTTTCGAAATAATTTTCAAACGATTTTCTGTGACTACTCTTCAATAAACAAATCAACAGATAAAAACTGATAATTTAATTTATTTTGTGACACATTTTAAATCAAGGTAACTGCAGCCAATGTGCCACCTGGTCAGGGTTTCACGAGAATTTCACAATGATACACTTGGAGCAAATTTTGACACATTTTATCCCTGACAGACAGGTAGACTTATTATCTGATGGTTCTCCGATGATGACTCTGATGATCTGATGATCTCATTCGCTTATTGTCCGAGGGATCTCATCATTTTATGGATAACAGATTTATCATTTTACGAGCAATATTCTCTCAATAGCTATCTATTTAGTATAATTAATATACTATAGTTATTTTGTAAGAATATTTATTCAACAATCTTCAAGAGTATTTTGTAAATATTATCTATGAAGTAAAGTTGATACTGTATGAAAGTTGAGATACATTCATGGATGCTTTATATGACTATTCGCAAATGAAATCACAAACATAGATGGCAAAAGCCACTAGATGTATCTTATATTTTTGATTTTGAGATGATTAACTGTCTTTACAAGATTTAAATGAATATATCAATACAAAAATTGTCTTACATACTTATTTACAATAGCATATTTTATAAGTCAAACCTTTGAATATTACTCAACTGGAATTATAATTGACATGTGCTGTGTTTCTTTCTAATTGATAACAAAGCATACCTATATATAATATGTATTCAAAGTAACTTATGAAAAAGAATTTCTGTACATTTACGAATTAGAGTATTTGTTGCATTAACGCTTGAATCATATTTTTTTTTTATTCTTGCAATGGTTTTTGAATTGTCATCTTTATCATCAAAATGGTTTATTTCATCAGTATTATTCAGAAGTTTCACGAAATAAACCAACCATGGTGAATTTTGAGAAACTTCTCGTGACAAGTATATCTCGAACACTGATAACTGGAGATTATGCTGTTTCATGACATAATTAAGATTTATAGGATGTCCCTTGAAACTCTATGATAATTTTCCGGCTCTCATCGTTTTGAATCAGTTCATTTTTTATATGTTTTGGATAATAGTAACATACAATCTATATGATATAGTGTTCATCGCAACGATGTTGAACCACTGTTCAATGCAATGATTCAACCAATCTAAGGTCAGATTCGTAATCAGCGACCCAAAAAACCCTCATATGATAATTTTCATCAAGACCCAGTGTATTTTTTTGAACGATCTACATTGATTCTTCAAAGTCTGAGGCCGGATTCATAATCAGCGACCTCAACAACTCATGGATACCAATTTTCATCAAAATCCCCTGCTACAAGAAGTCACCTGATTGATCACATGATAGATCATGTGAATTATCGTGTGATTTATCATGTGATTTATCAGGCCAAAACGTCATATAGCTAAAAGTTTGAGTATTGAAAATCGCAAATGAATAATAAATGAATAAGTGAGTTGTAAAATGAATGAAAAAATAAATAAGTTAATGGGTTTGAGATTGCAAATTTTATAATGCAAATACTATGAAATAGAGATATAGGCCAATACAAATCAGCAAAAAGTCTAGATAATGGTTTTGAATGAGGAAAAACATGTGCAATATATAATAGTATATTGTGTTTATGGTGATTATACTATTAACATGATTAATAAACGAACAAATATGTAAGTAGAATAGGAGACTATGAGACTACCAAAAACTATCAGGAAGTTGGTAGGAACAAATATTGGAAGAAAAATTTATTAAAGTGAAGCTTGTGTGTATCTGTATGAAAGTTTTATTGAAGATTTAAATTTCCATCAAGAATCAAAGCTTTTCCTCGCATATCTCTGATAACATTTGTTAAAAGAGCAGATAAGTTGACCATTTAGCCTTTTTTCTGTCTTCGCTAAATGGTGTGCGTGAGTCGTGTAAATAGTCTCCATAGAGACGTCTCTATAAAGCTTTTATACAGCAGAGAGCTAACCTGCATACATTCTGCGTGATATACACGCAGAAACGACGCCTCAGACGTGCATCACTGGCACATTCATCGTGCATGGAGCGTGGACGTCTTTCCACGGTCACACTGTGTATCTAGCGCGCACAGTTTTAGCGCGACCTGCTTGGGTTTATTGATGTAAGCCAGGTTCATCGATATGATGGTGTTCCGAGGGTACGCTCCTCGTACTTTCTCTTGGACGAGCTGACTGCGCTTAGCTTTTTATGACCTCGTCGGCTGGCGTCCTTCCTATTCGCTACTTTTGATTCCTGCTAAGTGTTGTAGTCGGGGTCACCACTGTGGACTTTAGGGGTTTGGCGGGCTCTTCATGCCGCTGACTGCAGAGCCCGGAGTTGCTTCTGTGGTGGTGCTCGAGGCTATCGGAAAAGGAAGGGTTATCCCTGTCCACTCCAAGATGGTGCCAGATCAAAGGATAAATGAGAACGAGTGAATGTGTGAGAGACTGTTTATTGTGTGTGTGTGTGTGTGTGTGTGTGTGTGTGTGTGTGTGTGTGTGTGTGTGTGTGTGTGTGTGTGTGTGTGTGGTGTGTGTGTGTGTGTGTGTGTGTGTGTGAAGCTAGAGCATCCGAGATGGTAGACTGCTCAGCTCGACTGCCCAGTGGCTAATGCCGTGCGCTTGTGGCATCGCTCGTGGCGGCGACTGGCGCTGTGTGTCCTGTGCGCTCGCTTGTGCCTGTGGCTAATCCCACAATACCAATTTCCATTAACATCCAGTATCTTTTCAAACTTTTGGTCGGCAGTCTTAGAGATTCTAATTCGAATTTTCTAAATGTGAGGCCGGATTTGTGATCAGCGATCTCAAAAACCCATGGATACCAATTTTCATGCACATACAGACACACGCATACCACATCATCCCCGAAGTTGGAAAAACTCCGAGGGATAAAATTTCTCCTGAAATAGAACTTTTTGTGCAAGTAAATCTGAGATGGATCTTTTTATAGAAAATTTCTGAAATAGAATATTTTTTCTCCCAAGTGATGATATATGAGCCATTCCACGGAACCTTAGGATTCTATGCTTCTGTTGTGTTTGATGGCTATTCGATGATTTTGATAAAGTTTGTGCAATAGGACTGTATACTAAAAATCATAAAATATACGAGGTCTGTCCGGAAAGTATCGGGCCTGTCTTCATATTTTCGTGCTAGCGTTATTCTTTATCATCTGGTGGGTGGCATCCTTCAAAGCAATTCCCACTTGATTGAATAACACGGTTCCATCGATGTTTCCACTTTTCATAACAGTCCTGGAACTCACTCATAGGGATAGCCTTAAGTACACTCGTCGCATTGTTTTCCCTCGTTGTTTTGTCATCGAATCAGTGTCCTTTGAGTGGTTTTTTGAGTTTTGGAAACAGCCAAAAGTCACAAGAGGCTATGTCGGGACTATATGGAGGTTGTCGAAGCAATGCAATAATGTGTTCACTCAAAAACTGCTGCATAAGATGGGAAACAAAATTTGATGTAAATTCGTTGATCTTGTTTTTCAGTCATTTTTGACAATAACAAAATCTGACGAACGCGAAAAAGTACTGTAAACATAGACACACTGCGCATGAACTATACGTCCGGCAGGTGTCAGTAGACACCTGCCAAGATTTCATTTTCAGCGGTATCATCAGAGTTGAAAGTTTGTGAGAATTACTCATACTAGGGGGGTACCCCCCTGCTCGCTTCGCTCGCCAACCCCCAGATTGAGACGCCAGCTTAGTTTTTACTCTTTAAAAGAGGCTCTTTTATTATTTTAGGCTTCTTTAAAATTTACGCTCGATATACAATAAGAAATTTTGTTCATGTTTTAGTTTTATTATAAAGATTCTGTATAAATACAAATTTGGAAGTGAAAGAAATTTTTGAAACATTCATTATAATTCAAATAACCTAAAAAATTTTTAATAATAAATTATGAATTCCCATATTTGCCCAGGAGTTTTCGCCAATGTAGGTCGCGAAGTTGCCGAACGAGCTGCTGCTAATCTTCCGTGTCGAAGTCCTCGATCTCTGACACCGGGTAGGGTACACGCAGCAGATTCGGCTCGTCGATCCCGCTATCATGTTCATCACTGACGAAGCCTCGCCCGTAAATAAACCTTACATGATGTTCCTCTTCATCCCAATTTTCTTCCACTTCTTCTCCTTCTTCTTCTTCTGGAGGAATCAAATTTTGTCCGTCGCGTTCTTCATCGCCGTTGTTCTCTACCTCGCCGGCGTCGCCGTCGAAGATCCGCATTGCAGACCAGAAATCGTTCGCCTCTCGAAGGCATCTTAATTCAATTTCTACTTCTTCGTCTTCAAACAGATACCGCAAATCATATAAGTCATAAACATCGCGATGCGGCTGCCACCAATAATCTTCAAATCTATCACGCATTTCACGCATGTGGCGAATTTGCTCCACTTCCACGATGGTTTTTTTCACTCGCGAGTATTCCATGTTTATTATTTTCTTATTAATACTGATTGCGATAACCCGTGCGCCCGTGTTTGTGAAAAAGCGACATTCGTTGTTTTCTATGGTAAAGAACAACATTCAATTGAAATAGCTATGTTCATATAATACATTTGTTTATTTAATTTCAATGTAACCGTGACATGTGTTAGATCACATTTTTCGTAGTTCGTATTTCGCGTATTTTCAGATTTTAGATTTCGAGCTGTAAAAGAACGAGAGAAAAGAAGAAATTTTGAAGGCAAATTAAGTCAATTTCGCTATATCGCTATATTTACGCTCGTCAAGCGATCATTGAAAAATTCGAGCGTTTGGAATTGCGCGGACGACGTTTGGAATACACAGACGACGATACCAGGTAAATGTGTATATATATGGCAGAGGCCGCAAAATCCGTCCGATCGCGTGCTGTCGCTGCAGCGGCAAAAGCCAGGCGATCCTTGGGCCTGTGGGCTGCGCGCCGGACGCGCTGCAGCCACGAGGCACCTGTCCGAGGCGCGCCGAGAGTGCAGCGCCTGTCACCCCCCCATTCCCCTTTCACCTTCCCCAAGAGTCGCATATCGACGCCGCACAGGTGCTCCAGCATGCAGTATACGCGCTGGTATCTACTGCAAAGTGGCGTGGAAACGATACATTGTATTGACAAAAAATCTATAAATTGATCAGTCCAATACAATCTAATTATGTCTAAAGTGGTGGGTAAGGAAACACCTAAGGAGGGTAAACGGAGAGCTAAATAGGGGAGAGGGAGATTAAAAAGGGGAGCAAAAAGAGGAGCAAAAAAGGAGAGCCAAAAGGGGGAGCCAAAACGTAAGTTCTGTTTCATTAAAGCCTCTTTGAGAAAACATACTGCTAAGGCACTTGGCAGCGGTTTTTTGGTTTAGGTTTTTCGCGTGTTTCATTTCGGATTTCCGGCAGCAGATTTCAAAAAAGATTGAAAGATTTTGTATCCTGTGCAGTTGGAAAAACCACTGCCTAGTGCCTCAGCAGTGTGCTTTCTAAAAGTATTGCAATTGAACCTCAACTTGCATTAATCGCCACTCTCTGAGAAAACTAAAGGAACCTCTAACTCATTTCCTCCACTTCATAGTAACGGTTGCTAAGGACGTAAACAACGGTTGCTATGGTAAATATCCGAGCTTCTTAGTTATCAACCAGTTGCGAAAATGGACTTCTAACTGACTTTTCCCACTCCATAGTAACGGTTGCTAAGGACGTAAATAACGGTTGCTATAGTAAATATCCGAGCTGCGATGTTCTTACTTCTTCGTCATCAACAGTTCCGTAAATGGACCTCTAACTGACTTTTCTCACTCCATAGTAACGGTTGCTAAGGACGTAAACAACGGTTGCTATGGTAAATATCCGAGCTTCGATGTTCTAACTTCTTAGTCATCAACCAGTTGCGAAAATGGACCTCTAACTGACTTTTCCCACTCCATAGTAACGGTTGCTAAGGACGTAAACAACGGTTGCTATGGTAAATATCCGAGCTGCGATGTTCTTACTTCTTCGTCATCAACAGTTCCGAAAATGGACCTCTAACTGACTTTTCCCACTCCATAGTAACGGTTGCTAAGGACGTAAACAACGGTTGCTATGGTAAATATCCGAGCTTCGATGTTCTTTCTTCTCAGTCATCAACAGTTCCAAAAATGGACCTCCAACTGAGGGGTGGAAGAGGTGGAATAAAAAGTGAAAAAAGGGGGTGGAAAAGGGGGTGAAAAAAGGGGGGAAAAAGGGGTGGAAAAAGAGGCAGAAAAAGGGGGTGGAAAAAGGGGTAAAAAAAGAGGTAAAAAAAGGGGTGAGAAAAGGGGTAAAAAAACCGCTGCCAAGTGCCTTAGCAGTATGCTTTCTCAAAGAGGCTTCAACATCACCCACAAACGCATCCCAAACCTGTATTTTCACCATTCCACTAGCGTAGATACTATCATTTATTTTTCAAAAATTACAAAAATATTATTTAATCAGTTTAATTCGTATCTTCGTGACTGTGTAAAGTGTCGTTCTTTTTCAATTGACCAAACTTTGTCGCGACTGTTGATGTCTGCCCGGGCTCTCTTATTATTTGATCAAATGCAACAAAGCAAACGGTTCTAGGTTATACACGATGCGAGACATTTGGACCTGCTTAATTTTTCGATCAATTCATCTTGTGACTGTCATACGGTTTAATGGTGGTTAAAATCGATCCATCCTGCCCTTAAGTCTGTATTTAGCAAACTTGAAGACTCATTTTGATCATTTTCGGCGGCTGAGGTTGGAAATGATCAATTCAAAATCTATTTTGATCATTTTCGACGGCAAAAGACACCAAATTTTCCCAATTTTATCTATAGCACGTTGAAAATACTGGAAACGAAACTTACATGAATTTTTCGTTCCCTTAGCAACGGTTGCTAGGGCGGTAAACAACGGTTGCTAAGGAGCTAATTGGGAAGATTTTGTGTCCTTTGCCGTCGAAAATGATGGAAATGGGTCATAAATTAATGATTTCCAACCTTCGTAACTGTTGCTAGGGAGGTAAACAACCGTTGCTATGGAGCAAATACAACAATTCAGTGTCCTTGGCCATCGAGTGTGACTTAAAACTGATTTTCCGGCTTGCCCCAATGAGCACTCATAAGGATTTGTGAGAAAACACGTTAGGAACGGTTGCTAGGGAAATAACCAACGGATTTTGCTGAAAATTTAACTCGGACTAGATCTTGTCACAACTAACCGGTGTGCAAAATTTCAAGACGATCGGATCATTCCTTCGGGAGTTATCGTGGACGAAAGAAACGAAAAAATAGACACCTTAACAACGGTTGCTAAGGAAATAAACAACGGATTTCGCTGAAAATTGAACTCGCCCGAGATTTTGCCGCGATTAACCTGTGTGCAAAATTTCAGGACGATCGGACCATTCCTTCGAGAGTTATCGTGGACGAAAAAAAAACGGGACGCACACACACACACACACACACACACACACACACACACACACACACACATACATACATACAGACACTTTTGGATTTCCATGTTTTTCGACCCGTAGATCACGAAAATCGAGGTCCCGAGGTCTGATTCGGTGGGTCGATTTTTGCCCCATTACAAAGCTTTCTCTTTAAGAAAGCAAAAGGGGTGAGAAAAGGGGAGCAAGAAAGGGGAGCAAGAAAGGGGAGCCAAAAAGGGGAGCCAAAAAGGGGAGCCAAAAAGGGGTCGAAAACTGTCACGGCGGCGGTGGCGGCGGTCTGGCTTTTAATATAGAGAGATATGGCAGCATAGCCCTGTAACCTCCCATGCTGCCAGAAACCCAAAGTTGATATTTTCTCAATATTTGTCATATTATAGCTATTTCAAATATTATTTACACCCATTAAATGACCTCCGGGCAAAAAACTTATGATAACATTTTTACCTGGTGATTACTTGAAGTTCGCTAAAAAATTATGTCCAAGATCATTGGTGGTTATATGACCATGGTGATAGTCACTTTAGTACTCTAATTCAAGCAAAAGTTGTTTTCAATCACCCGGATCAGGATCTCATATCCACCAAAAGCTAGCTTATTATGTTAACAAAGTATTCAGAGTCGTTCCAGTGTGAGCATATTCTGACTCCTATTACGACGACCGATTAGAAGGAATAGTCCTATCATTATTATTGCATATAGGATCATTTCCTATTTCTTTTGCGTATCTAATTCGGACGCGCTTATGTGACGTATTTGGGCGTGGTTTTCCGAAAGCGGGCGGCTCGCTTTCGCGCTCTGGCTGCGAGCTCCGGGGAAATTTAAATTTCCGTTGCTGGAGTTTGGGCCGTGAGAAGTCGTATAATTGGGTGTTGATCGATTAGGTGTCGGGTTGTTGGTAGGAGCACAGTACGCGGGCACTTGCTGTACCGCTGGCGATGTTAGAAATTGAGGGAGAAGCTGAGGGGATACAGGGTTTTGGTAAAAATTGTTGTGGGACCTGTTCAGGCCATGGTATGTATTGTGGAACGTATTGAACGTACTGTTGGGGTCCAAGAGTAGACGGCTGTTGCATCAATGGTAAAACTGACTGTTGTGCATATTGTGGTGAGAATTCTGTACCAGGGGAGAGCAAGCGTGATTTGCTTCCGTATAGGCTGTTGGATCTTTTTAATATAGTGGTTGGTGGTCGGTCGTCATTTGGAGCCTGAGAACCATAACTTAGGACAGGATGAGCCAAAATTTTTCCTTCCGGAGATATAGTAACGCCTTTTCTTCAGTTTAGTATCTTTGTTGTTATACACATACTGCATATCATTCCGATCTTATAGTCTGGAGTCGTTGATGTTGTAACGTACCACTTGTGTTTGTACGTTTTTGGTATGTCTCACGGTCGCCAGGTACACTTTGTTGTATACCGATTTGAAATCAATAATATTACAATGATGGAAGATGAAGTGTAATCGACTTCTCCTTGGAGTAAGGTGCAGGGTTTTCGTACAGGATATTCGTATTCCATCTTGAATTTACGTCAGAATGTGTATGTACGTGTACTTGGCATGATGATATCTGCATATAGGCAATAAACCTGAGTATGAGAATCAAACTGCCATGTCGCTTTTTTCAGTCACTACCCAATTGGGGTTAGACTGAAAAGCTTAGTTATGTGGTGTAATGCGCTTAAGCCTTATATCGCTTACCACATATGGTTGAATATATATTGACATATGGTTGAATATATATTGGACTCATACGGATGAGTAGACACCACTGCCAACTGGTGGTTAAGTGTCTATGTATTTTTTTTCCCTGGATTTGAGTGCGCAAATATGGTTCGGAATCGAATTCAGAAATCGGATTCGAGATACAGTCCTGCAAGCCAATTAAGCAAAAATATTACCCGGTCTCCCGAATACTAGAAGAAGAGATGCATCGGCAATGTAAGGAGTTGCTAGAAGAAGGTGTCATTGAACCTTCCAACAGTGCCTGGGCCAGTCCGGTCGTGATGGTGAGAAAATCTGATGGAGAATACAGGATGTGTATTGACTACCGAAAAGTCAATGCCGTAACACGCTCCAGTGCCTATCCTCTGCCTCGTATGGATGCTATATTACGAAAATTACGGGGGGCGAGGTACATCTCAACTATCGACCTAAAAAGTGCGTATCATCAAATTAAGATGGCTGCAAAATCGAAGCACTTAACGGCATTCACCGTACCAGGCCTAGGCCTATTTCAATTTAAACGGATGCCTTACGGCGTAGTAGGAGGTCCGGCAACCTTTCAAGAACTAATAGATGGATTGATTGGCCCCAACCTTGAACCCTACGCATTTGCTTATCTGGACGATATAATTATCGTAACGGAAACCTTCGTGGAGCACATGTACTGGTTGGAAAATGTGCTGAAGAAGATCCTCGATGCTGGACTCGTCATCAACTGGGAAAAGAGCCATTTTTGTCCGAAGTTAAATACTTGGGCGTGCTGGTCAACCGGGATGGGTTCAGACCGAATCCAGAGAAAATCGAAGCAATAATTACGTTCCCATTACCGAAAAAACGTAAGTCCCTACAGCGATTCCTTGGCATGGCGTCATGGTATCGAAAATTTTTAAAGGATTTTGCCACGGTAGCAGAACCGCTGACTCACCTAACGTCTAAAACCGTCCCTTTCGAATGGACTGACGTGCAGGAGAGAGCGTTCAACATGATTAAAAGTATGTTGGCGACAGCACCAATGTTAAATCGACCGTCGTACCAGCATCAATTCATCATACAAACTGACGCTAGTGATACAGGTCTTGGTGCAGTCCTTTACCAAATCATTGATGGCGAAGAGCGACCTTTAGAGTTTGCAAGTCGCGTGCTGTCCACAACGGAACGTAATTACAGCGTCACCGAAATAGAATGTTTAGCAGTGGTTTGGGCCATTAGGAAATTTCGTATGTTTGGAGGGATACCAGTTTAAGGTAGTAACTGACCATCATAGTCTGAAATACCTACAAACACATAAACACACCGCTGGATTCGGTGGTCGCTGGAATTACAGGATCACGACTTCGAAGTGGAGTATCGTAAAGGATCCGAGAACGTGGTGTCGGATGCCCTGTCGAGAATGCATGAAAGCGAAGGCGAGGTAGAGGTTGCGTCTATGGACGTACCGCCAACCACAGATCCCTGGTACTTGGAACGGCTAAAACAAGTACAGTCTCGACCTAAAGAGTTTCCGCTATACGAAACCGTCGGCAATAAACTATATCATTATAGTACTATACATCATTTCGATGATGTGATCGACGACGACGATGTATGGAAGCTCGTCCTGCCAGAAGACAAACGACTGCAGGTTATGGAGGAATGTCACAGTCGACCTACAGCAGGACACCTGGGACGCTACAAGACGTTTCAGAAGATCGCCCAATATTATTTTTGGCCCGCAATGAATAAGGACGTGCGGAAGTTTGTCCAAAATTGCGGAATTTTTCAACAAATGAAGGTTGAGCAACGACAACCTGCTGGACTGATGGGTTTCAGGAAGCGGCTGAGTCCGTGGCACACAGTCGTCAGTGACATTATGGGCCCATTCCCAAAAAGTACCCATGGGTTCGAATACATCCTGATATTCATGGACATATTCACGCGCTTTATCGAATGCGTACCGCTTCGTAAATCAAACGCTCAGGCGGTGCTGAATGCCTTCAAAAAACATGTAGTACTACGTTGGGGCGCGCCGGTCATATTGTTGAGTGACAACGGGACTCCGTTCCGTAACAAGTTAGTTGACGACTATCTGGAGGAGCAAGGGATTAAACATCACCTCACACCAACGTACCATCCACAAGCAAACCCAGTGGAAAGAGTCAACAGGACGTTCAAAACATCGATCAAATGTTACATAGAAGAACACGAAAGATGGGATGAGCACCTAGATGAAATTACGTACGCTTATAACAACGCGGAGAATGAAGCGACCCAAGCGACCTCAGCCTTTCTCAACTTCGGGCGTAACCCCACCCCGCCCAATTCCTCGCGTCGCAAAGAGGACCAACAGGCAGACAAGGAAGATGAACATCAAGTAATGGAGGATTATCGGAAACGGTTAGCGGCACTAGGAAAAGTTAGAAATCTAGCAGCGCATAACTCGGACATCGCACAAGAGCGTAACGCCAAATATTACAATGCTAAGCATCGTGATGTGCAGTTCGAAGTAGGAGACAAAGTCCTCAAAGCAAACCACGTACTGTCGTCGTCAGCGGCGGGAGTATCTGCTAAGCTAGCGCCGAAATTCAATAGTAACTACACTATTGCAGAGCAGGTAGGGTCCAACACGTACCAACTGATGGACGAATCGGGGAAAGACGAGGGAGTGACTCACGTAAAGTTCTTAAAACCACAACGAGTGGAAGAGATTTTCGGTTCCGAGGACCCGACAGCAAACAGCGACGGAGCTACTGGCCAGGGCCCCGAAGCTGTTACAGCAGCTGAAGAGATAATCGCAAAGAACTCCGTAGGTAGACCCCGTAAAACACGTCACTGCGTACAACAAAATAACTCGATACAACCAACGGTCGTACAGGAAAGAACCGACCCGCCAGGAACTAGTGTAGGCGCGAGCACTAGTACCGACCTAGTACCGAAGAAACGAGGCCGACCTAAAGGGTCGAAGAATAACAATGACCTATGCGATGGTTTAATATTGTCTAGCCGAACCAGGTCAACGCGAGCGTGGAAAAAGAGGAAACTAACTGTGTGCAACAACTAAAACTATATACTAATTGTGTTCCGCTTATTTTAACTCTGTCCTGTGTGATGTTTGCTTAACAGTGTGCCGAAATAGGATTATGTGCAACAATAAACTGAAAATAAGAAAATTTATTACAGGCAAGGAGATAAGAATGGCAAATGCAGAGATGGTGATGGTTCAGGCATCGTGGGTGGACACACTTGAAGAGGGCGATAGCGACGTCCAATTTGAGATTGTGGACGGGCGATTCGTCAAGTGGGTGCCGAGATCATCGGTTCAAGATGACAGCATGATAGTCGGTGCAACCAGCGACCCAAGTCCAGCCAACACAGTTGGTACAGCTAACAGCAGCGGGCCCAGTATCGCAGCTGACGCAACCAAGCGATCGGCAACAGTACCCAGGATGGAGCAAAGAATGGTTGCTTCGTCGATGTCAGACAAGCGATCGGAACTGAGGAGACCGGCACCGAGCTCAACCATAAACGAGCGCATCGCGAGAATACGAATAAACAGCGAGACCGGCTGCCGGAGTAACGCGAGCGCAGAATCGGAAGCGGTACGCTCGGAAGCGAGTACGAATGCAGCACGCTCGGAAGCAAATACGGATGCAGCACGCTCGGAAACACAGCGGATTGAGAGGATGGAATGGGACCTACGTTTGGAACAAAAAGAGTACGAACGCCAGAATACGCGAGTCGTACGAAATACACGTGGAGACAGCGGTACGAACCTGCACCGGACTCGTGGAACGATTCGGGCAGCGAGTTGAGCGGGAGATGGGCCAAACGTTGCAAGACCTGCTAGACCATCGTACCGCAGTACTGATGACGAAGAAGACGCTAGCAAATGTCCAACGGGAGAGGTCCAAAGCGGCAGTGGCCAGAGAATTGGCTAGGAGAAAGAAGGAGGAATTGCAGTGGCTGCAGGAACAACAAACAGTGTTGCGCCAAAAAGAGCGGCAGTTGAGAGATGAAGTGGGCAGGGCCCGAAGAGATGCGCAGTTCGCAGAGGCACGCTCAGTACGAGAGCGATACATCGCCGTCACCCGGGAACCAGAGGGACGCCGGTGCAGCATATGCGGGAACGCGGACACACCGCGTGATGAAAATTGCGATAATGCGGATTATCACCATCTCGTAGAGAAGAACTCCAACAAGGCGATGAATTTGTTTAAGAGGAGATAAGCCGTACGATCGTCAAGAGATCGTATCAGCACGCTCAAGAGCGAGAAAATAGTTAGTTATATAAATAGCTGTACGCTCTGAAGCGAATTTGAATTAAGTTGCTGATAATACCTAGTGATACGCCCTAGAACGAAATGGAATTACTAGCAAGTACAGGTTGAGTTCGATAAGTTTTGATACGTGAAAGATTTTTTTTTCTTTTTGATAGAGATATAGTTTTCTTTGGTACTTTTTGATACTAGTTTTGTTACTGCGAAAACCCTATGATTACTTCTGTACAATCAGACATTCCTAATTTGTAGAAAGTTCCTAGCGCCAAACAGGCAAAGTCATAATTGAGTAACTGACTAGTCAGTACAGGAATATCATAGCGGAAAACTCACCAATTTTGTTATGCATTAATTTAGAAGCAAATATTCAACATAATGTTGTACAATCAATTGTGATACTAGCCAATACGTTAGTACAGTAAGGAGAAGTAGTGAGCAAGAACAAAAGCCCATTCTGCCCAAACATAACTAACATTGTTAGTACCGAAATTGTTGAAAATAAATATACATAATAAAAATAGTAGTTGATTATTGTGTGTAGTAAAATGAAATTAAACATGATTTCCACCTAAGTTCCTCCCCAATTACATTGGTATTGATGAGAGAGATGAATTTATCGGAGCGGTACGCCTCTGGCAGACCGCGCTTGGGGGAGGGGTGTCACGGGCACATTATATAATGAATGATTGATTAACAGTGCCCTTTGAGATCTCTCTACCTCAAGTACAATCATAAAGATTTCATGTAAAAGTTATGTTTCAGCGTCAACACCGGAGCGTGAGACAGCTGAGTCAAAGGTAAGAGAGAGAGAGCCGTGGTTCGCGCGACGGATAGTAGCGCGTGACGTCATGCAGGATCGACGCGGGAACGTGTGCGCGCGACAACAGTCTATATGCAGAGCAGCCCGCGCAAACACGTGTTTTTCCCAAGCGCCGACCTTTTCGTATCTCGCGATTCCCCATTTACGCAACCCTCGTCTCCGACGTGCAGCTAGTGTGCAGTGCACTCACATCGTCCCCGGGCGTGCAGCAATTTGTAGCGAGCGACCGCCGATAATTCGAGAAGCCGGAGCATACACAGGTACACAGGTACGGACCGTCGCTGTTCCCGTAGTGAGCGCGTCCCCGGGACTGGGAAGAGCGGGGGGGAAGGGGGGTTGACGGGTCTCGTTCAGCGCTCGCGGTCCCTCGATGCGGCTCACGCCGATTGTTGGGGCTCCGTGGTAATCACCACGTGTAATGAGCCCTTAGTCAAATACTTAAAGCTGACGGGTACTCGCGAACGCGGCTACTCAGTAAGCCGAGGAACTGAAGGTTTCTCGGCCGCGGAGAGAGGGGGATTCGGTCGTAGGTGCGGGGAGGTTTACAAAGAAAAACGCGTGAATCTAGTGATAAATTAAAGTAAACGAAACCTCTTTATTGAGGTAAAAGCACGTTAATTAAATACACTTGCGTTGGTGGGCCGGTGCCCGCCAACGACTTCAAACGCGCGCACGCGCAGAGGGCCGCTCAGCCACGGGGACGAGTATTCGCTCGCTCGCGGCAATATACAAAAACGCGACTTACAGATTGCCGCTGGCTTGTTGTGTTCGCCCGCAGGATGGTCGGCGGGCTCGTTCGCTGCTCTTTCAGCGAACGAGCCCGCGCGGGTTGCGCCTACACCTTTGGCGGGGCGAGGATTGAGTTGCCCCGCGCGCCCACGGAAAACGTTGTTTTCTCCGGGCAGGTGTAGCGCTCGGAGTGTCGTCGGGGTGGTGTGGGGGACACTCACGTACACACACACACGATCTCGAGGTTTCGCGTCGCGTCGCGGGTCGGCACGAGAGTGAGAGTCCTTCCGTCCTGGCGGGGCTCGCGTGCCGCGCGAGGCGGGAGGTCCTCCCCTCTCTATCTTTTCTCCCGCTCTCTCTCATGCGATGCGCACCCCCCGAAGGGCTGCGGCGCGTGCCCGCGTCGATCGCACGATTCGCGCGCTCACGCCTGAGCTTCCGTTTCGCCACGTGGCGATCGCGCGATAACGAGTGCTCGCGAAGCACTTGTTACATCCCCCTCGCAGACGTTGGCTACCCGGAGCCAACTCGTCATCGTCTCGCGCGATTGGGATGCCTGACCGGTGCGGGTTCTGGGATAGGGTTAGGTGTAAAGGAAACAGAGAACAAAACCTTGATTCCCTTACAAAATCTTAAGTTTATTGCCAGACTGTACATGGTTGGGGGAGCTGGCTGGAGGGGCCTCCCCTTCAGTTTTCTTGACGGCCGGTGTCGCTCCTCCTCCCTCTCGTCTCCTTCGGGCCCCGGCCCTGGCGCTAGATGTTGGGTGGCGCATGTTCAGCGCCTGGCGGAGGGGCGGTGTGAGGAGTGGGTTCGCCCCCGCTTGTGGTTGAGCCGGTTCGGGCACTTCTTGGGCTCCCGAATTGAGGAAACCACAATTGAGGCAGGTCTTCTTGCTCACGGGGGCGGCCCCTCCCAGAGCACGCGCCCGCTCCTCGGCTTCAAAGCGGAGCCTGGCCAGACGCTGAACCCCCGCCTTTGCCCTCTCAGCCTGCTCCCGGGCCTCGCTGGACAATCGGGCCGCTTGTTCCTCGGCCTCCCGCTGGCGCTCCCTGGCCGCCTTCATGAGGCGTGCCGCCTCCTTCTTGTCTCTCCGGGCCTTAGCCTCCGCGACCTCTTGCTTGGCTCGTTGGCTGGCCCGGAGGCGGCGAAACTCACCTTGGCGGTCCAGCTCTTCACGCCAGTTCAGGAGGTCGCGCTCGCGCAACCTGATGAGGCCCGGGGCCTTGTGGGGATAGGCTCGGAGGAACCTTGCCTCCCACTGGAAGGCTTGGTATTGCCGTACCTCCAGCTTGGCGTTTTCGTCCCACAAGGCGTCGAGCTCCCCCTTGATGGACTCCCACTCGCTCTCGGGCGTCGGGGCGTCCGGGCCCGAGTCGCCCGTTGGCGTTGGCGTTTGCCCGCGGGCCGAGTGGGTTGGCCCATCTTGGGGTGATTGAGGGCTGCGGGGCGGCGTGGGCCGGCCGCTCGGCGCCGTGTGGCCTGATAGTGGTGGTGGCATTGGCTCCTCCTTGGGCGGCGGCGACGTCTCCTCCTTGGAGGTCGGGGGTCGGCTGCTTGGCGGTGTAGGGGGGCTGTCCGACGACGTGGCTGAGCCGGGAGTTCCCCGCGCTCGCCTCAGTCGCTCCTGTGGCGAGGGCCTCTTGCCCTCCTGCGTGATGGTGGCGACCTCGGCGATCTCGTCGCAGTCCCCCCTGCACGTGGGCTGTACCGCCCTCAGGGCCCCCTCGAGGAGCCAATGCGCCACCTGGAGAGGCCTGGTGTTTGGCTGGTTGTGCTCCAGGACCAGGGCCCACCGGGTCAGGGAGAGGCGAAATCTGTCGAGGAACTCACCCAGCTTTTCCGGAGAGACCTCGCCCAGCCAGTCCCTGGAGTCAAGCCGTTGGACCAGCCACTCGTAGAGGCGGCTGGCTACCACGTGCGGCTTAGTTTCCGGGGACTGGTCCTGCGCCCAGTCTAACCCTGGGCGCCGACAGATTCTACCGCCGTGATCCGGAGCTCCTCGGGGGTCGGAGGTGGTGGCAGGGGTGGTGTCGCCTCCTCCGCCTCCGCCGCCTTCGTCGCTTTCTTCATCCTCCCTCTTCTTCTTTCTTCTCAGGTTTTGCCCTCTGTGGAGGAAGCAGAAGGAAAGAGCTTTTGCTCAAGCTCTTTGGGACGCGACCAGCCAGCACGGACGTTGTGATCTCGTTCGTCGGGGCGAGATCACTCCCGCGTGTATAGCGCTGAGTGGCTTTTTCGTGCCCTGCGGTCGTCCGGAACCGCGCTTCGCAAGGGCTTCGCCTGCCCCTGGTGTACTCGGAGCTCCCTGTGTCGGCACGCTCGGAAGCTCCGCCGTCGGTACGTTCGGGGCCGCGTTTCGCTTCGGTCACCCGGGACCGCGTTTCGCGGGAGCTTGGCTTGCCCCCGGTGCGCTCGGAGCTCTCTGCGTCGGTACGCTCGGGAGTTCTGTCGCCTCTGTGTCCGCTTGCGCGATCCGTTCGTCCCGCGTGTCACTCTGTGCTCGCTTCCCGGTTCGTACTACGCGGATCGTGTGGCGCGGTCTCGCGACTGACTCCCCCCCCCCAGCACGGGTGCGCGCGGGGCGCTGACGCTAGGGTCGCTCGCTCGCTCGCTCGTTGATCCGCTGCTAGGGTCTGATGTTGCTCCGTGGGTTGGTCCTGGTCATCCTCCCGTTCTGGATCCTTGTCGACGTTGTTGTCCTCTTCGTCGTAGTACTTCTTGAGGTGGGCCGAAGTTATCGGCCTGTATACGTTTCCGGCTTCGTCGGTTAGCTCGAACGTATTCGTTCCTTTTCACTGATCTTGAATGGACCGGCGAAGTCGGGTGCTAATTTGGCCGAGATTCCCTCAGCTGCATTCGATAGGATACGATTAGTCTTCCAAACCAAGTCGCCCATTTCAAAATCGCACTCTCGTCTCCCTTCGTTGTAGTGGTGGGCCTGGCGTTCCTGTGCTCGCGCTGAGTTCTCGACGGCGTGGTCCTGCAGCTCTGGGAGATTGCTGACTATCTCTCGCCAGTTCTCCAGTGCCGCTGCCTGGCTTTCCTCTTGCGCAGTTCTCTCTTTGTTCCTGCGCAAGGAGCCTGGCTGTAGCGGTTGCCGCCCGTATATGAGCATCGCCGGACTCCAGCCCGTAGACTCGTGCTTCGTCGTGTTATGTGCGAATGTCAGCTGAGGTAACTTCTCGCCCCACCTCTTGTGGTTGTCCTCTAGATAGGACTTCATCATCTTCTTCCCCGTCTTATTAACTCTTTCGACCGGGTTGGGTTGTGCGTGGTACGGTGGGTTGAAGAGTGTTCCACGCTTGCTTCGTCTAAGCGCTTCTCGAGGTAGTCGTTCTTATACTCCGTATCGTTATCGGTGTGGAGTACCTCGGGCGCTCCGAAGCGCATCAGGACTCGCTCGTTGAGGTGTTGAGGTGTTGTTGTTCGTACAGCCCTCTCAACCTGAAGTCTGCCACACAGACTTGCATCCACCAGTGTCCCTCTCTGCCTTCGGGGTCTACCGTTTCGGCTTCCGGTTCGGACTGCGACGATTCCCCCGAGGTTATGGAATCACTGTCGGCTTCGCACGTCTGCTCTAATTTTGCGGCTCCCATCGACCATAGAACGGGTGCCGCCTCGTTTACCCGTTCCTCTGTTCGTTTCCCGTGTTCGGGTTCCCTCCAGTGGCTCCCTCTCTCTTTTGGCACGTCAGGCAATTTCTCCGAATTACATTTGGAGCGCCGCATCCGTAACACGCGAACGGGCTGCCCTCGAGTGCTCCGGACCTCGCGTTGCTCGCTGCTGGCTGCGCCGGCTTTGCCTGCCCGGGGGGTTTGTTGTTACCTCCCCCGGGCTTATGGCCAGCTTTACCCCCGGTTTGTTGACTAGGGGGCCGGTTCGCTGATGCCGCGCGCATCTCCTTCATCTCGGCCAGCAGTTGCTTCAGCAGCTCGTTTGTGCTGTTGTCTGGTCCTGCACTAAGCACGGAAAGCTGCGCAGCACTCTTCGCCTGCTTTCCGTTTTTGCTGCCCTTGAACGCTTGTGATTTGTAATCGCCAGCATTTGTCTAAAATCAAAAATTTGTTTTTGCTTGGTTGATTCTATTAGAGAAAAACAATGTTTGATGCAGCACGACGTCACTGGCTCGAATATTTTTGCTGGGATGACTTTCATTGAACGAGAGGTATATTCTTTACCCTGTGATTAGTTAATTTATTCATGAGATACTCAACTAGAAATTCATGATACGTTTCTAATAATGTAACTCACCTCATTCCTCAATTTTTTTCTCCTGTTCTCTTCCCAGTCATTTTCATTCCTCAAACGTTTCCTTCCAAATATGCACGATTTTCTATCACTCACATTATCCATCACTAAAATCGCATTACTCACGAAGAAAGGATATTTGAACAAATCACTTTTGAACTGCGTTGCTAGCTACAATACACGAGTAATCGTCCACGGAGCGAGTCGGTATGATCTTTCGCGCGGGGACGTACTCATCTCATCAACTCTTTAGAGGGCGGTCTTAGAATTTCGATTTCAAAGGCTACAAATATTCCCACTCTTCCTATTGGCTGGAATTTAACAAATTTTGAAAAACCCCGGTCATTGGTCGAAGTGAAGAAAAGAGAAATGTTATAAAACAATTCAGTCCGAGTGCGAAAGAGAAACATTGCTCGATATCGCAGGTAACCAGTAGCGCACGTATTACGGATTATAAGGGACAGCGGATGGCTGCGACTATACAACGTGCGCACCTTCGTACCTACCGTTTTATTACACAGGATTAACGCCATTGTATCTTGTACCAGAAGATCGTCATGTTCCTAGTTTTATGATTTTTTATGATAATTGTTTCCGAAATTTATGATTTGAGTATGCAGATGTCTCAAAGATGCGACTGGATTTTATTATTTCGTTTTACATGTGCAGATGTACCGAACACCAACCTTTCAAAAGGTTATACAATATTCTCTTTCAGTTGATTTTTTAAGCCCGTCTACAGTGATGTGATTCTCAGATGTTAAATTTCCCAATGATACATTGCATTGGAATACGAGTAGAAGTAGGAAAATTTATTAGAATCCTCGAAAAGCCGTGATGAAATGTTGTAAAGGGGTAAAAAATGGTATAATGATTGAAATACTTTCATGTTAAAATCGCTAGTCAGCAAAAACTATTGAATGTGTTACTATAATTTTGTTGAATTCAATATTTGTCATTATCATACAACTGAAATCGATATTTCAAATACTAATAATCAAATTAACTCGTTTCGTTTCGTCGATGTAAACAATCTCGGAGTTACGTATCATTCTCGCGTGAAAAACGAATACTAGATATGGACTGATTTATAAGATCAAAATAGTAGCATCGATAAATCGAGGATTGTACATTCATAACTCTCTTTGCATTCACTGAAATATTGTAACCAACAAATCCATGAGTGGTTGAAATGATGCACCGCGCCGCACTGCAGCACAGGACGACGTACGGCGTGCCGTTACAGTCATTCGAAACGAGAGTCGCTGAGAGCGTCGAAGTGTTGAAGCGGGCGGCGGGGCGCTCACAGCACAATTTTTCGTTTATCTTTTATATCTCACTAATTTATTGATGGATTCATTTGAAACTTTGTAGAAAACTGACTTGATTACTATCGATCAACTTTGTCGCTGGTTTTTCGTGGCTCGACTTTCCTCACACACTTTTTCTTCGCAAAGTTTGGGAATTGTGGAGGAAACTTTTTTTATTAAGTGGTTAATAATATTCAACAAATGAACTTTTTCAATAACTGACTTGGTCCATCAGAATCACGAATGTTGTCTCATAGTACATGGAAAATTTGAACTCGTTCAATGCTTTTCCGGCTGAGTAATGATGAGTTGAAGTCAAAAAAATAATTATTTTAGAGCGTGATGAAAATGTCAGAAATTGTTATTTATCTCGAAAAGAATAATCCACACATAAAAACTGTAAATGTGAAACATGTGCACCTAAATGAGACAAATCCGATGGTATGTTAAAAATTTTGAATTTTGTACTTTCAATTTTTAGTTGGAAATATCCCCACTCCCGACCACCACCGCTCGGAATCCACAGTCGTCGCCGAATGCTCCGCCCACTCCCCGCTCTGTTTCTTGGTGCTCGCGCGTGGCGACAGGCCTTTTCTCCATTGTTGCGGTCGTGCACTATGTTTTCGCTACTCAGCATACAACCTACTCTACATTCGAATTGCACCCCTTTCACTTTTTCGCTTTGCTGAACCTCCCTTCGTTCCCTTCCATCCGCAGTCATCATGTCTGATGTTGGTAAACTGAGGCGTGCCAGAGCGGATCTACCGCTGGAGGGTGCGACTTGTGCGCGCTGCAAACAGTCTGCCATAGCAAATGCATATGTGTATAGCTGCTTGATGTATCACAAGCCGTACCACTTCAAGTGTGGGGGCCTTACTGAGTCTTGCATAAATGACGATGACGCGACACTGTGTGAGACCTGCCTGCGAGCACCCCTGGAGCCGCGTGGTGAGTCAACGTGTGATGACCCCCCCCCCCCGCGGCTCGCGTCCCACCTCTGTAAACTCTGTATCCACGGAAGCGTACCTCTTGATCTCATCGTCAATGGGGGACACTGTCTCCATACTTCAGAACAAAATGGATGACATTCCCTCATTGATAAGGAGGGTTGAGCGGGTCGAGTCTGGTGTCGCTTGCTGAATAGCATGACGCACTGAAACGCAAGTTGGATGCCCACATCCAGGCTTGCTTCTCGCAAACTGCCCCTGCTGATAAAGCTCGTCTCCAACAGCTCCATTCGTTGGATGCTGCACTCGCGGCGAGGGTTCAGTCGCTCTCAGTGGCGGCCAAGTCTATCTCTGCTGGTATTATACTATATGGACTTTCTCCAGACTCCGCCACTGACTTGCGCAAGCTATCTTTCGCTGCACTGCGCACAATATATGACGAGTTCGAGCCACATGACATTGTGTCTGCGCGGTTGCTTAGGCCGCGTGGCTCAGCAAATCGCCCTGACCCATCATCAATACAGTCCCTCTCTATTGTTTCCGCCACAGCTGGAACTTCAGCTGGAGCTACTACTCCAACACCCCCCACCCTTACCGCACATGAATTGTAGTGACCTTGACTTCTTCTACCCTTGTCGATGTAATTATTAAGAACAAAATTAACTTGCGCACACTACAGCAATGGATCCTGCATTACTCCGGAGTGCTGGTGCCAAATCGCCCCATCCTCCGAACTCCATCTACGTCAACGAATTTCTGCCATCACCTATGTTCAAGCTCCACCAAACTACGCGCCTCAAAACGCGTAATCTCGTATCTAGACTATCTGTTGTTCACATGGATGACAAGATTTTCATATGGTGAGGAAGGGAGGCGCCGCTTCTTATCAGCGCTCCGGAGGATGTAGACAAGTTTTTAGCCCGTCCGGCACCTTAATTTCAATTAAATCTAATGTTCAAGAGCAGTGCAACCTCTTACATACTTGCTCCTTTATCCCTGTCGTACCTAACCTGCTTGCACTACCATATTCGACTCGGGCGGGTCCTTCGGTTGCCGTGGACAACCTGAGAGTCTGCCACCTCATTGCTAACTCGATTAAAGTGCACATTCAGGACACCAGACGCTTTCTGCTGAAACAACCCCTCTTTCATCTCATAGCCGTGTCTGAAACAAAACTAGGTCCCTGCATACTGAATAATGACCCTAAGGTCACCTTGGAAGGCCATTGTTACATCAGACATGATTGGAGTACAAGGGGCGGGGGTGTAGCAATGTATGTCTATCGTACCCTAATCGCGACGGTATTCTGTACCTCTACACATGACTGGGCTTATGGCAGGGCCCTTCTGGAGTTTCTTCGCTGATGTGGTGTATCGGCCGCCTCATGCTCCCTTCAAGAATGGGACTGACCTCATTTCCAAGCTCACACTTCACTTACCAGATTATTGCACTAAGATACCGCTAGGCGACTTCAACGGGAATCCGCTGCTGTCTTGCTCTCTTCCTCAGAGCCTTCCTTGAGCAGTAATCACTCCGTCTTGTGCCCCATGGTGCTACTTTTCACCGTGGCAATGCCGATACCTGGCTCGACCTCTGCATAGTAGGTGCTTTGGACACTGTAATAGACTACTGCAAGACTGAGCCACCATTCACTGACGGTCAAGAACTCATTACTGCGACCATTGACTTGAAGGTGAAGACCAGAGGAACGTACCTTCACTGACAGCAACTTCAAAGCGATCAAGTCTGATGAACTCTGTAACTTTCTCACTGGATGTGACTGGTCGTGGCTTGAGGGCGTGGCCCGCACTACTGAAACTGACGTGAACCAGCTCTACGTGCAACTCCGGGTGGCTGTTGATAAATTTGCCCCACTTCGAACCTTGAAGGTCAACAGCAAAAACCAACCATGGTTTGACTAGAAAATTGTTGGCCTGTCTGATAGTAGAGAGATAAGCAGAGAACTCAGACATCTGGGACTAGTTCCTAAATCCACTAACACCCTGGGGTGGATCGATGAGGAGGAGATCAACTCTCACTTTGCCGGGATTGCTACTGATCCCCTAGCCCCCGACCTGGATGATACACTCAACCTTCTGCATGGTGAACTGAGCTGTGACCCCAAGTTTCGATTTGTGAACGTCACAGAAAACGAAGTGAGGCTGGCCATAGGTCGGTCTCACTCGCAGTCAGTGGGAACTGATGGCCTTCCTCATAACTTCATCTGCAAGTCACTCCCTGTCATTCGATAAATAAATTCGGGCTTGGTGGACTGTCCCAAAGTCATACTACGAGGGAAAAATTCCACGCTCCCCGGGCTGGGTTTGAACCAGCGACCTTCTGATCTCCGGTCAGTTGCGCTACCAACTACGCTACCGGGAATACGGCAGCTCTCCACATCCTTGGAGCATGAATTCACGTCCTCGCGATATCACCTATATACACGATCAAATTCGATCACTTGAATCTGTACGGTCAAGGTCCGATCGCATTATTACAGATTCCCGTATTACCTATGTTTCCCCCACCCTCCCACTGTCTCCAACCCAACCTTTTGGGCTTTTCACCCAATCTTTTCACCCGAAGTAGTATTTGACAAATAATCATTTTTTAACGTCCACATATTTCAAACAACGAATGAATTCGGGCTTGGTCGACTATCCCGGAGTGATGTTGCGAGAAAAAAATTCCACGCTCCCCGGGCTGCATTCGAACTAGCGACCTCCTGATCTCCGGTCTGTTGCGCTACCAACCACGCTACAGGGAATACGGCAGCTCTCCACATCCCTGGAGCGGGAATTCACTTTCTGGCAATATCACCCATATACACGATCAATTTCGATCCTTTGAATCTGCACGATCAAGGTCCGATCGCATTGTTACAGATTCCCTTTCTACCTATTTTTCCCCCCAACCTCCCCCAGTCCCCAGTGCATCCTATTGTGCTACTACATCTTCTCACCCAAAGTAGTATTTACCAAATAATTATTTTTTAACTTCCACATATTTCAAACAATAGATGAATTCGGGCTTGGTGGACTATCCGAAAGTCATATTACGAGGGGGAAATTCCACGCTTCCCGGGCTGGGTTTGAACCAGTGACCTCCTGATCTCCGGTCAGTTGCGCTACCAACTACGCTACCGGGAATAGGGCAGCTCTTCACATCTCTAGAGCATGAATTCATTTTCTCGCAATATCACCTGCATACACGTTGAAATTCGATCGCTTGAATCTGCACGATCAAGGACCGATCGCATTATTACAGATTCCCTTTTTACCTATTTTGCCCCCCACCCTCTTCCCCCCGTCCCCAGCCCAACCTATTGGGCTACTACATTTTTTCACCCAAAGTAGTATTTTACAAATAATTATTTTTTCAACGTCGTAGTTGGTAGCGCAACTGACCGGAGATCAGGAGGTCGCTGGTTCAAATCCAGCTCGGGGAGCGTGAAATTTTTTTCTTGCAATATCACCTTGGGATGGTCCACCAAGCCCGAATTTATTCGTCGTTTGAAACATGTGGACGTTGAAAAATAATTACTCCCTGTCATTGCTTCCATCTTAGTCGATGTCTTCAATCCTTCCCTTGCTCAATCACACTTTCCCTCCTCCTGTAAAAAATCTGACGTTAAAAAATAATTATTTGTAAATCCATTCCACTTTACATTTTGGAAAATAGTACTCACAATTTAGATAGGAATAACATTCAGTTTCTAGACCGCAAAAAGAATCATAGAATTTGACTTATTTCAGAACTGCTTCAAATTACATCGTATTAACACACTCACAATAGAAAGAAATACAATGATTGAGATTCACAAAGCTCAGAAATATTTTTCAAAACCAACACACCAATGCAGTTTTTGGTATACTCAGTGTTGCTCAGTGTATGTGGACTTAACTGTGGTTGCAGATGTAAGTAGGTAGTAAAGTAAACATGAGAACTGGTGAGAAATAATTGTTCTTTCATTGATAGTCTTGTACGTCATGTGTATTATTCATTTTGCATTCTTCATCTAGTAAAAGAAGCCAGATGAAGCCAGTAAACCCTTCTGAACGTCGCTGAACTAATACATAAAGTTCATTGTTATTTTTTCTTCATATCCCACTGCATTGGTCCTTGAAGATCGTTTCTATAATGATTATTCATCTTTCAAACTTATATACTAATCCATGAATTCGATCAATGTTTGCAGGAAGACCGCCAGGCCCCGAAATGAAGAATTGCGTGGATAGAGAATCATATTCCTTGACAGCTGGATTAGCACTTGGGCTGGTCGTTTTGAATTCAGGAGGTGGATCAGATTTAACTAACATCTCAGATACTCTACATTACTACATGTTAGGGGGGAATATAAGACCGTTTTGCGGAACCCAAAAAGATAAATATAAATCACCCAGGTAAATTTTTCGTCAATTCTCTTTAAAATACGCTTAGATTTAACTCTTTTCTCATTCCTGTCTGTCATTCTATCGTCGTCAAGTATACGCAGCAAGCGCGCGTGGGGACGCGACTAGCCATTATATACATAGCCCAGTGCTCATCTGTATTTTCTGCGATTTTTCATACACTCTTTCTGGAAACTATTGTGTTGTCTTCGAAAAATGACTCTAAATGATATGAAACATGTGCAGAAATCCGAGAAGTATGGTTTCATATTTTTATTTATGAAAATGTTGAGGAATTTGCATTTTTTTCTTTTAATTTTGAGATAGTATGGAAACTATCAATCCGAGAGTAAAATGGAAGGGGAAAAAAAGTTTCCTTATGAAATTTTGCATGAGGATCAAGTCTTCCGAAACATTAATCTCAAATTTTGTTGTTGCAAAATAGTTATGAACGAAAAAATGACACCTAAAAACAAGCCATTTTTGTGATTTTTTTTCAAGTTTCCAAATCATAGCTACGATTATGAGATTTCAATTCAGAGTACCTTATACAGTAATAAAAATACAAAAAAGTTTCATCTCGATATCTCTGATAGTTTTCGCACAATCTATTTGTTAAGTAAGCCAATTTCAAAATATTGTTAAATTTCACAATTGTAATTCAGTCTTTCATGAACGTCTCTGAAACCTGCCAATTTTTTCACGTACTCTTATAGAGTGCAGAGTCATTGGTGGGCAGTGGAGGGGGTAGGGAAAAAGACGCGACGAAAAGTCGACCGCTCAGGATCAAAATGAATGTTTGATTTTTTTATCTAAAATAGAAATAAAAATTTCGAAACTGGCTAACTTCAAATATGGATTGTGGGAAAACTATCAGAGATATCGAGATGAAATTTTTTTGTATTTTCATTACTGTATAAGGTACTCTTATTAATAATCTCATTATCGTAGGTATGGTTTGAAAACTTGAAAAAAAATCACAAAAATGGCTTTTTTTGGGGGGTTATTTTTCCCTTTCCACCTATTTTGCAACAACAATATTGAAGATTAATGTTTCAAAATACTTAATCCTCATGCAAAAGTTCACGAGGAAACTTTTTCCCTTCTTCCATTTTACTCTAGGATTGATAGTTTCCATACTATCTCAAAATTAAAAAAAAATGCAAATTTTTTAACATTTTCATAAATAGAAATATGAAGCCATACTTCTCAGATTTCCGCACATGAGAATAGGAGTTTGAGTCGACTAGCAGACAAAATACCCCAGAGCTCCTCAAATATTCTTCTATATATGACGTATATTGCGTCCGATTGGTTTACTACTCAGTACAAGCGGGGTCCTCCGAGACTAGTATGACCTATGTATGGCACAGGTTAGGTTACCGACCATAGACTTTTAAACTTCCAAAGTCACTTTCGAAACTTCAAACTAATTTTGTATGAATCAATTTATATAAGCTAATTTCATGAGTAAACAACTTGAAATTGGAATTTGAGCCAGCCCGTTGATAGCTGTTTAAACTTTAGCTATGCAGTTTACACAATGTAAGAGGATTTTATGAGTACATATTCTTGAATAATACCCAAGGAAGTGAACTTCAACATTTTTTTGTTGATATTAGAAAAATTAGATGCCTACATCTACTGCCTTGTGTATTAAAAGGTGTGTGGTGATTATAACGAAGAATGGAGAGATTGAGAATATGCAATGCAGTGTCATCGCCGTATTTAATTGATAAATAATTAATATGAATAAGGCTTAGAGCATGATAACACTTTCAATAATGTCTTTCTTTCAAAACTGCTTTAGAAACTTATAATCCAGTTCCTGTGCAAAGTCATGAATGTTTTCAGAATCAATTTTGTGATGCAAATAGAATGCAATACAGCGAAGAAAATATATTGAAGATCAGACAAAGAATTGTTATAATAAATCTAGAATCTGCTATCAATAAATACATGTAGGTTTTCTCAATAATCATGAACATTTATGAATATTATCTTACACTGTGAAACTACTTACAAGACTTTACAATTATTCTGCGAATTATTTTTGAGAAAATTTAGATCAAGATGCATATAAAATCTGCATCAAGAACTAAAACTTTCAAGACTGAATAGTTAAAAGAACGACGAAATAGGTTTACAGGCTCTATATCTTATGGGTTGATTATATATTCAAGGGATAAACATCTTAATTGGGAACGTAAAACAAGAAGATATTTCCTCCCAAAACCTTTTTCAAATAAATATGATAATCATGGGATTAAATTTGAGTCTCTTGCATGAACAGCTCATGAAATTCAATATGTAGTAAAAGTTGTGGAATGTGGTCTTGTTTCGTGCAAACGAAATTAGTGGTTGGCTTATTCACCAGATGGAATAGTATTCAAAGATGGAAAACCTTGGAAACTTTTAGAAATAAAATATCCTCACAATGGTAAGAAGTCGAGTCTTACAGATGTTATAAGAGAGTTAGAATAGATAGTAACATTAAGTGTTGAGGAAGAATCAAAAGTGATATTTAAACACAAACAGTATTATGCGCAAATCCAGTTTGGAATGTCAATTTCAAATGTTGAATCAACGGACTTCGTTATCTATAGTGCTCATGATAATAATTTTTTAATTTCTAACATTGAATATGATGAAAATTATTGCAAAGATATGTTTGAAAGATTGAAATTTGTTTATTTAGAAAACATGCTACACAGGATCTGTACAAAATAATACTTTTTTTTAACATATGTCAATAAAAATTTCTCAGAAAAAAAATTTGTCGTCTCACAATATAGGCCAACTCGAATTGATAGTGGCACAAACTATTGTGAACGTTGATCAATTTTAGGAATTAGCCCAGTGGGTAGTTCAGAATCTGAAATTTTGAAAACTTTTATCCTTTGATTGCAACGGTCTACGTGTACTCTAGCTGAAGCAATTGGTGTATTCAATAATGCTTCTTCTTTATTAAACTGCTTTTTAACATTCAAAAACGGTGGACGAATAAGCTTTATATCGTTTGCTTGACATACTTCATCTATGAGGGATCCTCTATCTGTGATTACACTACTGCTTCTGCCTAATAATTTTATCAATCCACTTTCTTCAAATATCGTTTTATCAGATGCACGACCACCATATGATCTGCTTGAAAACATTAAATGACCACTACGGCTGACAGAGGTATAAATTTGATACTGTAGCATCCTTTACAATGTGAGTACAGAAAAATTTGGCAACACAGTTTTTTCGGTTTTTGAGTGGGTATTTCTGTGTAATCTACACTGGCTTTACAATTGAGAACATTTTCAAAGCAGCGAGGCATATTCTTGGAGTTTTCTTCTTCACTAGGGGAAATTATTGCATTCTGCAAGTACACTGCTCAATATAGTTAACATACGCATTACTATGTATCTACAATTTTGCACTGTACAATATTTGGATAGAGCATTCAAATATTAATATATCATTATTCTTCATTTTCCTATGAGTCATAATGATTTTATCTTTATAGAAATGCAGTTCATTCTTTTATTTTCTACATCTGGCAATGCATACTTCACTAGATCTACTACTCCATTGAAATTTCTAAAATGTTGAATACCAGTCAATGTACTCAATTAGGAATTCGTTTTAATACTTTTATGGAAAGATTGCTGTATTCCACAACCACAAAGTTCAACTTGAATAATTTGATCCACTTTTTCAGCTAATGCATGAATATCTTCAGAAAAAAAGTTCCCTATTCGTTGATTTATTACATTCAAAGATGTGCTCACAGCTGAGCTATCAAAAATTTCTAATTCGTTGTTTGTATCGAAATCAGAAGTATTTACATCTAAACTATCGATAATTTCAATTGGCAGCATTGGCTTTTTCCTGTACACGTTTTGCATCTTTTTTCAATTATTGGATCTTTATCAATTGAGCGTTTTAAATGTCTTATAGCTCTACTCCGAACATTTTCTACTGTTTTTTTTTTATTTTTTTAGACTGATCTGATAAATTGAAAGTAGGAATGGATGTATTTTTCAAAACATTTTTCAAAAAAATCTTGAATGATCAAAATTAATTATAGTACTATAGATAATCATGGTTAAGTGACGCGGGCTCATGTACTTAACTTGTTAGAACTTCAACGTTCTCCGAAGACTTATGCGCCTAGGCCTATACAGGTCTAGTCCCAGCAGATCAGGAAAAGTCAGTGGAGGCTTTCAATTTGAATTAATATATTTAATTCATGATCTCAAACTACAAATAGTGGAGTCTGGGTGGTCCAACAATAGAAACAGGAATCAATTTAGAATACTAATTTATAATATGATATATATTATTTAGAATATATATCACACACTGATGAATGATTCTGTTATTCTTTCCTGATGAATTCGATTTGTTTGCAACTGTTGATTTCTATTGTGAACAACTGAATTTATTGTCACTATATAATTCTGAATGTAATTTCCTATAACTTCTGAATATAATTTCTATAATTTCTATAATTTCATGAATATTCCTCGTAGGTTATTATCGGCTTGGCATGCATGAGCTTTTCTACTTCGATGCCTATGATCAGCTGCCATTCTGTTCTTCTCATTTTGATGATGTGTCGCTTCTCATAGTGTACTCCTGGATTGTTCTTTTCTACCAGAGTGGCCATCGATATTGCTCCGATTCCAATAAGTAATTTTGTTGTTCCTCCAATTACCTCTCAATCTTTTGATATGAAATGTACTATATTATCTCTCTTATATGTGAGACATGCTCTAGACGTCATCACATTACTTTTCAAGTGTAGTGTATAACTATCTTCTTCTCCAGATATTTGCTGTGCTGATAGAAGTTCTTTGCATCTATCCGGATCCATGTATTAATTCATGGGTCTTGCGCCTGGCATCAAAGTTACTATCAACGGTAACGGGGTTTCCGCTGATTTCGAGGAGTTTAGTTTGACTCTTCATCTTTTTCTGATATTTTATACATTTCTTCAAATTGAAATTTCTTTTTGACCCTTGTCATTGTGGCGTACACTTGTATTTGGCCCCGTTTTCATAGTTGGTGTTAGAGGTATAGCTCTATGACACTTGGGCTCCTGCGAAATTTAAACTTCGTCCCCGGAGTTCTAATTCGTTTCTGATCGTTCTATTAGACTCATGATTTCTTCGCTCATATCATAAAAATTCTTTATCATTTCATCGATTCTCCTCTCTAGATCCTCTGATTCTTGACAGAGTTCGTCTAAATTTGATTCCGAATAGCAGGATCGTCTTTTGACTTTTCGATCAATGATTTCTTCATTTTTCTCATTTTCAGTTCTGCTCTGATGCACCCTCATTTTTTCCTCTAGTTGGTCAGTGGCTCTTTATACTTCTTCCACCGTGATTTTTGGAATATGATTATCTTGGAATACTTTGGATGCCTCATTGTCACTTGTTATGATTGGTGAGCATCTGATTTGCTCATCACTTGATGTAACATTCTCCGCTTCATCTAAAACTTCACTCATTTCTTCTTCAGTTTCTTCTGTTCTGAGTGCACTTCTCCTTGAATCGATTACCCAGTTCCACAAAAAAAAAATAAAAAATTGAACCAGAGATTGGACCACCCTACTTATATGTATTTTTGGCTGCTGAATCCGAATCCGAGGTCCGTTAAGCTCCATTACCCCTGCGTTTAGACATAAACTCAAAAAAAAATCTTAAAAATCATCATTTTGCAAAACAGAAATTTTTTTCAGATTTTATATAAAAAATTTGATAGAAACTGTTCTTGGTGTTTTTCAATTCGTCGCATAGTTTACGAGTGAAAAATTCATAAAATTACACAGCTCCACAAAAAAAAAAAATTCAACCAGAGACTGGACCACCCTTTTTACATGTATTTTTGGCTGTTGAATCCGAATCCGAGGTCCGTTAAGCTCCATCACCCCTGCGTTTAGCCATAACCTCAAAAGCATGGCGGGCGACATATCGATGAAATCGAGATTTTGCAAAACAAAAAATTCTATTCTATTCTACATAAAAAAATAAAGGAAAACTGTCCCCAGTGATTTTTTGATTCGTCGCATAGTTTTTGAGTAAAAAATTCAGAAAGTTTGACGGTTAGTGGGCCGGATTCAAAATTTATAACACAGCTCCACAAAAAATAAGTAAAAAATTGAGCTAGAGACTAGACTACCCAGCTTCTATGTATTTTTGGCTGCTGAATCCGAATCCGAGGTCTGTTTAGCTCCATCACCTCTACGTTTAGACATAACCTCAAAAAAATTTTTTTAGATCATCATTTTGCAAAACAAAATTTTTTTCAGGTTCTATGTGAGAAATCAAATAGAAGTTGTTTCTGGTATTATTTCAATTTGTCGCATAGTTTACGAGTAAAAAAATCATAAAATTATGAATTTCGAATCCGGTCCACTTGTCGTCAAACTTTCTGAATTTTCTACTCAAAAACTATGCGACGAATCGAAAAATCGCTGAGGACAGTTATCTCTTATTTTTTTTTATGTTGAATGAAATGTAATTTTTTGTTTTGCAAAATATTGATTTCATCGATATGTCGTCCAGCCGCGGTGGCTCAGTGGACTCAGTGGACTCAGTGGACTCTCGCCCAGAGGGTCTGGGTTCGAATCCCGGCATGCACCTCTGATTTTTTCAAGTGCATTGAAATTCACACCGCGGCTCGGTGGTTCGGGTACCCACCTGAAACTGTAGGGCCAGTTGTGGTGCATATGCATTGCAACTATAGGGACAACAATAATAAAAAACATGCTCTGCCGTGGGATTTACATATGATTGTGGCTAGCCAGTTTCTTAAATGTAAACTACAAGCCAATAACGGAGAGAAGAAAAAGAAGAAGATATGTCGTCTACCATATTTTTGAGGTTATGGCTAAACGCAGAGGTGATGAAGCTTAACGGACCTCGTATTCGGATTCAGCAGTCAAAACTACATATAAGTAGGGTGGTCCAGTTTCTGGCTTAATTTTTTTTCTTGTGGAGCTGTGTTATCAGAGAGGAAGAACTTGTATGCGATCAGACTACGTGGGATATGGAGTGTAAATTATAGAATTAATCAACGAATAAAGTTTAGTGCTAGTGCACTCGCAGTGAGTTATTTAGCAACACCCTCCCCCGACACAATACTTTACCCGAGCCGATACGCATGTACGGCCCAGCGCGCCACATACGACTTGACTGCCACTTTGCCAAGCTCCAGCCAAGGACGACCCGGCGCCGAACGGATTAAAAAATTGTAAGTGACCAAGCGGTCTCTCTCAAATCATGGATCGTAACACGTCTTATATGACAACATTCCCGCCAATTTGAGGGTATTTTGACCACCCGGCCCTTTAAATAATGTACGGGCTATAACAATGGTAAAGATTCGTGAACATTTGTAGACAAAAAAAAATTATTCAAAACAAAAAGATTGTTTCAAGTGTCACAATGTAGGCCATATCCAACTTTTTTGTCCCGAACTAGAAAAAGGAAATTCATACCCCAACCTAGAGAAAAGAGAATCGGGATTTGTGAACGAAAAATGTGAATTTTGTAATAGATCAGGAGTCACAGAAGAACAATGTTATGAAAAAAAGAAAGCCGAAAAGAAAAAGATTTCAGATTGCCATAATGCCTCACAAAAAACAGAACCCACGTCAATTTATACTAGTCCGGCTTTTCTAGTACTAAAAAAGAGACGAAAATTACCCCTTCCGCAAATCGAGGACGCCATTGATGAACTCTCTAGCAATACTATTTTCATTGTACTTGATTTGCGACCGGGTTTCTACCAAATGTCAATGCACTCTGATTCTATTGAAAATATCGGACTTACCACACCCCGCGGACATTGAGAATTTCTTAGAAAAGTTTACTAAACGCACCGGAAAGTACCATGCTGAAGGTACTAAAAGGGACCGGCGCACAGTGGGACGAAAGCGACTTTTTTTGATCAAAAGGAAATTCAGAGCGTTCGGAGATACTTAGAGAAATTCTGATGTGACCAATCTAAAGCTGAGAAAATTTCCTACAAATCTGTCGAGTCGGTTTTTTTTACCCATTTTTGATATGTTACATTCTGAAAATGTAATATCCTTATGGAATAATATAGTTTAATGAGTTATATGTGTAGTCAAATGTATGAATATGACTGTATATGAATATATGTATATATGGATTTATGATATGGATATGGATGTGGATATGATATATATATATATATATATATATATATGGATGGTGGTGGGTGTGTGTGTGTGTGTGTGTGTGTGTGTGTGTGTGTGTGTGTGTGTGTGTGTGTGTGTGTGTGTGTTGTGTGTACACATTATATCAGCGAATCTATTGTAAATCTGCTCCACACAGGATAGAATAAGAGAATGAAATACAGAGACCAAATCCAAGAGATATTATGTCGCCTAGGTGATACAAGCTTGAAAGTAGCTGACACATACAGTATCAGAATTGAAGGATTATAGAGGTAAATTAGATATTTTCAATATGAAACCAGTTTGGGTACACGTAACTATTGTATGTGTTTATTCAGCAATTCGCTACAGATATTGATTATTATCACCATCACAATCATCATCATAATCTAAAATTTCTACATATACATAATTGTATACATATAATATGTATACATATATATACATATATATCCATATCCATATCCATATCATAAATCCATACATACATATATTCATATACAGTCATATTCATACATTTGACTACACACATAACTCATTAAACTATATTATTCCATGAGGATATTACATTTTCAGAATGTAACAAATCAAAAATGGGTAAAAAAAACCGACTCGACAGATTTGTAGGAAATTTTCTTAGCTTTAGATTGGTCACATCAGAATTTCTCTAAGTATCTCCGAACGCTCGGAATTTCCTTTTGATCAAAAAAAGTCGCTTTCGTCCCACTGTGCGGCGGGCGAATCTATATTGGCGAATCTCTATCGAGATTGCTCAATTGCAGTTTAGAATCAATATATTTTTCTTTATTATATAGACACAATATGTTATATCCTAAATAACATGAGAAACTAGATCAATTATTTCAATGTTAAAGTGGAAATTCCATAATGCTCCCTAACTCAAACTCTTGCTCATTTTGAAATGTGTAATAGTTTGAAATTCGCTTTTTCGAATGGAATCAAAATAAATAACCATATCCATGCTTCTGAGAAAGTTATTCTCATTCATGCTGACGAGAGTGCCCACCATGTTCGTTGTGCACTTGGGAAAATCTGGCAATACTGTGTACCACACTCAACTGACTAAGATGTAAATATATCAGTAACGTAGGAGTACAGTCGATAAAATGAGTAGAGGTTAACTGCAACAGATTTTTACAGTGTTGCTGTGTTTATGTCCGCCAGCCCACTGCCAGAACAGACTAGTCAAAATAGTGACGGGTGAATCTTTCGATTTTTCATTATTTACTCTCAAACAATGTTCGACCATGGAGAAAAATCATAATAATATTCTGATAACGGGTTTATAAGCGAATAATATTGATTTAAATCGACCTAAATTTGAACACTCATTTTATTCCAGTTCAGTCCATTCAAGTCCAGTAGCTATAGAATTTCTACAGTAAATAATTTGAAAACAGTAATAAATGATTGTTCGTCAACTAATTTGAGGGCTTGAAAGATCATTCAGTAATGCGTGTGATTAAATACCATTATATGTAATGTTGAGAAGTGTGCTGCGCTGATGGAACATATGAATTGAGAGAAATATACAATGAGTGAGACAAGTTGATGATGAGTTTTGGATTGCTGTAGCTGAAAGAGCTATTTGTCGTATACTATTGAGCTGCACATAACATTGTGAACTAGTGACAAATTAGATAATAATAGGGAGAGAAAATGTTGATGATAGTAGGGGAGCATGTATAATTCATAATTCTAGCATGAACAATGCGTTCAGAAACTTATGCACGCTCACTCGATGAGTCAGAGAGCAATATATCTCATAAATGTAAAGAAACATAGAAATATCTACATTTTCTGAAAATTAATACATCCACAAGTCCACATATATGGTATAGAGCTCATTGAAATGGGTTTGGTCAGAATATAGGACCCAGAGACTGCGGTGTCCCCTAGTCAATTGTTTGAAAAGATACTTCCTATCCATGTGTAAAAAATCAATCCTCATTGAAAACAAGCATAATTTACTTGAAAGCTTGCATAATATTATCTCCATTCGCGCTTGTGAGCTTCTCTTTGTCCTGAAGAATTACTCTATCCATAAAATAAGACGAGACCTTTTTCCAGTTATATGCATCAACATATCTTGCTTAAGATTACTTCATAGCGATAATGAAGGTCCATTGGGATTTTTGATGAATGATTCATCATCTTCAGTCAATTTGTCCTGACCAGTTTCTTTCCCGTTAGAGGCATCAGATATTTGGTTAGTTTTAGATGCATTCACGGATTTTTCAGCTCCATTACAGATTTTTCCAGATTTTTCAAGGTCTTCGTCGATAATATTCCCATTTCAGATCTTTTTTAACAACTGCAAGTATTCGCAAAATAGCTGCAAGAAACATCTCTAAGTAACATGGGAGCAGCATCTACTTACTGATATTGGTTGCTTGAAGATCGTTAAGACATGCCGGTGTACATCTTAACAGAAGAGAACACTACCTCCGGGTCACCAATCTCGACCGAACTCAGAGATTAGCTTCCCCTGCATTTGGAATAAACAACTTCCATGGTTTTGGATCCCAATGTTCAAACATTCTGAAGATATGCCACCTATAATAATCCGAGAGTTACCCGTCCCACTGCATATTCACTTGCCGGCTGATGTTTTTTTTTCTCTCTCATGCAGTACTCTTAAGCTTCATAACAATTTACTCACTGATTATTCCCGCAGAAAACAGCATTCAAAGCATCTTCAAATCATAATTTCACTATAGATCCTCTCTTAGTAGGGAGAGTACTTCTCTGCTTGCACTCTCTACAAAATTTTGGCAAATGGTAGGTCATCTTTCCTTGCAAATCGCTATCAGCTTTACACTAGCCAGAGACCTGTAAGGGGGGTTTGTCAAAGGCCCCTTGTCGTCTCTCCGTTCAGACTGGAGTCGACTAGGGACTCATTCTACATTAGCTCAACTTACAATTGGAACAATCTCCCCAATCATATTCGTACCAACAACTCATTCAACATGTTCAAGCACCACATCTTTAAATATATTTTCGATCGTAAATCACTCTTAATACTTAAGACATTTCATTCTACTTCATTTGAATTTTGTTCTTTACTCATCGTCACTGCACCCGTTCACACTAACATCTACTCACTCCTACCATTTCGCCTACTTTTAGTCAATATTATATTCCTATTTTTTATCTAATGTTTACTTTGTGACCTGGTGCCCGTTCGCACCAGGTTACACGAGGGACTGGCTCTACCGCGGACACTCCGTATTTATAACGGGCGCCAGGAGTGCCGCGACTAGCTCTCGCTCGGGAGCACGGGGGGATCTCTCGGGGGGGGGCGCGCGCGGAGACTCGAACGGAGTCTACCCGCGCGCTCGCTTGGCCGTGACGTCGGGGGGGACGCGAGGGGAGAGGCCCGGGCCAGGGCCGGAGCCCGTCGTTCTTGGGGGTGTGTTGGCGCGCTCGCCAACACACACATTTTCGCGGGGGGGTGTGTCGGCGCGCTCGCCAACACACACGTTCACTGGGGGGGAGACCGGGGCCGCGACGCGCACACCGCAAACCTGGCTCGACAGCTCGTTCTCTCTCGGCTCGTACTTGGCTCGGCTCTGCTGCTCTCGGCTCTGCTGACTGCTGGCTGCGGTGACGTCGTCGGCCTCGGCGTCCTGGGCACGTCGCACACACGCACACGATCACGCTGCACACTCTCGGGGCTCGGTAACTCGGAGTCTCGCGCGCGTCGCGTGTTGAGGGCTGCGGGCACCGGACGAGAATGGTCGTCCGCCTCGTGCTCACTCCCGGCCTCGCGCCGCCGGAACTCTCGCGCACCGCGGCTCGCGTACGCGCTGGAGAGTGCTGCCCTCCCGAGCCGTCGGCTGCCGTACCGGCCGGATCGGAGAAGAGCAGCCTCTCCGTCTATAGTGACGGGTTTCCCCGTCAGAACTCCCCCTCCCTAAACCGGACCACCCGGTCCGTCCACTGGAATCAAGTGAGACGGCGTGAGGGGTAGCGCGCCGGTGGAAACAGGGTCCACGGGGGCCTGGCGTTCTTCGATCGGGTTCCTCCGACCTCGTTCTCTAATTTTCCGTTTACTTTTCACGTTCGGTCGCACGTCTCTGTGCCGACCAGGCCTCCCGTGGCGACTTTGCCGGTAGGCTTCCGGCACACCACGTGTCATCTCCATCGTTTCATGAGGGCGGTGGACCGCCCTCCTCCCCCTCCCAAACCCTCCGTGGTCGCATCGCACACCATGTATGGGTCAACGATGCCCGTTCGTTCGGTCGTTTACACGGTCTTTGACGTTCGAGGGGGAATCCATCACGTTAGCTCGCTGACCGGTGCTTTCGCATTCCGTTTGCTCCGGCCCATATCCAGGATATACGTAAGTGGCAATAATTTCTTCGCTATCCGATAGGGCCCCGTTCGCTTAGGAGCTAACTTGCGATTTACCCCCTTATCCGCGCTGGAGAGTGCATGTTCTTACCGCCGTACCATGTCTCTTACATTGAATTCCGCGTGTTTCCTCCCTTTATTGTATTGTTTTCCCTGCTGTTCTTGGGCCTTGAATGCGTTCTTAATCACGTAATCGCGTAATGCTTTCAATCGCCGTGTTCGTTCCTCCGGACTCTCGTTTGAAATCTCGGCGACTGGCAAGCATTCTTCCCCTTCTCGTCTCACGCTGTTAATCGGAGCCGGATGTCGTCCGAAGTTAAAAACGCCGGTGACACTCGCGTCGAATCGTTTCTCGCCGTGTTGTAAGCTTGCCGAAGCTCGCACAGGTACTTATCCCATCTCCGATGGTCCTTGCCCACGAACATAGCCAACATGGTCTTGATCGTTCTGTTGCAGCGTTCCACGGGGTTAGCCTGAGGATGGTAGGGTGCCGTCGTTACGTGCGTGATGTTAAGTTTAGCCAGATTCTCATTAACTAATTTATTTTCATATTCTTTCCCGTTATCGGTTAGAAGGTACTCCGGCGCCCCCCATCTGTTCAGGACTAACTCGTTGAACGCTTGCCAAACCGCGTTCCCGCCGATTTTACGAACCGGCTTTATCTCGATGTATCTCGAAAATAAGTCCATGAAAACAATTAATACTTGTATTGGCATTTGCTCCTGGGCAATTCCATCGTATCTGCCGCTACTACGTTCCATATCCTGTCGACGCATCGTTTGCCCATCAGGCCTTGAGGCGGCTGCTGTGACGTTTTGTACTGTTGACCAATTTGACAAGCTTTTACGTACTCGTACACGTCATGGTAGCTACCTGGCCAATAATACTCGCGCGCGATTCTATCGTACGTTTTCTCGATGCCGAGATGGCCCGACGGCGGTTCATCATGCGCATCTCGCATCACGCGTTCTCTCCACTCTTCTGGCACTACCAACTTCCAGTTTTCTTCTTTGTTTGTTACCGGATCTAATAAATTATCCCTACGGCACACGTACAAAAGATCGTTCTCAATTTTCCAGTTCCCGAATTTCCGTGGGAAGGTTTTCACCTTCTCCCATCGTTCATTGTACCACTTGTCGTTCACTACGCTCAACGAAGCCACTCCTGTTTCGTCTCCAAAAGCACGCGACAGGGCGTCGGACACTTTATTAAGTTCGCCCTTCCTGTGGGTTATCGTAAAATCCCACTGTTGTAATTCAATTACCCATCTAGCCAGACGACTCGTCGGATTCTTCAAATTCCTTAACCACTGGAGCGCTGAGTGATCCGTTATGACGTGAAATTCCGTTCCTTCGATGTATGGTCTCAGCTTTTGAATGGCCCATATGATTGCCAGACATTCTTTCTCCGTGGTCATGTTTCGCGGGCGTGAGCACATGGCTGATGAACACGATTGGGTGTTCGCCATCCTCATGCTCTTGTGATAACACCGCGTCCAACGCGTAATTACTCGCGTCGCATTGAATTGTAAAGGGCTTTGAGAAATCCGGTCTAGCTAAAACCGGTGCTTCAGTGAGAGCTTTCTTCAAGCTCGTAAACGACTCGTTCTGTTTTTCTCCCCAATCGAAATTCGCCTTCGTTTTCAATAGTTTGAGCAAGGGTACTTTCAACTTCCCGTCGTTCTTGATAAATCGCGCGTACCAACCAATCATGCCCAGAAATCTTCTCAATTGTTTCACGTTCTTGTGTGCCGGGTACTAGAGAACTGGCGCGACTTTCGCCGGATCTGGCCGTAGGCCGTCCGCGTCAAGCAAATATCCTAAATATTTGACTTGCTTACAGCAGAACTCGCCTTTTCCTCGGTTCACCGTCAGATTTGCCTTCCGCAACTTTTTCAGCACCCTCTCAAGCCAGAATAAGTGCTCCCCAAATGTTTCTGTTGCGATGATCAAGTCATCCAAATAACCAAACACGTGTGGCTCAAATTCTGGCCCGAAAAGGGCGTCGATCAGTCGCTGGAAGGTCATCGGTGCGTTCGTAAGTCCGAAGGGCATTTTTTTGAATTGCCATAACCCAGACCCGTGTACCGCAAACGCCGTGTACTTGCGACTGTTTTTCTCTAACTTAATTTGATAGTACGCCGATTTCAGATCGATTTTCGTAATAAATCGCGCTCTCCGTAATTTATCGAGAATAATATCGATACTCGGGATAGGATACGCGTCTCGTTTCATTACCTTGTTTACATCTCTATAATCGATACAAAATCGCGACGACCCGTCCGCTTTCTTGACAATGACTGGCATGCTGCACCAATCACTGCCTGATCGTTCTATAACTCCTTGCTCAAACATTTTCTGCACTTCGGCTTTAGCAATCTCTTGTACCGCTGGTGACATCCTTCGTAGTTTTTGCCTGATCGGTGGGGACCCTTGTACATCGATATGATGTTCCGTCATTGTGGTAACCCCTAATCTGTCCACTTTCTCTGGCAGATATTCCCTGATCAGGCGTTCAATCTTTTCTCGATCTTCGTTGTTCACTGCCGAGATTCCCGCACACTCCGCGTATACATAGTCGTCTGAGTGCACTCGAGTTGAGGCGTTCAAATTTTCCTCCACTTCCCTTGACCCACTCTCCATGACTTGATCTCATCGTCCTCTTTAAATTTGAACAACTTCACAAAATCTTTCCCGATGTAAACATCGTATTCCAGATTCTGTGCGGCCAATACTTCCATTGTTTGCACAGTTCCATCTGCGTCCAACTTCAACTTCAGTTTGCCCGCGACGTTCATCCTTTCTCTGTTCGCATTGTACACCGCTGTGGTTGTCGGTATCAACCGGTCCTTGAGGTGTTTTATGACCCCGTCGCCATCCACCGTATGCGTTGCTCCGGTGTCGTACAATGCTTTGAACAGCTTCCCCCCAATCACGATGCCCAAGTAATTCCGGTCGTCGCCCACTACCCCGTTGATAATGATCTCGGCCGAATCACTCGGAACATCCGTGTTTGCTCGTTCTGTCGAGTTCCCTTGGACCAGGTGGGCGCACACTGCATCGTTACCGGACGCGATTGTGTGCTGGCCACCTATATCCTCGGTACTCTCGACCGCGCTTTCTCCGCTGAACCAATGCTCCAGCAAGGAGCGTTTTGCTCCTCGCTACTCTCGCAACTGGTTTGTTTTCTTGACCTCGATGTCGATCTCATCCTCATCGGCATTGGCTGCGTCTCTCAGACGCTTTTCGATCAGCAACCTCTCATACGCTTCCGTGGGTCGCGTGTGTTCGGAGCAGTCTGCAGTCTGCATCCGTTGAAGTGCTTATCGACACTCACTCGTTCCTGACCCTTCTGGATCAGGTGCTCTCTCGTGATCGTTCGCTCCCCTGGTGTGCCCAGCGCTGGGCGCAGTATTGCTGCCGCTGGGGGCGTCGTTCACACTCGCGTTATCCGTACTCGTCACACTCTGCGGTATTTCCCGGTCTTCCGTTTGTTTGCCGTTACCAGCACACACTGCTGGCTTTTGGCTACGGCTCCGGGGCTCGTTCCCGCTCTCGTTCACGCACTCGTTGTGCAGTAAAGCAGGTACCTTCTGACTCGGCTCTGCGCTGTAATCAGCTTGAGGCGCTCTGTTGGTATTTTTCCCGCGATTAAGACTGACACATTCGTCGTCTGTCTCGACGACTTCACTCGTTACGACCCGATTCGACTAGAGCTGATTAATCGGCAGAGCTCGCGAGTCAGGTTCGTCAACCTGTTCCCGAGTTTCCGCCGATTCTTCATTCGCTCGTTTGTTCGTGCCGTTCTCTCGACTCGTTGAGCTCGACAAATGGTTTCTCCATTTATCGAACTCGTTAATTGCCTTCTCCACCGCCGCAAAAATTAATTTGCCCAACCTCAAAATTAATTTTGTCGTTCTGATTATTCCTCCTTGGAATAACAATTAATTATTGCTATGTTGAATGTCGTCCTTCCCTCCTTCTCGTGGATGTTTATGTATATGTATATATATGAATATATATATATATATATATATATATATATATATATATATATATATTATATATATCAATATATATAAGTAATAATATATATATAAGTAATATATCATACGTAATATATATATATATATCAATAAGTAATATTTATATTGATATATATAAGGAGCTGAGCTCCGTCAGGGTGACAAAATACATTCAACAATAAATTATATCAATCAGAAAAATTCAGGTGGAATAAAGAGTTATACACTCCGTCAGGGGGCCGATCAATTCAATTTAGCAGAGTGATCACTGCTATAACTTGATCACTGCTCGTTCGCCGCTCAGGAATGTTCCGAGCTTCGTTGCATGTAAACATGCGCGGCACAGCACCTGCCGGCGCACGTAAACACGCGGGGCAACAACACTCGCCCCTCGCCGCGTTCTCGCGCTCACTTCTGCTCGCTCACCGCCAAGGTCGCTTCTCGGTAACTCGCGACACCAAATTCCTTCGCCCGAATCAAATATAATTTTTCACGCTCGTTCTAATTTTATTAATTTTTCGCGCACGCACTCTCCGCTCGCTTTTTCTCACCCGCGATCACGACCGCGAACACACGCTAGGTGCGCCAATCTGTGACCTGGTGCCCGTTCGCACCAGGTTACACGAGGGACTGGCTCTACCGCGGGCACTCCGTATTTATAACGGGCGCCAGGAGTGCCACGGCTAGCTCTCGCTCGGGAGCACGGGGGGATCTCTCGGGGGGGGGGGGGACGGCTGCGCGCGGAGACACGAAACGGGGTCTACCCGCGCGCTTCGCTTGGCCGTGACGTCGGGGGGGACGCGAGGGGAGAGGCCCGGGCCAGGGCCGGAGCCCGTCGTTCTTGGGGGTGTGTTGACGCGCTCGCCAACACACATGTTTTCGCGGGGGGGGGGTGTGTCGGCGCGCTCGCCAACATACACGTTCACTGGGGGGGGGGGACACCGGGGCCGCGACGCGCACACCGCAAACCTGGCTCGACCGCTCGTTCTCTCTCGGCTCGGCTCTGCTGCTCTCGGCTCTGCTGACTGCTGGCTGCGGCGACGTCGTCGGCCTCGGCGTCCTGGGTACGTCGCACACACGCACACGATCACGCTGCACACTCTCGGGGCTCGGTAACTCGGGGTCTCGCGCGCGTCGCGTGTTGAGGGCTGCGGGCACCGGACGAGAATGGTCGTCTGCCTCGTGCTCACTACCGGCCTCGCGCCGCTGGAACTCTCGCGTGCCGCGGCTCGCGTACGCGCTGGAGAGTGCTGCCCTCCCGAGCCGTCGGCTGCCGTACCGGCCGGATCGGAGAGGAGTAGCCTCTCCGTCTATAGTGACGGGTTTCCCCGTCACAACTTCTATCCAATGTATCTATCTTTGTACAACATAATGTACAGTAATAAACATATCCAATCTAATCTAATCTAATCTCTTTCTTCAGGCCATCATCCTTGGCAGCGAGCCGTTCATGGCTAGGCTTCCTGCGGAAGCGTCGCACCGACTTGTCATTGATGGCTTGCCAATTGGACTTGAGTTCTCAGTTAAGAGTTTGGGGGTGATATTGGACTCTTCTTTCACCTGGAGGGAGCATGTGGCTCCGTTGGTGAGCAGAGCTCACTCACTCATGTACCGACTACACAAGTTCCGTAGAAGCACCAATCAGCAGCTGAGATGCCACTTGATCAAGTCGCTGCTCTTCCCCATTATCGACTACTGCTCTGTTGTGTGCTGTGATCTCACTGAGGAGCGTAACCTAGTCCTGCAGCGACTCATCAATACAATAAGATATATCTATGGTCTGAGGAGGAGCGAACATATCTCTCCCTACAGAGAGCGATTAAACTGGCTTAAGACTTCTACTCGGCGGTACTATTTCATGGCCTGTATGGTGTATAAAATACTCAGATACGGCTGCCCCGAGTATCTCGCTGAGTATTTTCTTATTAACACCAGCACTCGCCCCTGTAGGGGCGGATACCGCCCACAGCTTGTTGTCCCCAGTTTTCGTAAGGATTTTCTCCGGAGGTCGTTTCATGTCAGTGCATCTTACTTATGGAACTCTCTCCCATATGTAATTACTAATGCCTCCTCTCTCCCGATCTTTAAAAAATTACTGTTCTCCCACCTATTAGCCTGCGACCGTGGTGAGAGGCTGCTCTGCCCTTATCTAACTTAGTAATAAATAACCACACTACAAACTATATGTAATAGCTTTAAGGTTCTGGAATAGAACACATTACCAATTTTATCTGTATATAAAACTTGTAAAATTGTACAACATAATGTACAGGTGAATAAATTTATCTAAATCTAAATCTAAATCTAAATCTTCGAATAATCGCCAAGGCCTTGATATAATTGAAATTTCAGAAACTCTTATATTGCCTCTTAGACTGTAGGTGTGTTCTCTATGCTGATGATTCGCAGATTTATTATCATTGTTTTTTCCATAATCTACTCATTGGTATCGCGAGAATAAATCGCGACGCACAGGCTGTGGCGGACTGAGCTCGTCATGACGGTCTGGAGCTTGATGCTGCAAAGTCAAAAGTAATGTTTCTCGGGAGCGACATATACATCCCACAAATAGACCTCACGACAGTCCGAAAGATATCTGTGGATGGCTCGGTCCTAGAATATGTTACGAAGGTGAAAAATTTAAGTGTAGCACTAACCCCCACCCTTGACTGGAAACTGCATATGAAACAAGTAACATTAAAAGTTTATGCGAGTCTTTTTTCCCTTCGTTTTTCCGCCATTCCTTAACCAAACAGCTCTGAGAAGAACTCGTCTTGAGTTTAATTTTTCCATTCTGAAACTATATTTGCACAGTACTCCTCAAATTAGACAAATCCCGGAAATCGGGTAGGGGGACCCTGGAAGAAGATGAACCCAGAAAAATGGGAACGAAGAGCGTCAAGAGGTTTACCTAAGTGTTTAGACGCAGACATGCTGTAAACTCTAACTCCCCATAACAATAATCTAGTCTAGATTAAAATATAAAGTTAATCCTCCCGTAATTTTCATGTGAAAAAATTTCATTGAAGAACTTGATTTGCATGAAAACAGTTAAGACGGATCGAAAGGAAATTGCTCGCGCTTTCATGTTCCATATTAATACATACGAAAATATCGATAGCGGGCGTTGAAAATGGGAAAATTCAAGTTTTAATTGTTTATCGTATCCGATAAAAAATGAAAAGAAAAACTATGAAATAGTTGTATGGTGCAAATTCGGATCTGACATAGATCAATAGAAGGACTTTCCAGTTTTCCATGGTTAGAATTACGAATAAATTGATGCGTGGGTGCAAAATATGAAAAAAAAATGATTTTTAGCAAATTGTGCCGAATAAATCGCTAAAAAAATCTATGAATCAGTGCCATGATGAAAATTCTGATCCGGTAGATCAATAGAGGTGATTGAGAGTGAAAAATATTAAAATTTCAAATGCGTGGGCGTGAAATACGTACTTGAAAATTGGTGTTGTAATATGTAATTTTAATGCGTTGAGAAAAATTCGTGAAATTTCCGATATGGTGCATACTCAGGTATCATCGATCGAAAGATCATCGAATGGGTTTTCATATACCATGGTTAGAATTTTGAAAAAATTGATGCATATGAGAGAAATGTGGAAAAAACTGATTTTTAGCGAGTTGTGCTACATAAATTGTCAAAAAAATCTATGAATCAGCATCGTGATGAAAATTCTGAGTTGACGGATTGATAGAGCTGATTGAACGACTTCAATGTTCATCATGAAAAATTGAAAAATAATGATGCGTGAGCGTTAATTTCATGAAAGAAAACGTCACGAATCTTCATAAGTGCTCATTGGGACTATGAGAGTTGATGAGAATCAATGAGAATCGAAGAGAATCGATGAGATATTTCCCATAGCAACCACTGTTGATATCCTTAGCAACCGTTGTTTCGAAAGTTGGAAAATCAATTTTAAGTTACACTCGATGACCAAGAAAACTGAATTGTTATATTTGCTCCATAGCAACCGTTGTTTACCTCCTTAGCAACCGTTGGTAGGGGGAAGAAAAATTCAAGTAGTTTCGTTTCCAGTATTTTCAACTGCACAGGATAGAAAATCTCCGTTCTATCCATAGCAACCATGGTTTACTTCCCTAGCAACCGTTGCTTCAGAAGCCAGAATATCAATTTTAAGTCACACTCTATGGCCAAGGACACTGAATTGTTGTATTTGCTCCATAGCAACCGTTGTTTACCTCCTTAGCAACCGTTACGAAGTTTGGAAATGATCAATTTATGACCCGTTTCCATCATTTTCGATGGCAAAGGTAGCTCCTCAGCAACCTTTTTTCACCGCCCTAGCAACCGTTGCTAAGGGGAAGATAAATTCACGTAGTTTCGTTTCCAGTATTTTCAACTGCACAAGATAGAAAATCTCCGTTTTACTCATAGCAACTATTGTTTACGTGTCTAGCAACCGTTGCTGCAGAAGAAGAAAAGGGCTAAATATCACTTTGCATGAGTCTTTTTAATCTAATTATTCATCGAAACAACCGTTTGTTTACATCCCTAGCAACCGTTGCTTTGGAAGCCGAAAAATCAGTTTTAAGTCACACTCGATGGTTAAGAACACTGAATTGTTGTATTTGCTCCATGGCAACCGTTGTTTACCTCCTTACCAACCGTTACGAAGGTTGGGAATGATCCATTTATGACCCGTTTCCATTATTTTCGATGGCAAAGGTAGCTCCTCAGCAACCTTTTTTTACCGCCCTAGCAACCGTTGCTAAGGGGAAGATAAATTCACGTAGTTTCGTTTCCAGTATTTTCAACTGCACAGGATAGAAAATCTCCGTTTTACTCATAGCAACCATTGTTTACGTGTCTAGCAACCGTTGCTGCTGCCAAAGACACTGAATTGTTATATTTGCTCCATAACAACCGTTAAGAAGGTTGGAAATGAACAATTTATGACCCGTTTCCATCATTTTTGATGGCAAAGGACACAAAATACAAATCCTCCCTATTAGCTCCTCAGCAACCGTTGTTTAACACCCTAGCAACCGTTGCTAAGGGCAAAAATAATTCACGTGAGTTTCATTTCCAGTATTTTTAACTGCACAGGATACAAAATTTCCATTTCACACATAGAAACCATTGTTTACGTGTCTAGCAACCAAAAATCTGAAATGAAACACGCGAAAAACCTGAACCGAAAAAATATGATCTGACACATGACACTTTTAACCTGAAACTGAATAAACTAACGTTTAACATGAACATAGATGAAATTAAGATTTTATTTCGATTCGAATCGTTCGTTTAGTATTCTTTTCAATTGATTAAAATCGAAGTTTCAAGTTTCAAGTTTTATTGATTTCAATGTAATTTTCATTTAATTATTACTACACTTACCATTGAAATTATTGACTTTCAAAGAACACACGGGGGGGGGGGGTTGGCGAGCGAAGCGAGCAGGGGGGTACCCCCCTAGTAGTATTAAGATGCAATATAGTAAAAAATATATTTATTTTAATGGATATTATTTGAGAATTGACAAAAGGTTATCATCCAAGCAAAATCTATGTTCGATTATGTTGTCATTGTAATTTCTCAAAGAGAAAGCTGTGTAATGAGACAAAAATCGACATCTCGAATCAGACATCGCTACTTTAATTTTGGTAGTCTACGGGTTAAATACATGGTGATATAAAAGCGTCCAAATGTACTTTGAATTATTCACCAATAATTCAAATAAAAATTTCAATATTTATTTTCGTGATAGTTACGATCTTTGAGGGCCAATCCGCGATATGAAGATCAAATGAAAACTCCATATTATTAGACAAAAATATTCGAGGGCCAACCCAGTAAGATGTGAAGAATGACAAATTACAATCTCCATCACATAATTGTAAAATTTTGCTACCTTTACGAACATCGTATGCAATTCATGAAATACGTCAAGTCTGTCAAGTTTGAAAGTACCCCTCATCCGTTGTCGGGGTACTAACTGATGAATATGTTAGTGCTATAGAGATCCAAATTCAGGTCAACTGTGGAAATTCTGACGATTGTGATCGAAACGTAATGTTATAAGATCGGACAGGTGAAAATCATATCAATGATAAAAATGAAAATAAAGAAAATGATCTGCCTATTTTATGATCCCTTAGAAAATTCTTTCAGGTATGTAAGAGAACGCACTCCCTTTTTGCTCTCAATCAGTTTCATATCAGCTAGTCACTATTTATAACATACTTCGTTCAACATTGTCTTTTGTTAACTGAGTTTTCAATTTCGCATAATTTTTTACAGCTATCAAATACGAGAGGGAGATTCCATAAACATCGATGTAACTAGTCCTGGAGCAACAATGGCATTAGGAATGATGTATCTCAGATCTGGAAACTATGCTATCGCTGAATGGATGAAAGTGCCAAATACACAGTATCTTTTGGATTTCGTGCGACCAGACTTACTGCTGCTTCGGATTTTAGCAAAGTCATTGATTCTCTGGGAAGACATTCAACCTTCTAAGACATGGATATCCAGTCACGTTCCACAAATCGTCTCGAAGTACAGATTACAAAAGCCTTCAACTGTTAGTTCACATAATCTTGATCTAGAAACTATAAAGTGAGTTTGTTTGATATTTTATGCAATAACAATCTACCCTTTCAATTTTAGTATGGAATGAATAAAAATCATGAAGTAATATTGGGAAAATGTTAACATTTAATTCAGACAACAGTGACTCGTTGTCTGCTACTTAATGATGTGCTATGTCCCAGCCTTGCCCGGCCTAAATTTTTAGCTTGTTCCAAGAGCGCGCTGCTCCGATTGTGTGAACGAGACTCTGTAGTCATCCGTGCGAGTGTTTCCAACTTTCAAATCACAATCGGAGGTATGCCTGGTTCATTGGGGCTCCCGAATTGAAATTTCTCAAGTAAGTACGTGGGTTGTACAAATACGAAGTATCGGTGCTAACAACATCATGCTCATGTACTATCTTAGGAGAGCAACAGGCGTTACTCCATACTCTTTATAGCATGGCGTGATGTGCTCGCTCCTTCCAAGTTTAGCCGCAATCCTCAAACCTGAATTTTTGCAACAAGCAAGATTAATGTTCAGCTCGTCTTCACCACAAGGCTTGTGACTTCAAGTTATTGATCGAAAACTCATTTGCTTCAGACCATTCATATATAATGCGCGGATTCTGATTCACTGTTTTGATTATTTGTTCTACCTCATTCAAAGGGTTACATACACTTAAAATAAGAAAACTCTTTGTTTATTATCTGTAGTAGAATTTATATATTTTTAGCAATAACAGTATTCGAACAGTATTCAAAGTCTTTCAAAATATTTTATAAAGCTACATGTAACATTTAACAATAATATCATTCCGTCCGTAAGATACTAATAGTTGAAGTTGACGCAGACAACTTTTTCAAAGTGGATTATGTTCCTGACATCAATATCACTAGCTTGGCCATTCGCTTAGGTTGCCAGAATTGGTTGGATCTTGGTGGTTGAGGTTCCGAAGATAGGTATACATGTCAGGAACATAATCCACTTTGAAGAAATTGTCTACGTCAATCTCAACTATTGTAATCTTACGGACAGTGATATAACATTAATCAGAATCACTATTCTTAGTAAAACATACTTCAAAATTAAATCATATGTGAAAGATACTGTCATCTCAAAATTCTAGTCACTACACCATTTGAATCACATCTTAGTGACCTCTCGCTTCGTAGGAATCATCACTCACTTTATATCTCAGTCTTCTTATCAGTGTATGAGCATGAAGAGTAGATGCTTCGACTTCACAATCCGTTGTACGAATCTTGGCCACACAGAAAAAAGTATGCATAATACTGGATGGTGCGTGCGCGCACGCTCACCCACGGTGTACAGTCGAACTGTGCACGGCCGTGCGCGGCACTGCCCGGAGCCGTGCCAAGCACGCTTCAGCTTGTGTTTCAGCGGCACTCTGCAAAGCCGTGCGCTTCACGCTCGTGGCGTGTGTATATTAAGCACTCTGCACAGCCGTACGTGGCACTGCCCACAGCCGGTCCGCGAACTCTCGCCGCTCGTTCACGCGTAGCCCAGGGTGGGTGGAGGAAGAAAGAAATATGCATTTTTTCTCTTTCTCTTCGAGATACCACAGAAACTATTGGTTTTAGATTAATATTCAAGAGAAAGAAAGATTTCTTATGAAATCCTACATAAAGTTGATTAGGTCAGAATTGTAAATCTCAACTACTATCGCTGGAATATCCGATATAAAAATGAAAAACCACTAGATTTAGCCATTTTATACGTGTGAATTTTTTACAACTACTCAATTTTTACATACGATCTTGAGATTGCAGCTCGGAATACCTCATATCGTCGCCTGGGGGGAAAAAGCAACGATCTCAGAAACGCGCTAAAGAAAGATCTATTTCGATTTAAGCGAAATAAAAAGATCTATTTCGAATTGAGCGAAATAAAAAGATCTATCTCGAATCGAGCGGAATACAAAGATCTATCTCGAATCGAGCGGAATAAAAAGATCTATTCCGAATCGAGCAGTATAGAAAGATCGTTTTCAAATCGACTTTTAAAGAAAGATCTAACTCAGATTTTACATTATAGAAAAATCTATCTCAGGTTTAATTTTATTTTGCGGCGTTTTTTCGAGTTCGGAGTTGATGCGGTACGCGCGCACTTGAGTGCGATTGCTCATGTGCGTGTGTGTGTATGTAAATATGTATGTATGTGTGTGTGTAAGGACACATCTGAATGTAATATGCCAAGTTAACTATTTACGTTAAACAGTTTTTGCCTCGATGGTTTCTCGTAGAAATCCGGCCTCAGATTTTGAAAATTCAAATTAGAGCCTCTTAGATCACTTGTCAAAAATTTGGAAAAAAAACTGAATTTTGTTGAAAATTGGTATCCATGGTTTTTTTAGGTCGCTGATCACGAATCCGGCCTCAAATTTTGAAAATTCAAATTGTTGAAAACATTATGTTGGTTATACGTTTAATATGACTCTCGTCTCTACGTGCTCAAGGTTAAGGCTGATTTCAGTCTGAGGCCGGATTCGTAATCAGTGACCTCAAAAACTCATGTATACCAATTTTCAATTAAATTCAATTTTTTTTCCAAATTTTTGGCCTGCAATCTTAGAAGCTCTAATTTGAATTTTCAAAATTTGAGGCCGGATTCGTGATCAGCGATCTCGACGACTCATGTATACCAATTTTCAACAAAGTTCAATTTTTCCAAATGTCAAGTGATCTTAGAGGCTCTCATTTGAATTTTCAAAATCTGAGGTCGGATTAGTAATCAGCGACCTCAAAAACACATGTATACCAATTTCTACGAGAAACCATCGAGGCAAAAACTGTTTAACGTAAATAGTTAACTTGGCATATTACATTTTTGATGTGTCCTTACACACACACATACACACATATTTACATACACACACACGCACATGAGCAATCGCACTCAAGTGCGCGCGTACCGCATCAACTCCGAACTCGAAAAAACGCCGCAAAATAAAATTAAACCTGAGATAGATTTTTCTATAATGTAAAATCTGAGTTAGATCTTTCTTTAAAAATCGATTTGAAAACGATCTTTCTATACTGCTCGATTCGGAATAGATCTTTTTATTCCGCTCGATTGGAGATGGATCTTTTTATTTCGCTCAATTCGAAATAGATCTATTCATTTCGCTTAAATCGAAATAGATCTTTCTTTAGCGCGTTTCTGAGATCGTTCGTTTTCCCCCCAGGCGACGATATTATGGTGAAACAATACCCGAAATTTTATGCCTGATACACGGAGAGAAAAGATGTAGTGAAAATTACCATGTTCTTATAGTAACGCAGGGACAGACGGCCATAATGAGGCTTTCTACATAACCTTCCAGGAAAAATTACTAAGAAAAGCAAGAAAAATCACTAGACCAGATAGAAAAAATTACTATGGACTATTGTAAAATTTATCACGTTGGAAATATTCCCTGTGGGCTCTGGCATGCTTTACTAGAAAAAATGGTAATTTTGCTTATAACGAGTGTTGTGCGCATGCGTGACGACTCGTCGAGTGCCCGCGTCGACAATCGTCTGCACTCTACAGATCAGCTGGCATCCACCGACAATAACCTATGTAACGCAATTGACATACTCTCTCCGCAAATACTGATATAATCGGCTATATATAAATATTGCCAGGTGGAGCTAGAAATGTGACCATTCTACTTCGTCCTATATGAAAGGTGGCAGCTCGTATGATTAAGGTATACGTGTGCCTTTAATAGCGCAAAGCCGAGTTGTCGCCTTGCTCCAACCCGACGGGATAAAAACTTCAGTAAAGAATGCGCATGCGTACCTACAGGTACATATGCACGAACAGTAGGTGGCGCTTCGCTTTTCGCGACTCTCGCGAGTGGTGGAGTTAGTGCCTCGTTTGTATATAAGGACAGAAATGTCAGTATATGTACAACATGCATTTTAATATGTATATATATGAATATAATGCGATCCTAGTGAAATCGTGCGATAATATACGAAGTTCACTAGGATCACCAAAAAGAGAAGTTCTATATCTCTATAAAATAAAAAAAAACTAAAATGACATGAGCATCCAAATAACCAAAAGTTTCAAAGTACGAAATTTCATAAGTGACAAACAATCATGTATAAAATTTTTCATTTACGATACTTGAAAATAATTTTCACAATTATTTCTGTAAAATATACAATGGAAAATAGTAAAAATTAACATGTGATCGAAGCCTTGGGGTCTATAGGGAAAATTACCATAGTCTCTAGTAAAGTTTACTGAAGTGGCCGTCTGTCCCTGCATTACTAAAAAAAATGGTAATTTTTACAAATTTTTTTGTAAAATTTACTGTATGTTTTCTCTCCGTGTAGTTTTTGTAGTTTTTCCAGCCTTTGCCAACTTCGGATGACTAATAATAATGAAGCTTCCCGAAATGCTTTTTGGGGTAGCAATATCTGATTCACATCATGTACACTTTTGGGATATATAGGTATATTGTACGATGCATAAATTCGAAACTAGTTGAGGATATCTAGGGAAAATGAAAATTTAGACTAAATAGTTCTGTGTATGGCGTATTCAGCTACCCACGAATCATTTTGGATAATTTCATAATGATTCGTCACCCAAAGTTAACATCATCATATAATGACATTGACTAATAAATAATGACAATAGTAACTATAACAATCGCAACAGTTATGGTCATAATAATTATGATAACGGTAATAACTATAATAACCGTGGACAGCCACAAACGCGCACAGTGGGACAAAAGTGACTTTTTTTGATCAAAACTAAATTCCGAGCGTTCGGAAATACTTTCGGAGATCACGTCCAAGGTAAAATTCAAGGTCACTATTGGATAGCCAGGAAAAAATCATAAACCCATGATTTTTTCTTATTTTTTCTCCCAACAGATTTTTAGATATTTAGGTGAACTACTACTTTCAGATCACCCTATATATGTATACACACGCTCACACACAAATATATCCATATCATAAATCCATACATACATATATTCATATACAGTCATATGCATACATTTGACTACATATCGTCGCCTCCGAGCAAAAAGGGGCCAACTCAGCGTCCCGAAGAAGAAGGGGCCAACTCGCTGGCCGGGCAAAAAGGGTCCAACTCGCCGTCCGTGCAAAAAGGGGCCAACTCGTAGTCCGTGTAAAAAGGGGCCAACTCGCCGTCCGTGCAAGAAGGGGCCAACTCACCGTCCGTGCAAAAAGGGGCCAACTCGTGCGAGTTTTGAATTTCACATAAAATTCAGTTCACGAATCTCTTGAGAAGTCTTATGCACACTATGTGATAGCTGTAGTGCGTCTCTTCCAATGATTAGGTGATTTTCACGTAATTTACATGTCATCAGAATGTAATATGTCAAGTTAACTATTTACGTTAAACGGCTTTTGCCCGATGGTTTCTTTTAGAAATTGGTATACATATGTTTTTGAGGTCGCTCATAGTGGATCCGGCCTGAAATTCTAAAAATTCAAATTAGAGCCTCTAAGATCACCTGACGAAAATTTGGAAAAAAATTTAATTTTGTCGAAAATTAGTATACATGGGTTTTTGAGGTCGCTGATCACGAACCCGGCCTCAGATTTTGAAAATTAAGATTAGAGCCTCTAAGGTCACCTGATAAAAATTTGGAAAAAAATTGAATTTTGTTGAAAATTGGTATACATGGGTTTTTGAAGTCGCTGATCACGAATCTGGCCTCAAATTTGAAAAATTCAAATTAGAGCCTCTAAGATCACCTGACAAAAATTTGGAAAAAAATTCAATTTGGTTGAAAATTGGTTAATATGGGTTTTTGAGTTCGCTGATCACGAATTCGGCCTTAGATTTTCTAATGTTGAATTAGAGCCTCTAAGATTGCAGGCAAAAGATTTTTAAAATATACTGGATTTTTATGAAAATTGATTTATATGGGTTTTTGAGGTCGCTAATTACGAATCCGGCCTCAGATTGACATCAGCCCTAACCCTCAACACGGTTGACTGGAAGAAGGAAGCATTCCTTTCAAGAGTAATTGTATTTTCCATATCGTCGCCTGGGGGTAAAATGAGATGATTTCAGAAAAGTACTAACGATAGATCTATTTCGAATCGAGCGGTATAGAAAGATCTATTCCGAATCGATTGTATAATCCGACCTCACATTTTAAAAATTCAAATCAGAGCTTCTCACATTGCAGGCTAGAAATTTGAAAATACACTGGATTTTTATGAAAATTGGCTTACATGAGTTTTTGAGGTCGCTGATCACGAATCCGGCCTTGGATTTGAAAAATTCGAGTTAGAGCCTCAAAGATTAGCGACCAAAAATTTGAAAAGATACTGTATTTTAATGAAGATTACTATCCATGGTTTTTTGAGGTTGCTGATTACGAATCCGGCCTCAGATATGAAGATTTCAAATCAGAGCCTCTAAGATTGACGAACGAATAGTTGGAAAGCTAATGGATTATAATGAAAATTAGTAGGCATGGGTTTCTGAGGTCGCTGATTACGAATCTGGCCTTCGATTTAAAAAATTCGAATTAAAGCCTCTAAGATTGATGACCAGAAATTTGAAAAGATACTGGATTTTGATGAAATTGGTATCCTTGGGTTTTTTAGGGCGCTGATTACACATCAACTTTTAGATGGAAAAAAGCCTAAACCTTCAACATCATCGATGATAACAAAGAAGCATCCATTTAGATGGTTTACTGAATAAAGAGGCATTTCTTCTACTCTGGTGTCAGCGAAATTCGGTTGATTCCATTCAAAATAAACTTATGTTGGAAATGTAATGAGCATCGATCAAAATATACAAAAATGTTTGTGACATGTATAATCTTCAATACTTGTACCAGAGGTTATGCTGTTACGCAAATAGAGTTTCACGTTACTTCACTCTAACCACTGTATATTAATTCTCTAGTTCTCATTTGTTCCATTCTTTCAAAGGAACTTGTAGAACAAATATATGAATATAATTATAATTGGGAATATACACACAAATGCATGCATTAACTCCAAACGCGCAAAAACTAGAAGAAATGTAATCACACTCAAGACGGTTTTTTCTTTGAAGTCGAATATGAGATGGCTTTTTATTTGGGTAACCTTCTAAAAGGATGTTTCCTCGTTACGGTCGACGATATTGAAGATTTAGGCTTATTTCAATCTGAAGCTTTATGTGTAATCAGTGACCTTAGAAACCCATGTACACCAAGTTTCATTAGATTCCATTATCTTTCCAAATTTTCGGACGGCAATCTTGCAGGCTTAATCTAATTTGAATTTTAAAAATCTGAGGCCGGATTCATAATCAGCGATCTTAGAAACCCATGTATACCAAGTTTTATTCAAATCCATTATCTTTTCAAATTTTCCTGAATACCAATTTTCAACAAAATTCAATTTTCTTCCTAATTTATGTCAGGTGATCTTAGAGGCTTGATCTAATTTGAATTTTTTAAATCTGAGGCTGGATTCGTAATCAGTGACCTCGAAAACCCATGTATACCAGGGCAATTCTCTGTGGGACCGAACATGAAAAAATTTGATTTGGCTCAAAAAAATTGAATTTTATTGAAAATTGGTATACATGGGTTTTTGAGGTCGCTGATCACGAATGTGGCCTTAAATTTGGAAAAATCAAATTAGAGCCTCTAAGATCAATTGACAAAAATTTGGAAAAAAATTGAATTTTATTGAAAATTGGTATACATGGGTTTGTGAGGTCGCTGATCACGAATCTGTCCTCAAATTTGGAAAATTCAAATTAGAGCCTCTAAGATCACCTGACAAAAATTTGGAACAAAATTGAATTCTGTCGAAGATTGGTGGGCAATCCTCTGTGGGATCGAACATGAAAAAATTTGATTTAAAATTTTTTTGTGAGTTCTAGGGCATCATGCCGATTTCCCAGAATTTTTTCAGATTTTTCCAAGCACTTTAACCCTGCTGAATAAATAGGCAAAGTTTGCATTTTCAGAGGCATTTTCAACCTTAATTTACACCCTGGAAATGACATCTGAGGCAAAAAATGAATGGGACACGTTTATTTGCAGAATGCCTGAATTTAATAGAAAAATCCAAGGTCATTGGAGCACCCTAAGTACTCCACATTACCAATTGGAGCTTCTATTTTTGAACCCTGGGAGTTCGCTCGTCAAGCCCCACACCACATGGGTACTAAAAGTTGTCCCAACTCATACCACATATAGCCTATATAGTGAAAAAATAGGCCTGGGCTCTGGAAGCTCCCAAAAAATTAATATATTAACTAAAATAGGGATAAAAACAGGCTAAAATGACTATTCAAGGGGAGCCTTGTACCGCCAACACTTCCAAATTTTGGAAACACTTGTCTGTGGTATTATTCCAATTATCCGCTGTAAAAACTCACATTTTATCATGCTAATACACATCCTGAGTTATCAATATCATATTTATATAGATCAAGCATTACTAATACTTGACGCCACCTAACTTTCAGAAGTTACATGTATTGATGGTCAATATATTGTTTCTATTGTGCTAAAATTTACAAGAAACTATGAATAAAGTACATGTGTCATAGATTGCATTCACTCAATAAGAAAGATTAATCCAAAAAGTAAATTATAAGCTGTGCATTACACGTACACCTTTAACACACTAGGCAGTGCATAGATATCATATGATTTTCTTAATATCAATAAGAAAATATTGAAGTTTACTAAACATGGGTAATATTCATGAATATTGGACTCATGAAATCCACTCATATTGTATAAACTGCATAGCTAAGGTCCAAGCAGCTATTGCCGGATGGGCTCAAACTATAACCTCAAGTTATTTACTCATGGAATTAGCTAATGTGAATCAATCCACTTGAGAGTATGATCACTAGATGCGCAATTTGATAACGAATTCAAATTTATATAGTTAGCCTGTCCTTAAATGACTTTATGAACAATTTTGTGAACGTTATACTTGCCTCCACTGGAGACTTATATGACCCATGTATGGCAAAGGTTAGGTTACCGACCATAGACTTCTAGACACTCAAAGCCACTTTGGAAGCTCCGAACTCAATTCCATACTGGCAAACTATATATATTCGAATTCCTCATCAAATTGCGCATCTAGTGATCATACTCTCAAGTGGATTGATTCCCATTAGCTAATTCCATGAGTAAATGACTTGAGGTTGTAATTTGAGCCCATCCGGCAATAGCTGCTTAGACCTTAGCTATGCAGTTTATACAATATGAGTGGATTTCATGAGTCCAATATTCATGAATATTACCCATGTTTAGTGAACTTCAACATTTTCTTATTGATATTAAGAAAATCATATGATATCTATGCACTGCCTAGTGTGTTATAAGATGTACGTGTAATGCACAGCTTATAATTTACTTTTTGGATTATTCTTTCTTATCGAGTGAATGCAATCCATGACACATGTTACTTTATTGATAGTCTCTTGTAAATTTAAGCATAATAGAGACAATGTATTGACCATTAATACATGTAACTACTGTAAGTTAGGTGGCGTCAAGTATTAGTAATGCTTGATCTATATAAATATGATATTAATAACTCAGGATATGTATTAGCATGATAGAATGTGATTTTTTACAGGGGATAATTTTAATAATACCACAGACAAGTGTTTCTAAAATTTGGAACTGTTGGCGGTACAAGGCTCCCCTTGAATAGTCATTTTAAACCTATTTTTACCCCTATTTTAGTTAATATATTAATTTTTTGGGAGCTTCCAGAGCCCAGGCCCATTTTTTCACTATATAGGCTGATGTGGTATGAGTTGGGACAACTTTTAGTACCCATGTGGAGTGGGGCTTGACGAGCGAACTCCCAGGGTTCAAAAATAGAGGCTCCAATTGGTAATGTGGAGTACTTAATGTGCTCCAATGACCTTGGATTTTTCTATAAAATTCAGGAAATTTGCAAATAAAAGTGTCCCATTTATTTTTTGCCTCAGAGGTCATTTTCAGGGTGTAAATTAAGGTTGAAAATGCCTCTGAAAATGCAAAAACAGCAAAATCAGCAACTCTGCCTATTTATTCAATAGGGTTAAAGTGCTTGGAAAAATCTGAAAAAATTCTGGGAATTCGGCATGATGCCCTAGAACTCACAAGAAAATTTGAACCGAATCAAATTTTTTCATGTTCGATCCCACAGAGAATTGCCCACCAATTTTCGACAAAATGCAATTTTGTTCCAAATTTTTGTCAGGTGATCTTAGAGGCTCTAATTTGTATCTCCAAAATTTAAGGCCGGATTCGTAATCAGCGAACTCAAAAACCCATATAAACCAATTTACAATAAAATTCAGTTTATTTGCAAATTTTTGTCAGGTGATCTAAGAGGCTCTAATTTGAAATTTCAAAATCTTAGGCCGGATTCATAATCAGCGACCTCGAAAACCCATGTGTACAAATTTTCAACAAAATTCAATTTTTTCCAAATTGTTGTCGTGATCTTGGAGGCTCTATTTTGAATTTTTAGAATTTGAGGCTGGATTCATTATGAGCGACCTCAAAAACATATGTATACCAATTTCTACAAGAAACCATCGAGGCGAAAGCCGTTTAACGTAAATAGTTAACTTGACATATTACATTCTGATGACATGTAAATTACGTGAAAATCACCTATTCATTGAAAGAGACGTACTACGGCTATCACTCAGCGTGCATAAGACTTCTCAAGAGAGTCGTGAACTGAATTTTATCTGAAATTCAAAACTCGCCTGAGTTGGTCCCTTTTTGCACGGACGGCGAGTTGGCCCCTTTTTGCGCGGCCAGCAAGTTGGCCCCTTTTTGCTTGGAGGCGACGATATATAGCTCATGCAACTATGTTATTCCATGAGAATATTACATTTTCAGAATGTACCATAGACAAAAATGAGTAAAAGAAAGAGAAAAATGAAAATCGACAAGTTATATATTTTCGGACAAATAAGATTGACGAAGCTTGTTTTGTACCCTTACAGAATTTAGGGCCAGGAATATCATTCGGAAACTTCATTAATCAATGCGATAAGGAAGGAAAGACTAGGGCCATCTGCATAAACACAAATGTCGAGGAAATACAAATAGAAATACCAGGAATAACCCTAGACCAATGTGAAGGTTTCCCAATTGAAAAGGGGACGTTTAGCTTCAAGGAGGATAAGATACGAGGAAAGGATGAGGAAAAACACGAATTAAGAGGAACGCCACATTTCACAGTACGTAGAGCAATATCTATGGAGATGGAAGAGAGAGCAAAGAAAGTTTATGATAGACTTGATAAGGAAACTCTAAAGGACCTCAATGAGGAAGAAATAACACACATCAAGGAAATAATTGAGGATTTTGCACATGTATGTGGCCTTTTAGAGGAAAATATAAGAGCAACCACGTTAATGAAACCAAACCACGTTAATCAACGTTATAAGATTCTAACAACAACGGATATTCCGATCGAAGTGCTATAGGCCACCTCAGGTTTTGAAGGAGAAATGATTGACGAATTAATGCGAGCGGATATAGTACAGAAATCAACAAGTCCGTACTTAAGCCCAATGTGGGCAGTAAAGAAAAAACCCGGTTCGAACGGAGAGGAAAGATGGCAATTGGTTACGTATTTCAGTCAATTGAATGGAATCACAGTGGGGAACAGTTACCCATATCCAAATAAAAAACAGCATTCTCGGCAACCTTATGGCAACTACGAATATAAGAGAATGGGGATGGGTTTCGAAGGAGCCCCAGCAACAATCCAAGGGTTGATGGATTTAACGTGAGCAAGATTGCAAGGTTGGTTGTCTACTTGGACGTTATAGTGTTCGCGAAGGATCTAGACGAACACGGGAGAAAATTCCGCAAGTTGATGGTAAGGCTCGATAAAGCTAACCTTACAGTCGAGCCCAGTAGATGCCAATTTTTACAAAAAGAAGCTTCTCTTCTGGGGCATATAGTGGGTAACGGAGAAATCAAAATGGATCCCAAGAAAGTTAGGACGGTAATGGAATACCCTAGGCCACATAAAGCAAGAAAAGTCAAATCGTTTTGCGGTCTCGCATCGTATTATCGGAAGTTCATCAAAGACTTTGCAAGAATTTCGTATCCATTAAATAAGCTCAAAGACAAAGAGAAGAAATTTATTCGGGGAAAAGAAGAAGAAGAGGCATTTCAGTCAATGAAAAAGCTTTTATGCGAGGAACCTGTTTTGATAGCGCCGGATCTCATGAAACCATTCATTCTGACCACGGACGCGTCGGATTACGCATTGGGAGCAGTACTAAGCCAAGGCAAGTTAGGATCAGATCATCCGTGTGGATAGGCATGAAGGGTACTAAGAGGGCCAGAGTTTCGTTATTCTACTTATGACAGAGAACTACTAGCCGTGCGATGGGGCATTAAGAAATTCCGCCATTATCTTTATGGAAGGAAGTTTACGGTATCCACAGACCACAAACCACTGAAACACTTCCTCTCAATGAAAAAAGCCGATTTGCGGTTCGGTAGAATGAAAGCAAATCTGCTGAAGTATGAATTACACCCCATATGAATTTGATGAGCTGGAGGTCGAACTAATGGACATTTCAACCAACTCGCAACATTACGGAGAGAGATCGGATACGGAAAAGGGACACGACGTATCGGCGAGCGATACCACCAATTGACGGGTGGCACAAAAAGGGAATCCTGTATTAGCTCCGGTCGATAGAGAAGAACAGGACATAGAGGAAAATGCCAGTTGTGTACTCGAAATAATGCTGAGCCGAATGACGGGTAATATGAAGCGATTTATGGTAGCGGAAGCACGGCCGACGCATATGATACCGACTTGGGTGATTGCACCCGGGGATGTCGAGCAGTTTCATTGCGTTAGAATTTTGAAGGAGCAACCATTCGCACATCACGACAATTTGGTATATACATTGTAGGCAGACGAAAAATTAGAATAGGAGCCGCAAGTCGCTCTTGTAGAACGTCGGTACATTGACCCAGAGGAGCTGCGCAATCAGCATTTCGCAATAGGAAAGGTAGTTCAGTCTGAATGTCGCAGAGTGAAAGTTGTTTGATTGATGGTGAGGAATAATTCCGATGATAAAACAATGCGATTGGATATTGTAGCATGCCTGAAGAATCTTGAGGCATTATTGATGAATGACGAAATCTGAACGGTGGGGATTATAAGGGACTTGCAATGTTAACACAATCGGACTGGGCTAGTTCGTCGAACAATGTAATGAACTCTTCAAGGGAAAAGTGATATCAATAAACAATTCACGAATAATTTGCCAAAAGTAGAAGATAAATATAGGCCAATTGAGGAATTTCACGAGTCAGCAATTGGGGGCCACAAAGGCCCTAATAAATTACGAAAAACATACGGCTGAACAAAAGCGGATGGAAACACGAGATCGGTGCATATAGACGGGCTCAAGAGATGTATTTCCTATAAGAATGTGAGGGAAGTGATCGACAATCGCCGACATGAAGGCATATAGAGTCTTAGTTCACGTGATCATTTTTGCTATCCCTACATAGCTACACAACAGGAGGTGGAGTCCCATTCCTGTTGTAAATATTTTTTTTGGCTACATAGCTACACAACAGGAGGCGAAGTCCCATTCCCGTTGTAAATATATTTTTTGGTGGCCCTAACGTGGGTACATGCGAGAATAGGAAGTTATGAGTACATTTCCATAACGCTTTTTGAATATATGAGCTATAAGAGTACGGCCAAATTTTTTTTTGCGGCCCTAACGTGGACACGCATAGACGTAATGGGAGTAAAATAACAGAATCACAAATTTTTGGCGGCCCTAAAGTAGGTACGTATTTTTGAATCATCAAATACAAATTTTAATTCAGACCGCTCAAAAATCAAGAAGAATCATCAATTTATCAAATCACCGAAATTGCAGTGCTGATATCATACTAACACACGATGGCGATTTCACTAACGGTAAAGAATACGCTTCACCCGAGAGGGTGACGTGAATCAGCGCGAAGATACTTGGCTTGAAAAATAAGAAGTACCGGTTTTGAGAGCGCTCCACCTGGGAAAAACTCGCGATTGGTTCATTTGTTCATTCATTCAAACAAATGATGGCGAAAGGAACTAATGTCAAAGTTACCTCGCCTGAATAAACGGACAGCGGTGTTGAGAACACTCTACCTAGCAAAATTCGTCATTTGATACATCCATATTGCTAACGTTGTCACGACCAAGAGAACTGGCGTCAAGGATGTTCCGCTTTAGCGCAAACGCTAATAACAATCACGGTATAGATGGAAGTAGCGAAGGAAAAGAGGTAATTGAATACTTACGTTTGTCCGAGGGGGCGAGGGAGGCAACTGTGGTCTGACATACATGGACCGCGCACGCCGGTGGTCGATAAGGAAAGGTGATCAATGCGGAGCACCATCGTACCGTGGTCGACGGGAGTTGGGCCGAGGGCGAGCACCTTGTATGACGGCATCCCCAAGAATTCAGCATCAGAGAAGTCAGACGTAGACACAACCTAGATAGAGAGTCGATGAAAAGAAATAAGTTGCAAATAAGAAAATTGAAAGGAAAATTTATGCAATAGAACCTTAACTCAGGTCGACAAAAAGTTGGTCCGGAGTTGGGACACGGAGGGATCATAACGCTGAAGTTTCACAATGAGGCAGCCAAATAGAAAATTAGAATCTGAGAGGGGCGTCCGCGCGGTTTTTGGTAAATAATGAATAATGGAGCCAGCAAACGGTGAATGTAAAGTTACGATGAATTTGTTCCTTTAATTGTGAGAAGATCAGGGTAAATTTGATAAGAGATGAGAATAGTAACCAGGATAGCAATTTGACCATGGGAACGATGGGTAAAGATTAACGTCAGGGTGGACATCTGTTTTTCAGTACGTCTAGATAGGCAATATTTAGATAAATAAAAGACCATAAATTTATAATCACAACGTAGAAGGCATATAAGAATATACAATATTTCCCATTTAAAAAAATCGAGGAACTACGATTATGGCATATAATATAATAACTATGTAATACTCGTGCGGGTATTCGCGAGGAACTGCCAAGAGTGATTTGAAGAATTGTAGAATCCGCGACGTCTGCATGCCGCGGAACGACGCGCGAACTGAGCGAGCCATTCAAACGACGGATGAGAATCTGGCAACAATGTCTGAGCGGGGATGGCCAGTCAGGGACCGAACACGGGCAATAGAGTGCGTTGGAATGTGCATCGACAGCACCTCACGAAACGACGGAAGCGGGCGAATTACTGAACAAGATTTTGATTCAATATCATACTCGGAGAAAAACGTTAAATTTACGGTGAACATTAATATCCAATTCGATTTTTTTTTCCAAATATGGATACAGATTGCCAGAAATCGATTATTTTTCTTTGACGGAAGTAAACGATCTTATGAGGAAATTTGAAGATTTTGGAAATTTCGGAAATTTGGAAAATTTTAAAGAATTCGAGAATTTTGGAAAATTTGGAAATTTTGAGAAATTTGAGATATTATGAAAATTTTAGAATCTGAAAGATTCGAGAATTTGGGAAAGAGTCCACCAGCAAATCCCTGCAATACAGGCGTGCATGCGAGTCCACCAGCATTGCATTAATTTAATCACGGAACGCGGTAGTATTTCATGCGTCAAGCAGAAGACACCGCAACTATATAATGTTTGAGATCGCACGCTCGATTTTTACATTGGCATTAATTTAGCCAAAACGACTTTTTTTTGGATGCGAAACAAGATTTCACGATCATCTAGCATCCCAATTGAGCGATCGACAAAAAAAAATACTCAACAACTCGTTCGCAATAATGAGTTTGGAGTACCGTGTCAAGCGATCTACTACTTTTTTTTCAACCAGAAATTTTTCTTCATTTACGACCCTGAAGTTAGCCGCGGTAGCTTGATAAAGCAGCTATGTTCACGCATAGTAAGAGGTGTATGCATGGTCCAGAACGCAAACGTAACAACGTTTACATGCTCTTGCTTCCCGCTTAGGAATGAAACCATGGGAAAGTTTTTGAAATTGAATTGTTAATGTATATATAGTTAGAAAGAATACGGGAAAACTATTGGCCGTGTCCCATAGATTCCACGAAAAGTATTACAGATTTTTTTGAACACACAGAAGATGAGACAAAACATATCAAAATTTATTCCATGTTTTTTTTTATAATTGATTTTACATGGGCATTTGGTGGTTTAGGATGCCGATGTCGACTGAAGTTTTATTTGAGTGAGGATATACCATGATACCCGATAATGTCCATATGGCTAGAGTCGCCAATGGTAGTTTCCCGAGGGTGCGCTTCTCATATTTTAACTTGATGGGGCTGACCCTGGCCCCCAGCGATGTCCAGGTAGTCAGGGTACCCGATGAAGGTGTTCCAAGGGTGCGTTCCTGGTATTTTTCGTTGGAGTACCTGACCCTGGACCCGAACGATGTCCAGGTAGTCAGGGTACCTGATGAGGGTGTTTCAAAGGTACGCTCCTGGTATTTTTGGTTGGAGTACCTGATCCTGGACCGGAACGATGTCCAGGTAATCAGGGTAATCAGGCATTATTTTCACTTTATTCACTTTGTGTGTTAGTATTAAATTTGTAAAGGAGTGCAGATATCTTTAATACAATTGAGTATTAGTTGATCTGAAAATTGTTCTTTTTGATTTTCCCTTTTGATTACCATTCCCCTTAATAGATTCGAATATTAAGATCTACGTCATGCCTCCGCCCCACATGCGAGTCCAACAATGACGCGAACAGCTCAGCTGTTCGATGGTGTAGAAAGAATGAGTATAATGAGTGAGAGAGATACGGCGCACGGTAATCAAGACGCGCTGCGTTATCATCCGCTGGCGATGATTGCATTACCCTCCATCGTGCATCTCGTAAGTGAAGAATGGCCAGGGCGTGGCATATTATATAATGAGTTTTCAATTGATGTTTCATTATAGTTTTTTTACAATGAGCGGGCTAGCCTAACTGATAAGAAATATAACAATAAATTAGCCACTGGCATAGGTAGCTGCACTAACATTTTGCACGGGTCTTTATCGAATCTTTCAAGTAATCAAGTCAATTCAATACATGCGCGAGTAAAGCATTTTCAAACTCCAATCTGAACGAAATTCCGAACTTAACGTATAACCATGACCAATGCAGCATGTTCACGTGGCTTATTCCTTTCCATATCAATTTTCTTTCAGTATATAAAATTTAGAAATAACAAATCCATCCATATTACACGTCGCGTATTATTGTATTACCAATAAAACCGGCCTATAATCAGGCATCATACACCATCGATCGAGAGCTCATGACTCGATGATTTATACATTCCTAAATAATAGAACGTTACAATAATGAAGCAGAACAATCCTTCATCAAATAAATTTATCAGGAACAATCATATATGCATGTTTGTTAATCATTATTAGAATTGAGTGAATTATGTAATGCTGAGTTATACATAAGTATATATCTATTTATGCGCGAGCATTTTATTACGCAGTAGAATTAAGAAATGTAGTCCCTGGCGCCACGGTGTTGCTCCGCGCCTCATCCAAAGCCATGACCATATAAGGAGCTATTCGACCATTCGGATAGTGTCGCGGCACCTTCGAGGAGCGTTCCGCGACCCTATCTCTGTGACGTCACGGAGAGGATAAGAGAGCGAGCTGCGGCCGGCCGAGGCAGAATTCCACCCGCCACCGATTGCGACACACGTTTACAGCGCACGTCCTCAACGTACAAGTATCCACCGCGGAATTCTCGGGCGTGACGCGAGTCATAGTTTAACAGTGTATCAACTAGTGAAGCTGAGAATAAATTCGAAGCTGGAAGTTAAAAGTGAAGGAAGTGTGTGTAGTTTATTCACTCGCACCTCCTATTATCCGAACGACCATGCAAGGTGTGGCCGCCCCGAAAGAACTGCGGAGCCGAAGGAGTCGCGTCTGCAGCCAAGGAGTAACTGGTGGCCCGTAACCGGACACCAACGATTTTGGAGCGAGCCGAGGAGACGCAGCGGCCGCCCCTTCCCTCCCACCATGGACGGAGCGCCTCGTGATACTGCGGCGCTTGCTATCTCTCTCCGACGCGCTACAGCGTGAGCACGCGCACACCAACGGTCCACGCGCCTCGCTTGGCGACGCACGCTGCCAGGGCCACACAAACCGCGCGCACCCACGCTCCACGAGCGCGCATTATAGTAAGTCCCGCCCAGCACGGACACAGAACCGAATTTTAAGATAGCAAAACCCAGCAGTTTCCCACCCAAACATATATATATTTATATATTAGTCCTTTCCCAGATATCGGGCCTTAACAGCGAACCATCATAACTTTCGGCTATTCGAATGGAATAAAACTTTGGCAATCATTAGATATAATATTTTACTTATAGGAAACATCCTCAGTTTCTAGATTTCATGAATATTTTGCGTATTAATCGAGAACTCGCGAATCTCCGAATACAAACGCTGTTCAGCGCGCGAATTTCACTCATGCGGATGGCGCGAAATGTGCGTTTCATCGTGAATACCGATATCTGTTCGAATAGAACTTTAGTTTAAACAACTAGTCTCATTTCAATAAACTCAATTTTGATTGGTTCAAGTCGTATATTGATAGGTTCGAAACCCCGCCCTTGAATCTGGCGCAACCGAGGAAATCTGTATACGGTCCGCGGAGGGAAGCGTCACTCTTGGCCTGAGCTCTGACCGGCAAGGTCCTCGCTCTTGGAAGCGAGCAGTGTTCCTTTTTCGGCTAAGTAACCACAGGGCTAAGTCCCCTTTGCCAATCTCATTCTTGAAGTGAGTTCTGTCGCTTAGCCGGTAGTCGCGGACTCTGTCACTAGGTTGACAGTCGACGTTTTCCTCTGAAGCTGAGGAATTGTTTGAAAGTTAATAAACAAAAATCAACGAAAGTAAGTTTTTTTTCTCTCTCTCTATCTCTATTTACCTTCCTACTCCTCATCCTAATAACTGATTATACCAGAAGAGCCACTGTTAAGGTCTCTGGATAATTCAGTGAGAGCGTTCACCACTACGAGCCTCTCCTCGAGTCAAACCCAAATCCCTTTATTTTTCCAACCCTGTATTTTCTGGCTCCTCTCGGTCTTTGAGAGTTAAACGAGGCTAGATAATAAATATACAGAGGTCTTTAGGCAGGTCTTATTGTAAAATCACGCGTTAAAATCTCTGTCCTCTTTTGTGTTTATTAGTTCTACATCTATATTTTTTTTGTATCATAGAGTAATTTTCAACTCGCGAACGTGTCACCCGCATGTAATAATTTCACTTCTTGCCGGTAACCCGAGCTATAAGCGAAAGCTTGGCTCAGAATTTTGCGATTCTCTAAGCACGCGTGCCGCGTCAAATATCCCGACGTAACACAGGGCTCAGAATATAAAAATGCATCACGTAAGCGGCGTATTCAGTCTGTTCGCGGCATTCTACTAAAGTGCATCGGCAAGAAAAGAAATACTGAAAAACGTAAAGCTGTAAAAAAATAGAAAGTCAAGAAAGGGAAAGTTCAGAAGAAGACAATTAAACATCCAAATAAAAAGTTGAACAATAAGAAAAAGCGCCCAAGAAGGAAGCTAGAGGATATTTTTGATTTAAATACATCAAAATGTCGTTTTTGCACAGTCATACAGAACCGTGCTCGAAGAGCAAGCTTGATTTATTTTCTCTCCCACCAACCCAGACCATAGAATCGAGACTATAGAATCGAGCAGATGGGTGCAGTACAAGCCCGTTTCGTCCCTGTCCGACGATGGACCTTTCGAATTTTGCATAAACGCTCAAAACGAAGATTATTTGGATCTCGCACATACTATGATTAAAGTGAGTGTACATTTGAAAGGCAGCGATAACACCGTTCCCAAGAAAGAGCTTAGAAAATGTTATTTTAGGACAGTTACCTAAACGTGTCGTGGTTGGTTTTGTAGATAACAAAGCTTTCGATGGAGAGATCAAGATACAATCCATTCAATTTTCAAAACTTCGGCATTAATTTTCTATCGTTGTACGTTGATGGTGTACAGATACCGAGCAAACCTCTACAGACATCGTTTAATGAACCTCCACAGTACATTGAAGCGTATCACACTCTGTTTTCGGGGACTGGTATACATTTTATGAACGAAGGCGACGACATAAGCCGACTCACTTAGGTAAAGAGATTTGACTATCCGCATAAGATTTAACGCCAGATCTCTCTGCACACTATGCAGGTCATTGGAACCTTGTCAATACAATGAAGATTGAAGTACGTTTTGGGCAAGCAAGAGTTCGACAATGTACTAGAAACAGATTCCACACGACAGATAATGGTCGATTCAACTCCTAAAAATGTTGATTTACCAACGCCATCGCTCAGTGAAGCCTGATGACGGAGATAAAGCAATCTTCTCATATTGTCCGCCTCAGTATTATCTGAAGTTTTGGGTCGTTAGGTACTCGGTTTTCCAGTCGGTATGGATGACCTCCGCTTTGTTATAGATATAAAAGGGTTTCACAGTGAATTTTTACCAAAAGAAATCGCTGTAGTGGGTGTCGACTACACTGTAGTCGCTCATTGGATAATCAAACCGCTTTACCGTTTTTGTGAGTTGGGGCATGCTTTTTCATCGGCTAACACATATTTATCATGTCACGAACATGGATTAGAATGGTTCGATGGTGAATGCAATCTCGAAGATGTGTAAAAAACTTTACGAGATGTCGCCCGACGGCTATTATTACAAATTTACACTTGGGGGTACCAGAAGTTACTTCAACAAGTGCTCTCAAGACGTGTTATAGACCTTCAACTGACATAAAAGAGTCCATGGTGCGTGCTTTGTCTTTTGCATACAAACTACGCAATTGGTTAAATAATGAAGCAGACCCTATTCAAAAAAAATAAAAGTCGTCGGCTCTCAAGACGTTATTGATCTTGAAAAAAGAGGATTGAATATTCATTTGTAAATGATGACGAATAAATTCTGATTAAAATTACATTGATATAGCTTCTAAAAAAATAGGTCTCTTTCGTTTTTCTTGAGGAATAGAGTAGTGAGAGGTTGGACCCCGCTGCAGCCACGCTGCTCCCACGCGCCCGGGCTCGAGTTTTCTATACACGTGAGTGCCGAATTCAGAATACATTTGATATCTATACTTGTTTCCCTATATTGAATCAAATCTCACGTTCATTACTTGTTCGATTCATGAGTATTCCATTTCATCTCCTTTGAGTAAAGTGGATTCAGCCTGGATTCCAGGTGGATTTGGGCTGGGTTCCAGGTGGATTTTGAGATTCAACCAGAGAGGACCTGGGGATAATATCCGGGTAGATTTTGGGAAAATCCAAGTGGATTTTGGAATAATCCGGCTGGATTTTCTCAAAATTTACCTGGATCATCCCAAAATTCATCAGGATTATTTTCAGGACCTGACTCGTTCCTTCCGAAAATCCACCTGGATTCTCTCAAAATCCACCTGGATTCTCTCAAAATCCACCTGGATTCTCTCAAAATCCACCTGGATTCTCTCAAAATCCACCTGGATTGTCTCAAAAGCCATCAGGATTATTTCCAGGACCTTGCTCGTTGATCCCGAAATTCCACCTGGATTCTTCCACCTGGATTCTTCCGGAACCCACCTGGATTTCCTCAAAATCCACCTGGATTGTCCCAAAATCCAGCCGGATTATTCTCAGGACCTGGCTCGTTAATCCCGAAATTCCACCTGGATTCTTCTGGAATCCACCTGGATTTTCTCAAAATCCACCTGGATCATCCCAAAATCCATCAGGATTATTTTCAGGACCTGACTCGTTCATTCCGAAAATCCACCTGGATTCTGCCGGAATCCACCTGGATTCTCTTAAAAGCCATCAGGATTATTTCCAGGACCTGACTCGTTCATTCCGAAAATCCACCTGGATTCTTCCAAAATCCACCTGGATTTTCCCAAAATCCACCCGGATATTATCCCCAGGACCTCTCTGGTTGAATCTCAAAATCCACCTGGAACCCAGCCCAAATCCACCTGGAATCCAGGCTGAATCTACCTGGAATCCAGGCTGAATCCACCTGGAATCCAGCTCAAATCCACCTGGAATCTAGTCCAAATCCACCTGGAATCCAGGCTCGTTATTTTCGACAGGGTATAAACCTTCTACGGTCAAGATGTGATTGTTTGCAGAGTGCTGTAGATTCACTTATTTAGCACCTCGTTTTACATTATCTCCAATTCCATCGCATACCATCTTTCCAAGCGCTGTAGCACAGAAATGCCATTCTGCGGGAATGCCAAAATCTTTTTAATGATGAACGAGATTAGAAAAACTTCTCCGATTTCTAAAGTGCTGACTTGCTCCATCGGTACTATTATGAATTCTTTTGGGTTTGAACTCTTTTTTCTGCCGTAGCCCTGAAAGTTTTTCAGTTTACACTCGCAAAAATTACGTTTGAAGTGCACTGGCACTATATCAGAGATAAGCTAGTCGAAGAAAAGAATATACTTGTAAAAAACTCTACGAGGTACTTATATTGTCAAACATGATCAAAGTAGTGGCGTAAATTTCTTTACTTTCATATATTCGAAGCATGTTCCAATAGCTTCAATAGCTTACAACGATCACGCGCACGTATATCCCTATTCACGCGAACGAATCTTCGCGTGTAGCCACCTATTGAGCGAAAAAGGAACTACAGCGTTCAAAAGCCTGCAGCTGCGCATGTCGTTGTGCGCAGTTCTTTCTCTCTCGTTCGTCTCGCCGCGGACGTGAGCGGCCGGCCGCGTGGTGAGCATTCTCGTCTCGTCCGCAATACAGCTAAGAAGCTCCAGTAGCAGCCCAACTGGTGCCCGACATTCGACCTCGTGGTGGCGATCTGGAACGATTCCAGCACACGTGTAGCGCAAGGAATCGAAATTAGTACCAAGCGGCGGAAATAGCCAACAGGCAAAACCACTCGCGAGTGGGCCAGCTCTAAGGCTTTGGCCTTATCTTCTCCTGCGTGTCCTTCAACTTTCCCGCCAGACTAAGAACCGTGAAAGTCCGTGAAAACGGGTAGATTAGCAGTTGTCCGGTTTAGTAGGCGCGATCGCGATCGTGGACGCGTCGGGAGTGTCGCGAGTGTTTGAAAGTGCCGCGAATGTTAGTCTTAAGATTAATCTATTGTTCTTGCGCCGGCCATTTGTTATCCTCAGTGTTTGATCGTGACCGTGAACGGACGTAATTGTAGGAGCGTGTCCTCGCGCGACCTCGTCGAGGAATCGGTTTCCATCAAGTTCTGGTCCGCGCTGTTAGTACATGTCAGAATTTCGCGTATGTGAAAATTCAGTCGATGGAAAACCGCGGAATTCAATTGTTCAGTCGACCGAGTAATTCGATGGTAAATACGTTAATTTTCAATTCAATTCGTGTATCAAAACGCGCCAGAATCGGATATTACGGGTTCTTGTATGTTACAGGAATTCCCAGCGATCAACTAATCAGGCAGCGTCGCAGTAAATTTAATCAAATTTAAACGAGAGTTCGGAGCTGGGACAGAGAAGCGGGGTTATTGTCCACCACCCTCTCCAGAGTCGTTGAAGGACGATTCATTTCATTTTACATTAAAAACGCAATTCCGTTCGCGTTAGTGTGTATTGCTTTCATGCAATAGGGAAGTTTTGAATAAAATTCAATATTGTTAATTCATTGATTATTCTTCTCCTCATCTCACAATCCTGCATGATGGACACTGCAATAATTTGCTTCTAAGTATACGTTCCAAAAAAAGGACATAGTAGGTTCTTATAAGATTTATACTGGCATCCATGACAAATGCCCACGCGTAATTTTCAATGCTACGCTTTCAAAAAAAAAGTTGGAATAAAAGAGATAACTATTCCGATTGCTGAATATTATATTCATATAAAAGGTCAAACAAGTAAAACAATTGATATACGATCTAATGGGATCTAATTGTATGAATGAAAAATGTCCAATGAAAACAAGGATCTATTGTAGAACATGCAATCTATATGTATGCAATAATTGTTGGGCAAAAAGCACTGATGAAAAAAAATGTTGAAGTGAGAGGCAAGGAAACTTACGAATAAAAGTACCTCAAAGGAGACAAAGTTCTACCACGACCACCCCGTTGTCTCTGAGTATTGCTAAGAGTAGCAAAAACCAATGCATGTGCACAGAATTGGCAAGGGAGTAGTCTAGGAACCCTCAATTTTTTCCAAAAATTTTTTAGGTACTTTTGAAAAAACGCGTCAATGAATTAATCTGAGCGGAATTCCCCTTAAAGGGGGATATACAGGTCGAACGAGAAAAAAAACTCATTTTTGAAAATCGTTTTTCAAGGGTAGTTTTTAATGAAATCTATCGAAAATTTTTGACAGTTATAAGTTGATCCATGTAGTATACAAAAATATATTTTTTAAATTTTTTCTAACAAAATGGCGGCCGTTAGATAGCGTTGAAAAATTACCTCTATTTTGCTTGTGCCGGCTCTCCTGGTCGCAATTTTGATCGGAAATCAAAAAATTAAAAAAATTTACATTAATTACATTCACAGTTAGTAGATGAATTATCAAAAAAAAATTAAAAAAAAAAATTTGCACTTTTGGCGTATCTTTTTCGAATAACTCAATTTTTTCAATTTTTTTCCCGCCATTTTCTCACATTTTTCCATATTCAATAATGAAATATTACAATAATTTTCAATTCATCTGATAGGTAATACTATAATAAAGAAAACCCTATAAGTTTCAGTTCAATCGGATAATTAGTTTTCGAGTTATCACCGGCATAAACTCCAAAAATGCAGTTTTGAGAAAAACGCGTTGAAAGTTTTAAATTACCGTTAAATCGTACTTACACTTCAATCAGCAATCCCTTGAAAAAAACACTTGGAGTTCGAATTTCGAAGAAAGGGTTTCAGGAGCAAATTCTACGGGAAATTTACTAACTTTTTATGAAAAAAAAAAAAAAAATCGAATTTTTTTTTCATTCGAACTGTATATCCCCCCTTAATGTTTGAGTGCCATGATCACCTCTGATCATAGTGAAAAGTTGATACCTTTGTGGTATCATTGTGAAAAAAAATGCAAAACAAATTTTTTTTCAAAAATTTTCACGTTTTTCACGTTTAAATCGGCCATGTTTCTTTTCGATGTCTAAGCAAAATTTCAAGCTCTGATTCTGAAAGAGCATCAAATTTCACGTAGGAAAAGAGATATTGCATGATATTTTTGGTTCGATAACATATTAAATGAATACGTTGAAAAGTTAGTGAAAATTCTGATCACCTCGGCATTAATGTGTAAATTTTTAACTAAAATCATGTTATTCGGAACAATTTGTATTGTAAAAATTTCCTTTACTGTTTTGACTATTTTCATTCAAATCATGCCACAAAGTTGATGATAAAGTCAAAAAACTAATGTAAGTGTACCTAATATGCGCCACCTAAGCAAGAAAGGTCACTACACCGCGTCAAATGAAATGTTAGCTCTACTCAATACCTTCAAAATGAGTTGGATCTCATTTGATTTGGACAGTTCTGCGCCGAAATACAGCGTTTTAAAAAATTTGAGTGTACCCAATATTGCGCCTCCCTGGAAATACTTCTTTTCATCCAGTTTGAAGTTTAAAATACAAACAGAAAAGTAAGTCAGTTTATTGAAAAATACATTTTGTATTTGATTAAACTATATAACATAGACTATATGAACTTTTAAGAAGTTAAATCAAATCAAGTTTTCAGATAAAATTCATGGAAAGACGTTATTTTTGAATCAACAAAATTAAATTATGCAACATTCAATTCCAATGTTAATCTCTCAAATGTCATAAACATTTCTTTAGTATAATTTTAAATATAATTGTAGTTATATCTTCTGAATGAATCGTGTATTGAATGTCATTTTATGAAAACAAAATTTAATTACAGTCATCGATTTATTGAATTATCTATATTCAAAAATATATCTCCATGAATTGAATCAGCTCATCTTCTCTTAGTTACAATCCTACATTTATCAGTAAATGAAGACTCGCTAAATAGTTCTTTAGTGAGTACACTTGCATTACTGTTTAGTGACTTTTTGCGGTTGATGTTCGAAGAGGTATCTTATATATAAAGGAAGCCATCCTCTGCGATATCTCACCTTCCTTGACCTGCTCCAAAGCTTAAACTCAATTTTCTTTGCGATTATTTGCCATCAATGGGTTGATTGTAGCAGCTAGAACAAGAAAATAGTCATGAAATTTGTAAAATCGAGGGCTGGCGCATATTGGGTATATTTGATAAAAATAACGGAGAGCTATTGAAACGGTTGATAAAAAGGGCGTATGATGAAAAAAATTGGATGATGTAGTTGGGATGTCAAGGAATTGGATGATATGTCACTCGATTTTTTTGGCCCAGTTTAAGGGTATTAAAAAAATTCGCACTTACCTGAGCAAAATTAGATTGAGAATCAAAATTAGTGAAAAAACGAAGAAAAGTGAATGAGAATGAATGGAGAAAAAGAGCTTTAACTAGTTGGTGTAAGCATTCTCGATCGGTGAAAACGTTTTCTTTTCTCATTATTTAGTATTGCCGACAAGATCCTGTGCCGCGGCGATGCTCTAGACGCGCGTATATATGAAATACGAAGGGTGACGCATATTGGGTTGGGGCGCATATTAGGTACACGTACCTCATAAGTTTAAAACGTGCTGTGGAAATTCACTCATTTATTGACATGCAAAATCCGAAATAATCCAAGAGTGATATGGGGACCGTTCCCATAAGACTCGCTTGGAAGAAATTTGAATACAGTTTGTATGTGCTAAGTTGATACAAGATTGCTTTTACATACGGGGCTTTTCACGTCAAATCTTCAAAACCTCGCGTTTCCGATGCCTGTTTCTGACCAATAAAGGCCAATATCTAAATAATGTGACATAACGTATCGATGTAATTTTTTTCAGCTTTCCGACAAAGACTATTGTTTTCTGTCATGTTTACGTTTTCACAGAAGAAAATACATAGAATAGGTCATATCACAAAAACATACTTTTTTTATTGTTTTCAATGGTCTCGATCGAGAGTTGAATTTTTTTTACGTTAATATAGTCCTTGAAAAATGAGCTTTTTTATCCGAGTGATTGAGTGGCAAACATCGAATAATGTAGTGATTTTTTCATATATACAATCTCATTGAAAATCTCTGGAAATAAGTAGACCTGCGATCCTGTTTGAATGACTTATGCAAAATTTACACTTAGACTGTTGAGATCCAGTCTCGATAAGCAAAATATGATAACAGTCCCGATAAAAACTTGGAACCCATTGGGTATGTTTGAAGATGAGAAGAGGATGGGCTTCTTGATCATTTAATATTATCTGAGACTCACGATGTGAAATCATTGTTTGAACTATATATAACAGAGTATTTCTTGGTTTATAACAAGATTTCTTTGATTGTTATCAGTGACTTTCCCATTCACTACTTTTTAACATCCACTAACAAAATTTTTGACTGTGGACTTGAATTATATGGACGTTTAAAAATACAGCCTGTAATTTGAACTGATAGGACGCAAAAGGTATTCTAAAATAAAATTATCTTTTCAGTCAAGTCTATTGCAATATTATAGCTGGGGCTTGCATGGCTGTCGGATTAAAATATGCAGGATCTGGGAATCCAATGGCTTTCAAGACACTGTATCATTTCTTAAAGATGTTCATGATGTTGAGTAATAAATCTATAGCAGAACTAGCAGGAAGAGCGACTATAGAAACTTGTTTGAATGCAGTCTTATTATCTACGTCGATAGTCATGGCAGGAACAGGGAATTTACAGGTATTCATTTTTCTTCCCGCCATATACGCCATGAATTTGAAATATGAAGTATTCTCTCGATATTCCAGGTCTTAAGAATATGCAGATATATGAGAACAAGAGTAGGACCTAAGAATGCTGTTGTCACTTATGGATCTCATCTGGCAACACACATGGCACTTGGATTCTTATTTTTGGGGGGTGGTAGTTATACTTTTTCCAATGATGCTTCATCAATAGCTGCTCTTATCATTTCATTATTTCCGAAATTCCCCACTCACAGCAATGATAACAGGTAAGAGAACTAATAATGAATGTGACCCTAATTCATTCAATTTGGAAAATAGAGTGAGATTGTGTAATATAATGGGCTAGTTTGTAATCATAGGAATTCCAAAAGAAGTCCGATAAATACACATATTGGCATATACATCCAAGTGGGTCAAGTTGAACATTCTTTTCATTCTTGGTTTGGGAAAGTAGTTGGTATTGATCTTCAGAATTCTCACCAAA